>MU858820.1:84175-148106 GCA_033297175.1 Cladorrhinum sp. PSN332 | reverse complement strand
AACACCAACCCCCGCGTCCAGCCCCCCCGCCCGTTTGGCGCGGCGCGCGCGCGCCCCCCCCCCCCCCCCCGGAGAGATAGTTGCAGATCTTGGGATTCTCAGCCAGCCAAAATACCAGGGAGAAAGATATGTGAAGGTGAATGTGAATGTGAATGTGAATCTGGAGTAAGTATGCGTGACAGGAGCATGCGTGAGATGCCGAGAAAATCGCCAAGTTTGAAAATACCATTTAACTGGATCATCATGCAAGCCACTCTCTCGTCTTTGGGCGTTTATATTCGAGGCACGGATTCGGATTACTCGGAGCAAACAGCTTCCCTTTCCACAGCCCATCCATTTGGTTTTTTTTTGTTTCGTAAATCGATAGCCCCCGAAGACAGTCTGACGTAGGCGTCGAATGAGTCCAGGGGCACCATTCAACGCCCCTCTCATTGTCAGACAAACTTTCCTCCAAGTGAAAGCTGTGTAACGGGATGACCGTATAAATAGGCAAATGCCACGGTCACCAAAGAGGGGCAGTGTGAACAAGTGATATAGGGCAGCACGTTGTTAACCGAACCGAATCGTCACATTCACGGTTGCCCCTCCATTACACGCAGTCAGATTGTGAACCGCACAAATTCCCACACACCACAACAACAACACCCGACCGACCGACCGTTGTCACCTGCCTGCTATGGCACACGCACATTTGTCTTGTTTCGGGGAAAGGAAGAAGTTTGACCAACCAGGCAACAGTATTCAGGGGAAAGATAAGAAATGATTCAAGGGTTTGTGTGTTGGAAGTTGCCGGGACCTCCGTCAACTTCCGTCTTATTGTTGAAAAACCGAAATGATGCTGTGTTACTTGCGCTTGGTCCACTGACGAAACTGCCATCTTTTTGGTTGGTAGAGGAGGGGGGTTTTGGCCACTGCGGGGCTGTTCTTTTTTCTGCGGTTTTGAGTGAATGAGTGAATGAAAATGTCACCCACACACACTCTCTCTTTTGGCCTTGGTCTCGGGCCGTCATGGGCTTGACGAAACAATGGAGCCTGGCAACTTTTCGGGTTGTGAATGCCGTTGATGGTCGATTGATCGACACCCCCGTTTCGAGAAATTTGCAGTGTCGATATTCACGCTGAGAAGCAAAACAAAATAAAAACCGGCCGCTTGCCGTTCCTGACAGCTGGATATCGGGCGACAACGCAGATCTGATGCCGTGTTGGCTGTGTTGTGTTGTGTTGTTGCACAAAAGAATTGAAGGACTGGTCCCTTGTTGCCGGGGAAGCACCAGTCCAGCCGGGCCCGCGCCCTGGGAAGTGTGATGGTTGATGGCGTGGTGCACCTCGCATCACCACCGAGAAGCACCTAACGCATGCGGGATCGCGCTATGCCGATGAGGGTAAATTCTGGGGTGCTGCAGGCGCTGAGGGGTGGGTTGCTTTTATCGAATTTGAGCAAACGAACCTTGACAGTTGTCCCAAAAGGCACAGCAAGCTGGAGAACTGTAAGTAATGTTATGCTGTGTGGTTGCCTTTCAGAGGCTATAAAAAAGTCAGTGGTCCACCATGCAACAACATATTCATATTTGGGCGATTGGCGGGGCGGGCAAGATGAGTTTTGGTCGAGGCTGATTTGATGCTCATTTGATGCTCATTTTGGCTGCCGCGTCGTGTGAATGGGAAGCTGATGAGAGACCGTCGCATGTTGTGCTGACTCGGCTTAAAGTGGTTTTTAATCGGGCGCCACTGGCTGCCATGCCGAAGCGTGGAACAAGGGTGGAGAAATTCAAGAAAGGGCCGGAGTGAGTGTCTCTGCACCAACCAATCCCTCGCTCACGTTGCCGACAGCTGCATCGAAGCGTTCACCAAGACTAGAAATCCTTTATCAAATATTGGTGACTCGCTGCGACGTATAAGAAGGATAAAGAATTACCGTCCATGATGTCAACGAACGTGGACACCCCCACCAAGCAAACAGCAGCAGCAGCAGCAGCAACAGCCTTCGGAATGGATGGAATGGAAAATTAAAAGGGTTGCAATGCACCGCCTTGGTCGAATCGAATCCGGAGGCTGCCAAATGCAAATGCAAATGCAAATGAAAAAAAAGAAAGAGGGGCGCAAAAGGCAGAAACAAAACCCGCGAAACCACGGAACAGATAAAGGTCCAAGTCCAACCCAGAAGAGGGCTGGAAACATGCCGGTAATTAATATAATTGATGAAGGAGGGAGAGAACCCGCCTGCGGCATGTAACACTTTATGCTCTGGCCAGAATTATATCCTAGCGACGGGAAGAAACCTGGAAGCCAAGGCATGATCAACATGCATCATTTGTTGGGATTCATCAATTCTCACGAGCTTTCTCTCTTTCAGCGTTGAATAAAGAAGAGTCCGTCGTTGATGAAAAAGTTCACTCCAACCTACAAGTTCCCCAAAAGGAACAGGGGCGCGACGGATCAGGACCTACATACCTAGACAGGGGTTTTTGCAGATTCAGGTCCCCGTCTCGACATCTGATCTCATTTCGCACTGTGAGCCTTGCAGGCACGCCCTGTAATTGTCTCCTGTTCTCAAGAACTCGGGGTATTTTTTAGTTTGTTCACAACTGTAAGATCAGGCAGAAGTCTCCCTTGCTTCTGCACTGTCTACACTGTGTTGGGGCTTGCGGCACAAGATTCCCACAGGCGCGCAAGAGGTTTCAATGAAGGGCTAGGCTGAGCGAAGGCGAAAGTCGAGTCTTGGCGACAAGCCTGAATGGAAACTGGGAACGGGAAGCAGCAGCAGAGCAAATCCCTTCCTTCCCTGCAAAAACAAAACGAAATTCAAGAATCTTGGACGAGGGAAAAGGAAAATAGAAGGTTCTACTGAGGCCTTCTTCACCTGCGCTTTGGGTTGTGTTCCTGTGCACAATTGCATCGCGTTCGTAGAGAAACCCGCGGACCGAAAAAAAAAAATAGAAAGGGAAAAAAAGGCAATCGCGGAAGACACCAAAACTTGTCGCCGAGCGAGCGAAACGTTCTAGGGCACCCGGGCAGTCAACCGTTCCCTCGGCCGCAGCGAAGGAGAGAGAAAAAAACCACCCCTTTCTCTTTTCGACAGGCCCTGCCACGCACAGCGCACTCACACCCAGCGGCTCAGTCAGGGCGAGCCACCGACTCAACACAACTCTGCAGCAGAAGACTGACGACGGGGCTGCTACCGCTCTCGGGCTTCCCTCTTTTGCCAGGTTGGTGATCCACATTCATTCGTTCATCTTTCCCTGGCGACAATCGACGACCGACTCCCAACTTGCCTTCTTCGACTCCTGATCGTCTTTTCTTTTTTTGATCGCGACTCGCCCGACTCTTCCAAATCATCAAATGCCGAAATTGTGGTGAGTGTGGGAGTACCTACCCAGACTTGTTGAAATTTGGCGTTGCTGCGACTGCGAGCGGATTCGGCTGCCAGTCTTCGCCATTGGGGTCCTGGGAACGCTGCACTGTCAGGAGTTCATCCCCCCCTCCCATAAGCACAGAGCTTAACAGTTTGGGCGACTGCCTTGACTGTTCAAGTTTACTCTGCCTCCACCTCCCGCCGTCGAGAGTCTGATCTCCGACACACCTTCCTGCCCTCGTTTTCTTCAAACATTCTATTGTGCGGGACAGCGAGAGCAGGACAATGTCGACTCCCACCACAGCGACGGCCCTACCTCACTACAACAACCATCCTCACCACTACTACAACAGCCACCACCACCCGCACCAATACCCCCAACCAAATCCCTCTACCTTCCGCACCGCACCGACACCACTCCTCCCTCCGGCGTCGAGACTCGTAGCCTACGCATCGTTGCCATCACCAGTCGGCTACCCTGTTTCGGCGACGCACGCCGCATCAGATGGAGTGACCTTGTTGCCGTCGGAGCCCTCGAGACCATTGCCGCAGGATTCTGCGGGATTGTCGTCTCGTTCCGAGTCTCTCTACACCACAATGCCAGCGGCCTCACAAACATCTCAGGCTCTGCCTGAGCCGCCACAGCCGACTCGTAAGAGAAGGCGCGAAGGAGGGCCCGATTGGGATAATTATTTCAAAAACGGCCTTCCCAAGGAGATTATCGTCATTGACGACACGCCCCCGCCGGACCAGCCAGGCGCTGTGACCAACGGCTCATCGCAGAAGCTGACGAACGGCCATTCACACGTCATTAAGGGCCCAGGTGCCAGCGAGGTCGCACTTGCTCATCCGGCCAAAAGGCGAAAACGAGAGGTCGAACCCGCCCATTATGACCCCGTCTACCACAACAATATCGCCGGCTCCCATACCCAAACCCCTCTTCAGTATGGGTCGCCCAGCAAGTCGACCGTGTCGAGCGACCGAACAAATTCTGCCATACATACCTCGGCCGCCACCTCGCTCGGCTCTCTCTCCTCAAACGGCAATTACGACAATGAGGCTCAGGCCGGTCAGAAGCGGAAGCGAGCCACTCGCCAGCAAACTGCCAATGAGGCCAAACGTCGCGAGGCCCAAACCGAAGATGTCTTCCCGGATTACCTGCCCCCATCCCATCCCATCAAGAAGTCCGCAGAAATCAAAGTGCAGATTGTCCACGATGTAAGCTCTCCATCATAATCCTCTTGAAAATTCTCAAGAGACCGCTGACACGCACCTCTCTACACAGCCCCCGCAGAGCAGAAATGTCCGTGTCGACGATGAGGAGGGGCATTATATCGTGGTGCCCGACAATGATCTCACTGAGAGATGTAGGTCAACATGGCTTGCAAATCGTCTTGACTTTGGAGTATCGCTGTCTAACTTTCCATTTCGCCAGACCAAATGATTAAACTTCTCGGCCAGGGCACCTTCGGCAAAGTCGTGCAGGCAAGAGACAAGAGGCGCAACAAGCTAGTGGCCATCAAGATCATCCGCTCAGTGCAAAAGTACCGCGAAGCCAGCAAGATCGAGCTGCGAGTTTTGGAGACGCTCAAGATGAACGATGCCAGTAACCGCAACCGTTGCATTCATCTTCGGGATTGCTTTGATTACCGGGGACACATTTGCATTGTCATGGACCTCCTCGGGCAGAGCGTCTTCGATTTTCTCAAGAGCAACAACTTTGTTCCTTTCCCGAACAGTCAAATCCAGAGCTTTGCACGCCAGCTACTTACCAGCGTGGCATGTAAGTATCGACGTTTTGAGCAACGACCGGTTCATTGTCTGACCTTTTTTCTAGTTCTTCACGACTTGAATCTCATCCATACAGATCTCAAGCCCGAGAATATCTTGCTCTGCCATAATGAGTACCAGACCTTTACGTACAATCGCAAGATTCCGTCATCAAGCAGCACCATAAGCCGCCAGGCTACGCAACGGCGTGTGCTGCTCGACACTGAAATCAGACTCATCGATTTTGGCTCGGCAACATTTCAGGACGAGTATCACTCTTCGGTTGTGTCCACGCGTCATTACCGCGCACCCGAGATTATTCTCGGCCTGGGCTGGTCTTATCCATGCGATATATGGAGCATAGGATGCATTTTGGTCGAGTTTTACACCGGTGACGCCCTCTTCCAGACTCACGATAATCTCGAGCATCTGGCAATGATGGAGGCTGTTGTCGATTCGCGAATTGACCCGGCACTAGTTCAACAGGTTACCAGATCGACAAGAAACGGCGGAAACCCTGCGTCGAAGTAAGTCTTCTATCTTGCCGTTGAGTCCGAATCCCCGTTGCTAACAAACCATTTAGGTTTTTTAAGCGACAAAGGCTTGATTACCCAACGGCAGAAACAACTCGAGCGTCGAGAAGATTTGTAAAGGCAATGAAGAAGCTCCCAGTATGCAGACCCCCTGAAATGTCAGACGACGACTACAAAAAGCTGACCAAAGAGAAGGAAATCATCCCACCAAGCAACCCGTTCCTCGTCCAGTTCTTGGATCTGCTCAAAAGGATCTTTGTCTACGACCCGGCACAACGCATTACAGCTAAGCAAGCTCTCCAGCACCCTTGGTTTAAGGAGCGCATGACCCCCGATGATGGAACCGAAGCTGCACGAATTCGTCACGAGAAGATAAAACTCCTTCAGCAGAATTCTGCCGGATCTAGATCCTCTGGATCTGCATCCTGACGGAAATAACGAAAAGAGGGAACGACAATGGTTATCGGCATACAATCACCCCTGGGCAGGCAAGAAAACAAACGAATTATACACAAAAGGACATGTTTTGCCCCTCAGCTTCGGTACATTCTTATTACATTTATGGGTTCACAAGGTCTGCATATAACGCCTTGGGAAGGGGTTGTATGTTGACCAGGCGAATGAGGAATGAAGGTTGGTATTTTTTTGGAGTCTGGAGGGATGGATTATCTGGAATTATGTCGCTGGGCCTCTTCTCATTTCTGTTTCTCTTTTTACTTTGTTTGCGTTGTCTGTCTCTCGAGGTCTCATAATGGAAGGAAGGATGGATGGATCAAAGGGAGTTGGTGCTCGAAATCTCATAGAGAACACATGTCTCTCTTGGTCTTTTTTGAAGGGATCATTTGGTCCCAAAGATGGCCACACAGCGTTACACACACACACACACACACACATCACACACACCATTGAGCGTTTCGGGCTTTTTAGCGTGAATATTGCCTCGGCCTTGTCTCGGATTTCTCGACGAGTACAAAATGTATTGGGTGGTTTTATATATGCATGGGGATTGATGGATTGGTGGTTAGAGATGGATGGTGTGGTTCAAGCTGAGACTTGGGACTTGGGAATCACTGTGTTAATACAATGTTTGTTGAAGTGCGTTTGAGGCTTTCTTTGTGCGGTGACGAGGTGCTGACTTGGTTTACATGGACCAGACAAGGGCCTTGTTGTGTGTCTTACTGAGAGTTTCCTGGAGCTGTGTTATGTGTTCATGGATGGTCAAGGAGACCAGAAGACGCCTCGAGAACGGGTAGATGGATTTCGATAAGAATGACGGCCATTTGTGAAGTTCTATCTATCGTATGTGGGAGTGAATGCTATTGTACATATCATCTGTATGATGGATGTGTCTGGTCATCGAATTAGGGAGGGAAAAAACGGGGAAGGGATCGATTTGTTTACTCTGTTTTTGTATCTGTGTTTACTTTTTCTATTAGATACTTGGAGATCGGGAGTGAGTCTTGTGTGTGTATGTGTGGATATTGCTCAATACGAGGGCAAAAAGGACCACATAATTACATGTTTCAGGGGCATATATCATTTTCATTTTCATGCCATAGAAGTTATTTCTTTTCATTTCATTCTCGTCGTGGCTTTGATTCAGCTAGGTAGGGGGAGGGGGGGGGGGGGCTTTATTTATTTACTTTCTTACTCGGCCAAACCAGCCAGTATTTTCTCTTCCTCTCGATATATATCACTGCAAGGGAAGGAAGAGAAGTTGCAGAACATTCCTCCTCTTGAAAGATGAATCTTGTCAAAAACAGTGCACATATACATGTAACCCTCATGAAAACGTTTTCACGAATACGATGACTTGCATCCCGACAGATTATAATCATCACCACCATCATCATGCTGATCTGAATCTGATATCTACCCTCCCGCGCAATACGATCCTACACCTGACTGGTTTGCTACGCTGTACGGACCCAATACCAATCTCAACTCCAGAATCCACGACGACGACGACGACGACGACGACGACTTTGCTTATTAGTGCTTCCTGGCTCGCCGAACAAAAGAGGGTTATTATCGAATCGGGCAATACCCTACCCAAAGAAATATTATCAACACGTCGTCTTCCTCAAGGCTGCAAGAGTCGGTGGCGTCTAGGATCGCTGTTGAAAAATATTACTGTCGTGACTAATAAGCACAGGGGAGCGGGGGTATTTCCTTTTCTTCCTCTTCCTGCCGGCCTGTGCGAGGCGCACCGAGGGTTGAACGAGGATTTGATTAAGAGTATCTTTGCTTTGGTCAGGGTTGAGGTTTGTGAGAGGAATAGATCTGTCAGGTCGTATTTCCGATATTTGAGACGGATGGAGAAGCATCAACACAAACACCAGCAGAATGAGTGGGAGGACCATGTCAAACACTGCCTTGAGACCTTGAGCTCTGTTGCGGCACTTTGCATACAAGACGATGAGACGTACAAACGATTATTCGGCCGCTCAGTAGCAGCAGCAGCAGCAGCAGCAGCAGCAGCAAACAAGATGGGCAGAGTCAAGAATGGATGTCCGGCTTGCGTGTTGAGTGTGATTGGAGGGAATAAAGAAGTCTTGGTGGGATTAAGAGCAAGTTGCGTAGCGAGGGCGAGGGGAGGGAGGAGAGTGCCGAGGTTGTTGAAGGTTTTGAGAGGATGGATTGCGCATTTTGGGCAGAGGGAAGGGTGTATTATGGAGAGGAGGGGTGGGGAGCTGGCCGAGAGGATTAATCAAGTGAGGAAGTTGGAGAGGGAGAGGAGGAGGAGGAAGAGGAGAAAGAGAGATTGCTTTGAATTTGACAGGGCTGTGGAGGAAGAAGGTCAGGGGGGTGGTAATAAGGGTGGTAATAAGGGTGGTGAGAGTGAGGAGGGCGAGGAAGATGATGATTATGAGGATGCTGAGGAGGGAGAGTGTATTCCTGTAAGGAAACATTGGGACCGCCGTGGGAGGGATGATTTGGAGAGTGAGATTTTGCTTGATCGGCCGAGGCCGGAGGAGTACGCAGAGTTGGGTTTGGGTGTTGGGAGGGAATCATGGGAGCCTGGGGATACTTTAGGGACCGAGTGGGATTATTTTGTGTGATGATTTTCGCTCTGCAATGGTGCTCGTTTAGCGGCCTGGCCATGCGTCGTCTTCAAGTCAGACGCCGATTTATTGGCATACAGAAATGTCGAGGGGGGTTCTAGATAACTTGTAGATATTCTATCAATAATACCTTACAAACCTCTGTCTATCATGTCACATTCCCATTGCGTGTTAGACTTCACAAGGTCTGCCATTCTTACCCTTGTTTACTGTGACTAGGGAAGGCGGAGTGGAGGATCAACTTTCACTCCACCACTAGTTTCCTATCTCCTTGACCGGTATTTTGCTGTCTTCCATTTTTGACCTTTTCAAATTTAGAGGGTTCTGACAGATAGCGTGTAGGAAGGCCGGTTTCTCAATCTTCTCAAAGCTGCGTAAGAGCGAATGTCAGTAAGTTAAAAGAAGTCTGTTTAGCCATGTGGTATCTCCCCTCCGGTTCCCTTTATACCCTTGCTTTTGCCCCAAAGCCCATAACGCCTGACTCCTTGATTGCTCAACGCCGTAAAAATTCCACAAACACCGTCCCTCCCCATCCTATACAACTAACCTCAACCTCATTCCTGCTCCTGTATCGTTTGCCCCCCCGTAGCATCCAAAACTCTTTCCACGTCCTCTTTCAACTCGGGCAAAGCAACCATCATCTCCCCGGCCAAAACGTCTCTGAAATCCCTAAACGCGTGTGATTTCCCTCGTTGGACTTGATTCAACCTCCTGACCATCTCTACGAACTCTCTGGTGTAGATATCTGGGTTACGGCCGTTCTCGACGTATTCCATTAATGTGATGGGGACTCCATGGTTTTGGTGGGCCGGGAGGCTAGCAGCGGTGTTGTATACGCCGAGTAGGGAACGATCGAGGGTCGTGATTGATTGAGAGAGGGATTGGGGTGTTGCGTTGGGGTTTGTGGAGAGGTTGGCTAGGAGTGTGAAGATGTCGGAGAGGGTATTTTTGATGTTTTCTGGGGTCGGGTTAGTGGGGGATGGATATCGAAGGGGGTTTATGCGGGGACGGAAAATACCTTGGACGGTGTTGAGGTCTGGGGTTACGGGCGCCATTGCCGTGGTTATTACTGGTGATGTTGGGGAAGAGAGTTGTTGCGTTGGTGATGGTTACAAAGTCTACCTACCGTAAAAGGCAGCGGAATTGAAGACAATGGAGCAATGATGTCGCTGTGGGGTTGCCCACGTTCACAGGCGCGACAGGGGACCTTTTAGCGCGAACCCGCGGGAGCCATCTAACTAAGTGAGGTACACCGCCCGGCAGAAAAAGTTACCCGTCCCAAAATTTTGTTTTCCTCTGGCTTTGCTTCTTGCTTTGGCCCCACCACCATAGCTTACAAGCAGAAACCGAAATTCAAAAGCCTTTTTCGTTTTTTTTTTCTTTTCGTATGCGCAACAACCAATTCGTCACAACAATGGCGCCCTCACAAAAAAGGAAAACGATCGATGACGACTTTATCCTCACAATTTCCGACAATGAAGACAATATTCCCAACGATGACGAGGAGGTCGAAATGCTCCCCGTCAAGAAAAAGGCAAAGACGGCTGTGAACAAGAAGAAGAGCAAGAAGGGGAAAAAGAACGACGATAACGAGGCAGAAGCTGACGAGTCGGCCATTGGAGTCTGGGGCCAAAAAGACGAGGACGATGGCGCAATGGATTCTGATTTCGAGTTTGCTCTTGAAGGGCAGAATGCGTTCGATGCCGTTTTCGACGACGCCGGATGGGGATTCGAGGGCGCAAAGAAGGGAATCAAAGGTGGGGAGAATAAGGTTATGGTTGATCTCGATGCGATTATCAAGCGGAGGAGGGACAAGAAAGAGGGTAAGGCTGCTGCTGCTGAGGAGAAAAAGAAGAAGGATGAGGAATCAGAACAGGAGGACGAGGATGAAGAGGACGAGGGCATGGATGTCGACCTTGATGATGATGAGGATGAGGTTCTGGCTGAGGATGCATTTGGAATGGGTGTTGGGTCAGATGTTGAGGAAGAAGAGGAGGACAACAAGGATGCGGACATGGCAGATTCCGAGGATGAGAAAGAGGAGGGTGATAACGACGATGAAGACGACGATGCCGCAGCTTCAGACAACGATTCGATCGCAACGCCTGTTCATCACCCCGACGACGACGCCGACTCCGAATCCGATGCCGAGGAAGATGCCGAGGAGGCTGCAAAGAGGAAAGAATTCTTCGCCGAGGAGCACATTGAGCTGGCCAAGGGCGGAAAGGGCGAACGTGCAAATTTCCAGAGCATGTCACTCTCGCGTCCTATTCTCAGAGGTCTTACCACTGTTGGCTTCACCAAGCCTACACCAATTCAGGCCAAGACGATACCGATTGCCTTGATGGGCAAGGATGTTGTCGGTGGTGCCGTTACCGGTTCCGGAAAGACTGCTGCGTTTGTGGTGCCAATCCTTGAGCGTCTTTTGTACCGCCCCAAGAAGGTCCCTACCACCAGAGTTGTTATTCTCACCCCTACTCGTGAATTGGCTATTCAGTGTCACGCTGTCGCTACCAAACTGGCTTGCCACACTGATATCAAGTTCTGTTTGGCTGTTGGTGGTCTCAGCTTGAAGGTGCAGGAGGGCGAGCTGCGTCTGAGACCGGATGTGGTTATTGCCACTCCTGGTCGTTTCATTGATCACATGCGCAACTCTGCAAGCTTTACCATTGAGACTGTTGAGATTATGGTTCTCGATGAGGCCGACAGAATGCTGGAGGATGGTTTCGCTGATGAACTCAACGAGATTTTGACGACGCTGCCCAAGTCAAGACAGACCATGCTGTTCTCTGCTACGATGACGTCGTCGGTCGATAGACTTATTAGGGCTGGTCTCAACAAGCCTGTTCGCATCATGGTTGATTCCCAAAAGAAGACTGCTGGCAACCTTGTGCAGGAGTTTGTGAGGCTGCGTCCTGGTCGTGAGGATAAGCGCATGGGATACTTGGTGTATCTCTGCAAGAACTTCTTTACGGAGCGCGTCATCATTTTCTTTAGGCAAAAGAAGACTGCCCACAAGGCTCGCATTATTTTTGGTCTCTTGGGCTTGACGGCTGCGGAACTTCATGGTAGCATGAACCAGGCTCAGGTGTGTAGTTTTTCTTTTATCCGTTGAATTTCAAGAGAGATGCTAACTTTCTACAGCGTATTGCTAGCGTGGAAGACTTTAGAGATGGAAAGGTCAGCTACCTGTTGGCTACAGATCTTGCCTCTCGCGGTCTGGATATCAAGGGCATTGATACCGTTATCAACTTTGAGGCACCTCAAACACCAGAGATCTACGTCCATCGTGTCGGTCGTACTGCTCGTGCTGGCCGCAGTGGTGTTGCCATCACTCTCGCAGCAGAGCCAGATCGCAAGGTTGTCAAGTCAGTCGTCAGGAATGGCAAAGCACAAGGCGCAAAGATCGTGAGCAGAGTTGTCGACCCAGCGGATGCCGACAAGTGGCAGGCACAGATCGATGAGATGGAGGAGGAGATTGAGGAGATTATGAGAGAGGAGAAGGAGGAGAAACAACTTCAGCAGGTTGAGATGCAGGTCAAGAAGGGTGAGAACTTGATTAAGTACGAAGAGGAGATCAGCTCTAGGCCAAAGCGAACGTGGTTCGAGACACAGCAGGACAAGAAGGCGGCCAAGGATGCCGGACGGGCGGAGCTGAACGGTGTCAGGGAGAAACTGAAGAAGAAGGGTGAGGGAAAGCTCAGTAACAAGGACAGAAAGAAACTTGACTCCAAGGCGGAGAGGAGCGATAGCAGGTCATGGAAAAAGGGTCGGGCGGAGAGAGATGGTAAGGGCGCAGTGTTGAACCTGCAGAAGGTGAAGAAGCCTCAGGCAAAGGGTCCACCTGGGAAGAAGGGAAGGTTCACGAGGAAATAGACACCTGGAGAGGGGTGAAGCATTGTAAAGCATAATACATCTATCTGGTTGAGAGTTTAGATGACTGACACCCTCTGAACTTCTGAAAGGGGAACAATCGTGGTTCCACAGGGACGGTCCGGGCCATGGGCCCCCCACCGGACCCGGTGACGTAACAGAGCTGGTGTCCCACAGCAGAAAGAAGTGGGTGATGCACACCACATTTCGGATTCTGGATGATGGAATTTGGAATGGAAATATTTCCTTTGCACATACTTCCGATTTGTATTACAATTTTAGTTTTTGGTCCTCCGAGTGACTCGGATTTAAATATACACAGCATAGCAACCATTGGCGAAATCTGCACCTATCGAATGCTTGCCTAGTTTCCAGGTTCGGTTATGCCCAGTTACTGCTTCCCTACGCCATCTTGAGAACACCCAATACCGAGAGCCTTGCACAACCTCACATTACCTGGGCTACCTATCTTACGATTGAACATTCTCCCAAATCAAAGCTGGCTCCCAATTTGAGACGTCTACTTAAATCCCTCCCCAACCTTCCTCCTCGTCCGCGACTGGGACCCCGCACACACAATCGCACCTCTCTTCTGCGCTACCTATTTCCGTTTCCCGACATCCGTCAGCGCTACCGCGAGCAATTGCTCGGCTTCCGCCTCAACACCCTCCCTATATACAAACAACGCCTGCAGAGTCGAATATACCGATTCATTCTCGAGCGCCAGCGGAAGCGCCTCGAGCGCACGAGGCTCGTGGACCTTGTCCGCCACCAGCTTCTGGGCGGGCCACCACCAAAGCGAACTGCCCAGTCGGAACGACTCACAGACGCAATCGCAAAAGAGAAGAAAATGTCTTCACGGAACGGATACGATAGCAGTAACAGCTACACCAGCAATTACGGCTCATATGGCTATGGCGGCGGGAACGATCCCAGTCAACAACCCCGCGAACCAGGCGCGAGACGGAAGAAGCTCGCCGCCTTCGCCGGAAGCGTCTATCGCGCAGGCGCCGCTGCTGCTACAGAGATAAAAGAACAGTACAATAACACACGGTTGCGAAACCTCGAGCCGTGGGATGCAACTCAGTATTCGATCCCCGGTGCATTCCCTAATGTCAAGATTATTACCAAAGGCGAGGAACAGATGGTTTTGTTTCCCACATACGCAAAGACACACGTTAAAGGGGTAGGGAAATACCCTCCTGGACATATAATCCCGCCCGTCCAAACACGGGATCAGAATACAGATGGAACAGCACAGAATGAGGAACAATACTGGAAGAGCGAGTGGGACCGGGCCGAGGATGAAAAGGCGATAGTGGATGTGGATATTAGGGGGTGGATATACATGCCTAGCAAAGGTCCCATGACGAGGAGGAATCGTATGGTGATTGGGATTGCGAGGCGGTTGAGTGGGATTCCGCCGCCGACTACGAGCGCCCCCGGTGCGGGCACGTCTAATATGGAAGAAAGAGAGAGACAGAGGGAGGAGGAAAGGATTGCGAAGGAGGCAAAAGAGATTGAGAGGCGAGGAAAGGGCGAGGAGGAGGTTGCGAATAGGGGCGGGTACAGTGAGGGTCCGGAGCGGGAGTTTGGCGGAATCTCGAGAGCGAACAGCAGCTATGAGCCTACACCCCCGCCTTCGCCACCTTTGTCTGCTAGGACACACACCGGATTGCCGGCTGATCTGACCGAGACCGAGCTGGCTGTTGCGAATGCCAACCTCATGGCGCGGATAGGGCCGTTCATGACTACTCCGATGGTTGAGCATCCTATCACCATCTTCTTTTATAATGATGTTCAGTCGAGGTCGGTAACTATAACGACGGACGACTCGGGGCATTTCAGCACGCGAGCGTTTTTGGACTTTGTCCCGACGAATGTTAGGATCCTAGCCAACGAGAACATCTCGGCGACTAATCCGATCGAGATCATCGAGTCAAGAGGGGTCAGCTTAATCAGCGATGTGGACGATACCATCAAGCGGTCAAATATCGGAATGGGAGCCCGCGAGATTTTTCGCAACACCTTCATCCGCGATCTATCAGACTTGACGGTCCCAGGAGTAACCGATTGGTACAACAGCATGCACTCGTTGGGCGTCAAGATGCATTACTGCTCCAATAGTCCGTGGCAGCTTTTCCCTGTGCTGGCTACTTTTTTCCATGCTTCTGGGTTGCCGCATGGGTCTATACATTTGAAGCATTACAGTGGAATGCTGCAGGGAATATTTGAGCCCGTGGCGGAGAGGAAAAAGGGTACGCTGGAGGCTATACTCCGAGATTTTCCGGAGAGGAAGTTCATGTTGGTGGGTGATAGTGGTGAGGCCGATTTGGAGGTCTATACGGAGCTGGCTGTGCAGAATCCAGGGAGGATACTTGCCGTCTTTATACGTGATGTTACTACTCCCGAGCAGCCTGGTTTCTTTGATTCTTCGTTTATTGCCGGAGAACAACAACAGCAACGGAGCAGGCAGGCAGCTCCTCAGCCGTCTAGGCCCAAGACGGCCGAACCTGGGAGACCGCAGTTGCCGCCTAGGTCTTCTGATACACCGTCGTCGACGAGGCCGGTTGGGCCGACGATGGGGACGTTGATTGATTTCTCGGATGAGCCAGAGCAGATTAGTCCTTCGCTTTCGTCACAGCATCAGGCTCCTAATCCATCGTCAGATGCCGGCTCGAGGAAAGCCGTTCCGCCCCCCAGACCAGCTAAACCGGCTGCGCTGAGGAGTGCCACTTCTGATGGTGCCATTACGAGCCGCCCGCCGCCAGTGACTACTCCCAGAGGGCACGCGAGGTCATCGCCTCCTCCACCTCCTCCGCCGCCAAGGAGAAGAGGCACGCCCCTCGCCAACACTACTGGTAATAAGGACATACCTGATCTGGAAGGGCTTTCGCTCTCGCCGCGTCACGGTGGCGGGTCGTCATCGCCGAGTACCAGCGGTAGTGGTGGTGGGAACAGGACGCCGAATGGTAGTAGTAACAATGGGGGAGGAGGAGGAGCAGGACAACAACAGCAACAGATGACGGCGGCTCAAGCTGCTATCAACAAGAAGGTGGATTTGTGGCTGAGAAGGCTGACGAGGGCGCATGAGGTTTTGGATGGACTGGGTGTGCAGTTGTATACGTGGAGAAAAGGGGATGATGTGATTAAGGAGGCGGAGGGGATCGTTAAGGGGGAGTTGAGGAGGCAGGAGAGGGAGCATCATGGGCATGGGTATGGTGGTGGTGGTGGTGGCTTGAGGTAGAAGAAAAAATAAATTAGGGGGTAGAACTGATTTTGGTACACACACACACATATATATATATATATATATACGTGCGTTAAATGTTTCTGGGATAGAATACTGTAGCAACGCGTGGGATGGGGGGAACTGGGACTGGAAACTCGAGAACTTTCTCTATCATCCGAGTTCTCTCTGGGCTTTTATACATGTAACGACCTTGCACCGGATTATGACAATAACAACCTTGCACTGGGGACCAAGGCTGGAACAGGTAGAAGCACGCACATATGTACATGATTACAAACAATCCCATCAATTATATTATCTAATCCTTTCTTCCTTCCTATTGCAGCAAATATCTTGCCACTTTTTCTGTCCCCAACCACGAACCATCTCTCGAACGCCGCCGACAACAGCAAGAGAGTCGCCAAAACGGGAAATCACCCCGCTCTCGCCAACAACAATGTGTATCCCGAGTCTAGATAGCAACACGAAAAGCGACAACAACCTCCCCAAACACCCCGTTTTGCCTTTCTTCTTTTTTTCCCTTCCCCTCCCTTCCTCTCTACCTCCATTCCCCAACCCCACTCTAAACCCAAATGCTAATAATTTGTAAAAAAGTTTCAGAAACACAGTTTCTGAAACGACATTAAAATACAAGGACAAGATATTTAGAGGAAGAAGGAAAACGTTCCTCCAATAAAAAAAAAAAAGGCAAATCTTACCACCACCCAGCCACCACAATGAACCCCCTCCCCGCCCACTCACTCCTGAACAGCCCTCAATGCAACCCCCAACGGTACAATCCTCAAACTCCTCGCCCTCCTCAGTCCAATCCCACCACTTTTACTGCTCGCACTGGCATTACTACCCGTACTCTCACTCCTCCTCACATCTCCCTGCTGCTGGAACTGCTGCTGCTGCTGTCCTCCGGCCGGACTAAAAGGAACCACAGTCCTCGTAGGCGTAGCCGTATCCCTCCACTTCCTAAACACGGCCTTTAAGTCCCTCGGGATCCCCTCCAGCACGACAGTGGCAACGGGCACAAACGGCCTGTCCTCCATCCCGGCGGCCAAGATGGCGTACTCCTGCGCGAAATCAAGCGCGTTGTGAAAGGCCGCGTACTGATGCTGAGACCGCGCGCCGACGATTATGTACATCTCAAAAAAGGCGTCGAGTATATAAATGTTTCTCTGGGAGAGGTCGAGCTGACTGAAGGGCGAGATTTCAGAAATCTATAAAAACGTTGGTAAAATTACAATAAAGATTTAGTATTTGTTAATTTTTTTGAAAAAGAAAAAAAAAGAGAAAGGAAAGGAAAGGATAGGACAGGATAGGTAGGTAGGTGTGTTTCAGAGGAATGCAGTGGATCTCACCTGCGTCCTACTACTGCTCGAGGCGTCAGCACTGGCGACAAACAACCTCCCCGAGTACTTGTCATAATTGGGCTTTAACCTCCAATGATCAGCCGAGATGGGTCGCGTATTCGGGTCGGCTCCAACACCAAAGACGTCCCAGAAGCTCTGCGGCTCACTGCCCTCCTCGATTTCAAGCAGCTCTCCCATCAGGGCCAGGTCCATACCCACAAGCCGGGCACATCCCAACTCCTCAACGTCACTGCCTTTGCCCTTCCACAAATAACATTTCCCTTGCTGCGTGATCAGGTAAGGAAAGCCCGAGCACATGCTCAGCGGAGAATAGTCGACCTCGTCAAAAACGACCTGTCCCAGATATCGACGACCGCAAAGCATGTGCGGCGCGAGGGAATCGTACTTGTTGCTTGATCCGCGGCGGACAATGATGATCCCACCGAGAGCTTGCAGGAACTCGGAGGTTTCCTTCCCCTGAGACAGCTTGATAAGCTTGCCACCAAAGTTGCGGGCTTCCCTCGCAGCAAAGATGGAAGCATCCTCAACAACAGTCTGAGGTACTTCATCACCAGCCCAGAAATACACCTCGCTGGCCTTCTTTCCTTCGCCATCGATAAACTGGTGCGTGCAGAGATACATCTCGCGCTCAAACAGGACCCGTTCATTGTGAGCAGGAACGGGAATCTTCTTCCCCTCGGCAGAAATCTGGATGAGTTGGGCACGCATGGTCTGCACGGTGGCGGTGGATGCCGGCCGGTTCATCAAAATTTCGGCAGCATCGGTGGTGTATTTCCGCCTGGGTCGCTCTGGGCCAAAGAAGTCGGTAAGCAAGGCTGACACATCTGAGGCGTGCTTGGATGGAGACCGGAGTGGGGAAGGTACCCGAGGGGATGAGACCGCAGGTGGCTCAGGAAGGGGTCTGGCGCCCTTGGGAGGTACACGCGGTGGCCTCTCGGGCTCTGTGAATTGTTTTTCTACCGGCCTTGGGACTGCAGCTGGCTGTGACAGGCCCAGGCCAACAGTGGCAGGCAAAGTCGGGCTGCGGCTGATTAGAGGTGCGGGCTGGAGCTGAGGTCTCTCGTCAAGGAGCTGCTTTCCGGTTGAGGGACTGACAGAACCGAAGGAACGCTCCTTGGCAGGGGTTGGTGGTAATGCCCTTTGCAAGTCGGGCTGGGGGCTAACAGTTCCAGCAAAGCGGTCTTTGACTGGGGAGGACGGCCGGGATTTGGCGGGTTCAGGCTGGGGCTGAATGGTAGGGATGCTTTGCTGCTCTAAGAAAGCCGACCTCCTCTTGAGGTCGAGTTTCCTGGGAGACGAAGCTGTGGAATTAGCTTCCTCATCGGCCACCTCTTGTTGTGTTTTAGCTGCAAGAGCCGCAACCTGCTCATGAACCTTAGTTGGTGAGCGGGCTCTAGTCTTGATTGGGGCGGGAGCAGCAGCAGCAGCGGCAGCAACATTCTCCTCTGCAGCAACTGGTGCCGATTGGGTTTTAGCCGCGAGAGCTGCAACCTGCTCATGGACCTTTGTTGTTGATCGAGGCCGAGTTCTGAAGGGAGCAGGCGAGGCTGTATTTTCCTCCTCTGCCGGCTTTGATGTTTGTCCATTGAGGGCAGCAAGAGCTGCCGCCTGCTCCTGAACCTTGGTGGACGAACGGGGACGGGTTTTGACAGCTGGAGATCCAACGATAGCAATAGGCTGCCCAGCGGGCTTTGATAGATCTCTCGAAATCCTCTTGGAAGAAGAATCGACCAGGGAAATAACATCACCCACAGAGTTCTGTCTCTCCATAATGACAGACTTTCTGCGAGCGACGAGGCCCAGGGTTTCAACCTTTGGTGTTGCAACCTGATCTAACTTTGGGGATGTCAGGGGTTTCTCGGGCTTTGTGGGAGGAATCGCCTTTACTGGTTCGGAGGTGAACTTCGCAGGCTTTGGGGAAGTGACAGGCTCCTTCTTGGGCTCCTCTTTGACCTCCACCTTTTGTTCAACCCTTTCAACTGGGTTTGGGACAGAAGACGGGGCCTTTCTCTTAGGGCCGCGAGCTCTACCTTTGGTCATGTGTGTCAGCTGAGGGCCAGGCGCAGAGGGCTCCTCCGTCACAGACGATCCGGCACCAGACGTGCCAGACGCTCCGGTGGGAGCTGAACCACCTGCCATTGGCCCTCTTGCTATGAGACCTGCCAATGCAGGGTTGAACCGATCCGCAAGACCGCCGACACGCCCGGCAATCTTTCCCGGAACATTGGTTTGCTTCAATGGCGCGGATTGGGTTGCTTCGGGAGTCGACTCCTCCCGAGGCTTCACAACTGTCTGGGGGCTGGCCTCAGGCGGATCCCTCTCGCGGTTCACATTATTAGCGGAAAATAAGCTGGATCGATTTGACCCCGGGAAGGTGGGCGTGCTGATGAGAGGAGAGTCTGGGGTGGCCGGAGGTCTCGAAATAGTGCTTCTACGGCTGATCTCGATCACCTTTGCCAGTCCTTCAGGGATTGACTGCTCGGAAGCCGAGCTCGATTCCCTCGCAACACCCCGACCCTCTGCCTGGGCCTTCTTGAAGTCCTCCTTCTTCTTGAGAATGGCCTCCTTGAAATCATCCTTGCGCTCAGTCTTTTGGGGTCCCCCAGTAAGATTTAGACCCGCCTTGCCGCGAAGAATGTTGCCCTTGAGCTCATCGGGAGCCACGTAGTTTTGCGTCTTGGTTCTCCTCAAGCTTCCAAACACCGTCTTTAGCTCATCAACAGGCTCTGATGACTTGTTGTCGAGAAGTGGGGAGCGGTGTTTGAGGTTTGCACGGAAGTCATTCTTTGGCAGCACATCCGGTTTTGGCTTGGGTGCAGGTGCCGCCGCCTCGGGTGGAACATCGAATGTCTCACTCGTAGGGGAGGGTTTCCTGAGATTATTCCGGAATCCGCCAATTGGTGGCTTTTCATCCGTTGATCCTGTGGGGACAACAGGGAAGGTGCTTAGCGCGGATGGTTTCAAGTTAGCTCCCATTGGCGTAGACCTCATAAGTCCACCGGTCTTGACCTCAGTCTTCTTTGGCGGCCCTGTTGTGTTGCGAGACAGCTCTGGAATAGCAGTGGTTGCTTTCTGGGCTTTTGCCTTGTTCAGCTCCAACATCCAAGCAGGTTGGTTGGGTGCCGCTGCCGCGGCAGGTTTCGGCTTGGGTGATTCTGGCTTGTTGAGGGCAGCCTCGAGCCAGCTGGAACTCTTTGAAGGGCTCCATCTGCGAGGGTCCATGGTCTTGGAAGGGCTCATTGGAAGCTCCGAGTCGCCCGCGGGCAGTTCTGTAGGCGTCTTTGCGCCGCCGACTGGGGTTGACTCGTCCTCGACTTCGTTCTCGCTCTTGGCATTTTCAGAGTCCTCCTTCCCATGACTAGACGTGGGTCTTGATACAGAAGTAGATGATCGCTCTCTTAGCATACTTTGCGGACGTGCGTTGGCCTTGGGAGAAAGCACAGAATCCGCTCGCTGCAAGCCTCCCGGCGAATTAATACTCCACCGCTTCACGCTATCTGAACGCTTCATCATGGCGCTCTGCACGAAGCCGCCCATGCCCTTAGTAGGGGATGCCAACCTCGTTGGAGATGTGCGCCCAGCTGACGCCAAGAGTGAGTGACGATTGCTTGAAATATTGTCGATATCTCCCGCCGCATCTCCGGATGGTGGGTCAAGTCGTTGGGCGCTTGTGATTGGCAGTGGTGATCCAAGTTTGGGCAATGTCAGGGACTCGGGCCGTGGGCTGTCCATCGGTGACTCTTCCGCAGACGACCGTGCCATTCCGGGGAGCTGCGTACGAATATTGGACACGTCCACTGTGTCCTGGTCTTCTACCTGACTCTTTCTGAAAGCTTCAGAGCCGCGGCCTGGATCGGCGGTCTGCCGAAACCACGAAGGGTCCTTGCTGGCAAGAGACTGCGCGATCTGATCGCGTGACATGGTCTCGTCGGCTGCTGGTGATGGCTCGGCAGGGTTGGGAGAGTTCCGAGCAGCATTCTCAGCAGCCACCACCGACAATGGACGCATCTTGCGGTCTGAAGTCTTGGACCTGGGTCTTGTTTGCCAAGAAAGTGGAGAGCGAGTAGAGCCCACACCGACAGAAGGTGAATTCATGGTCAGGCTTGTGCGCTTTATATCGGAATCGAACGGAGACTCGTTTTCCTTTGTGGCAGAGCTCGAATAGTCGGCCAGGCTGTCCATAGTATCTGAAGCCGAGACGCCGCGGGGAAGGGGGCTCCCCGAACGCTCGTAAGCAGGCGATGCCAAGATTGTGCCCTCGGATGGCTGCGGGAGGCCGATGCGATGCGAGGTCGGCGACGGGGTATTTGCAGGCGATGATTTCTGGGGTGAAATTGATCTGGCGCGTTCTGGTAAAAGCAAACAATTCTGTCAGTCCGAAATCCCTTCAAACAAAATATTCAGCTCCCAAGGACCGGTGTGGACCAGAGGCGTCAAAGATGCGCCTAGTCCAGCTTGTGGAAAACGCAGGACGCAGGTGTTCCGGAGAAGGGCTCCCGCAGATTCGGAATAGAAGCACAAGCACGCGTTCCTCGTATTGGATCGATGGCTCGGAGGTGGAGGCGTGGAGGGATACAAGCCGTGTCTTTGGACGAATTGGGGTGGGCTGCGTACCTGCACGTCGGGCCTGGCGTTCCTTTTTCTCCTGTAGAATCTTTTCCTCGAGTTCTCTCGATCGCGCCTCGTCTTCCTCCTCGCGTCTCTCCTTCAACAGCTCGACCGACCGCAAAAAGTCGGAGACCTCGTCAGACATGGCTTTGGCGTCGTCGGTAGTTGCAGCGTGTCTGCATGACCCAGGGGTGTATTAATTAAGGTAGAAAAAGAAGTAGGTCGTCGATAGAAACGTAGGTGAATCCCAGGTTCTGTCGATGTCAACATGCAGGAACCCTGAAAAGATTAAGAAGAAAAAAAGTTATAAAAATAAGTCCTGGAGGGGCAGCGCTTTTTGGAAGGTCTCAAACCGGACCGGCAAGACGGGATGCACTCGGGGCTTAGGAGGCACGGGAGGTGGTGGAATTGGCCAGGGCTTGGTATCCGCTACGACAATCGATCCAGTAGGTGATAGGGCAACCGAGAGCTTGTCTGATGGGGTCTCAAGTCCCCTGTGCCCCTGTGCAGCTCTCCCGAACGCTCAGACCATTTCACGGCAGTGTCAAAAAATTGATGCAACATTGAAATAAAAAGCCATTGTTTCATGATACTTCCGTACCGTACTTTACGTTTCGTGGGATCGGGCAATTCAACCACAACAACGGCAGCTTGGTCACTTTCAAGGGTCTGGGTTGATAACTTGGAAGTTGTGGTTGTTGGCTTGGCGTGAGATTGGAAGTGCTTCTCCCTGTTCCCGTACCCACCAAAGAGCCAACAAGCCAATCCACATTGTCCCTTCAGCTTTCCAGGATTTGTTTACTTGAATCGCCGAGACAACTTTGGAGCTCCGCCCACAACAAAAACCATCTACCCAAATCTGATCTTGCATCTGCATATGCATCGTAGAGAGGTCTTCCTTGAAAACCCTCTTTTCCAATGACGTCTGTGTCCACATGAACTGGGACTGCTACTGCAAGTATTCAGACGTGCAGAACCTTGGCAGGGACTGCAGGGTAAAATTTTCAAGTCAGGAAAACAGTAAATAATGTCTGGTGTCTCTTTATTTCCGGGTTCTCCTGAATAGAACCGGGATGTTGACATGTTGTGGAGTTTAGAAGAGGAAAAGGCGGGCTTTAGCATCCTCGACAACCCAAGCCAGACCCTCCTCAAGATTCTCACCGGTGATTGCACTGCACCTCAGAATATGCCAGCGGTGTGTTCGAATCTCGTCCAGCCGCAGTGCCTATCGAACCGTTGTTAGTGCAAGGTGTTGTGATTACCTGAACTTGGTGGTGGTCCGAACCTTTGACAGCTCTTCCCCCGTCATGCACCCCTTGACATCAGTCTTATTTGCAAACACAAGCAGGCTTGCCCCTGAAAGTCGCTTTTGAACTACCGTCAGCTGGTGCCGTCTGGCAGTCGGGAGAACATCTTCAAGCTCACCTCCTCTTCAAGGAGATTGTGCAACTCCTCTCTGCAGTCGTCGATTCGCAAGCGGTCTGTGGCATCTACCACCCATATCAAGGCGTCTGTCTTCTCAAAGTAGTTGCGCCAGTATGATCTTAATGTTTTTTGGCCTCCGACGTCCCCTGGAATGGTGAATGTGAGTGAATCTTTATTGTACGCCTGCGAAGAGGAAGCGCGCTTACAGATGTTGAGTTTGTAACTGGCCAAGGGACAAATTTATTAGTCCCGGGTCAATAAAGCGCAAATGATGGCAACTGGCGAAGACATACCCTTCATAGTCGATGGTCTTGATGTTGAAGCCCAGAGTGGGGCTGACTGTGTTGACATCCTCGCCCATGATCTTTTTGACTATCGTGGTTTTGCCTGCATTGTCCAGACCACTTGACACCATTCAGCACAAGATCCTGAAATATCGGTTCAAATAATTCAATAGGCACTTACAGCATCAAGATGCGCAGCTCCTTGTCCTTGAGCCTGGCTTTTCTCAAGATTGATAACATTTCGATGGATTGATGGCGATGGTTGGAAGACTGCGGGGTAATGATGCCTCAAAAGTCAAAGCTTGAACAACGACAAAAATCTCGAAATGTCCTCTGAATTTCTAGGCGATTGATGCCTAGATCGCATATAATCAAGCAAATGGCGTTGAATGTCTCAACTCGGCGAAATGGGTGCCTGCAGCCAGTCCAGTAAGGTATTTCCTCCCCTGTTGTAAATATTGCTTGCACGTGACCATATTGACGACTTCAACATCAGAAGCACGTGAAGCTTGAGCAAACACAACAGGAAGTCTGGTAAGAATATGTCTTTCATTCCTCCTCAAATTCGACTCACAAGGGGGGATGCACTACTTGGTGATCACGGTCATCTTGAACAGCGAATCGTCCCGGCTCAATACATCCATCTGATATTTGGCTGCATCTTTAAACCGTCTCATGTTGAATTAAGTTGCTCATCACCAGCTCTGCAGATGCTTTTGGCTGATGAAAGTTTCTATATGAGTGATGTTGCTGGCCAAACCCCATTAGCCCTCGACTCATAGAAGCCCTTAACCATGTCCATCAAAGCCTACGGTCTCACTTGGAGCAGTTCCCGTCCTCAGAGATAGCACTTGTGGCTACATTAAGTTGCGACTTCCTGCTGCAGTTTTGAACAGTGCACAGTGTGAGGTGCGCGCAAGCCCTGGGACGGATGGAACTCCTTCCACCGTGACCTTCTGCCGGTGGTTCGTTCCCGAGTTTCTACATCATTGTCCGAGTCCCTACTCAATTCTTGCTCCTTCCTCAACTTTATTTCTTTCTCTCATCTTCCAGACCCGCGTCAAGACCCGCGCCAAGACCCGCCTGCTGCTTCTACTGCAAGTATTTTCTAATTTTCAAAACTCTTTCGTCTTTTTCTCCTTATCGCTGTTTTGGCGAAGCGAGTGTTGCGTTTCTGCAGCCGCCGTTACTCGCGCTTTAGGCCTGCCCTCTTCCTGAGCGGCCGTCTTCACTCCTGCGGCAGCTATAGGACATTCATCTGTGCTCGCCGCAGAAGCAAGTTGTGCGCAGTCAACTATTTACTCACTCTCGATCGCGATCGCATTTCGACCGACACGAACCATACCATCAATTACCTCAAGAGTCAAGGTATTAGTGATTGCTCGCATTTGCTGGATACACAACTAACTCTCTTGCCTATAGTACCTCATCATGCCTCCACAGTATTGGCCAGACCCTGGTACCCTGGATTCCCCAGAGGCCGAGAGTAGCTTCATGGCTGCCGCTGGACTTTCAGGCCGAGCGAAACCGCTCAAGAACTTTCAGAAGCAAGAGTTCAAGACTACATCTCAATCGGGATTCTTGCGCGCTCTGGCGCTGGCAAAGACCGATGCGAAGGACAAGGCTGGTCTCGGCTGGACCGCAGGCTCCTCATCGCAGAGTGAGGAGCAAGAGCTAACCCCCCGTGGCTGGACTCCGAGCCCAAAGCCGACTCCTCAACCTGCTGTTGAGCCTATCCGCCAGCGCATTCGCACGCCTGCCACTGGAGTCCCTCAGCACGCAAGTCAACCCACTCGCTCTTCCGTTACTGTTCCTCGGCATATGAGCCAGCCTGTGTGCACTCCCAACCCTGCCCCTCAGCAGGTGAATCAGCCTGTCCGCGCATCCATCGCTATTCAACAGCAAGCGAAACAGCCAGCCGCAGTGAATTCCCATGCCCATGGGATGGAGCAAAGCTTTGTGCGCAAAGGAGTCAAGCCTAAGCCCAACAAGCCTACACCTCGGCCACAGGATGCTGTCACAACACATCAGGTGGAGATTACTGCCCCCGAAGTTGAAATTTTGGCTCCAAACTTGGTACGTGCCGGCATACACCATTCATTCCAAGAGCTCCCCAACTGACCCCTTGCTATTCAGAATGCCATGAGAGCTCCACACCCCGACAAGAATTGGGTGGGATCGCAGAGAAGCCTGCTGTTGTCTGTTTCGTGCGCCGCCGAAGGCTCCACCGACGGCTCAGACGATGGAATGGCAGGATCTAAGGACATCCGTAATGAAATCGGGCTGCCCAACGATTTCCTCATCTCTCCTAACGGAGATAAGTGGGTGAACATGAACATCTCACACTGGACCCGCACCCAAAATTACGACCCGCTTTGGGACCATTCATACCTCGATCCCTTCATCGTGACCTGGATGCAGACAGTTCCCGAGATCAAGGCATCCTTCATTGAGGAGAAAACACCCGACCACTGGTATCGAGATGTCAATCCGGCGACCGGTGAGCTCATTGAGCCCATCAATTTCCCGGAGACACTCGTTAGCGATGAGACACTCGACCAGGAGCTTGACTGGCGCCGTCAGAACTGGTCCAGTTCTATCATGGTAAGACGCCAGCATCAGCACCTCGAGAACGACCGGAAGCGGAACCGTCAGGCCAAGCAGGTTATTGACGAAAAGGCTGCAAGCGTTAATATGGCCAATATTGTTTTGCCCCAGGCTGTCGCAGCCATCAAACAGGTTGAGCCTGAGACGGTTGTAGAGGAGCCCAAGAAACCTCGGAAGCCGCCTACCGTTGTCCTGCCCGCTGACGATGGCATTGTCTACGCTCGTTGGGTCCCGCGCATGCCTTGCTTCCTGCGCCCGGCTGAGCGCGTTGATATGGAAGCCGTCGCCGAAATCTACAATCTGGAGATGAAGCATGGTTTCCAAGTTCGCGATTCCGAGCCGCTGAGCGTTTACGATTGGGAGAATATCTTGACCAAGTCTAAGGAACTCGGCATGCCGTTCATTGTTGTGGTCCGCGGCAGTGTCATGACACTCGGTCTCAACCTGAAGGAAAAGCAAAGCAACTTTATCCTCTCATGCTTCAAGCGCGTCCCCAAGGACGTCAGGGATCCCAAAGGCCAACGCGCTGGCCAAATCCTCGGATTCGGTTTCCTGTCACCCTGGCAGCTTGGCCTAGCTGGCAGCCCTGAAGGTGCCAGCCGCGGTTCAGCCAGAATGCACTGCTATGTCCACCCAGACTACCGTCGCAAGGCCATTGGATACTCCATCATGGATATGCTCATGTATTGCACTTCCAGTCGGTTCACCAGCCAACAAATGTACGACTTTGTCGATCCGGACAATTCGCCGGTGTACTGGAGGCCTCCGCGCCGCGCTGAGGAGGGAAGGGGCAAGGGACGCATCTTTATGTGTGTTTATGCTGGATTCTTTGTCAAGCATCAGCATGTGCCGTACAAGGATCCGCAGCTGGAAGTCAAGCAGAAGGATTATGACAAGGACTTGGAGTGGGTTCATGACTTGTTTTATGATAAGTTGTTTATGGAGGAGAAGGGCCGGTTTGACGCAGCTTATAAGACTGCTAAGGCGCACGAGGGTGAGCAGCATTGGCTAGATGAGGTTCTTTATGAACATCAATGCCAGTGGGATTGCCGGTTTGATCCGAGCGCGGCCAAGTATTAGGGGATGATGGGAAGGAGTCTAGCATGCAACTTTGAATGCCGGTGGAAGGGGTTTTTGCGAGGGCTAATCAGGAGTTCCCGGAAGACTTGTCAAGGAATGCGGAACAACATGATATAGAGTTCGAGAAGTCTGCTCAGGGCTCTTTGGAGCCATTGGCTCATGGATTCCCGTGGCCTTGCTAAGGAAAAGATGGAAAGGAGGGGTCGGGAGATTTGCAAGGTCTGATGATGATGAGTCTGGAAGAGTGCCGAAGCGGCTTTGCTCAACGTGGTCAAGAAAGTTTGGGAGATCTGTTGAGTTTCTGTGAAGAAAGATATGAAGAGGATTTGAGAAGCGGGGTTTAGTAATAAGAATTGGTGGAAGAAAGGATGGATGGATGGATGGATGGATGGATGGGAGATAAACTATATAATGTTTTTTGTTTTGTAATGTACATATTGATCGGAACTTGCGCAAGGAAGGCGGTGGCGTCCTTTTGTGCTGTGATACCAGGAACTCTCATGTATAAAGCTTTGCTTTGTGATCTTTCCGTCGTGGTGGTGGTGGTTCTTTCGAGTAGCTCTACCAGTAGTGTTAGGACTATATACAGGGTGTCGCATTATATCTGAGTTTCTTTAACTATGTAACCCTTGAGTTACGAGAGAACGAACTAAAGGGTCGTTTATCATAATAATAATATTAAAAAAAAAAAAAAAAAAAAAAAAAAAAGATGCCATAAGATTGATGCCTTTTATAGGCTCACTTGCCTTGCCCTACCTGAAGCAACTGAAAGGTCATCCATTCATTCATTCACCCTGGCGTTGACGGGGAGGCACAACAAGCAGAGGAAAATCATGTCATCACCATCACTGGCACAGTTTCAGATATGAACAAATTTGGAAGATCAATATATATACCAAGTTCAGAAAATATGTACTCTCGAAAATTGTAAAAAAAAAAAAAATAGAAAATCACAAAGAGAAGACACCCCTTCCCCCCCACCTCTCCCCCCCTTTAGAGGCACTGACTGTACCACTCGTTCTGCGCGGTGCACTTATACGGAGCCACGCACTGCTGAGATCCAGTCCACTGCTTACCGCCGCACTGCGCCCACCTGACCACAGGCTGAGGAGCAGCCAGCGCCAAGATCTTAGCAACGGCGTGTTCGGCGGCCGTGACGATGTAACTTGAGGGGTTTGTGGTGGGGACACCAGGAAAGATGGAACCGTCGATGACGAAGAGGTTATCTGTTCCATAGACTCTGGCGTTCAAATCGACGACGGCTGAGCCTCCGACGCGACCGTCATCTGCTCCGATCTTGTTCGTGCCGACCCAATGGTTCGATCTTCTGTTTCCAGGGGAAACAACAAGGGAGTTGACGAACTCGCGAGGAGTCACGCCGGCCGGGGGATAGTTCCAGGTCAAGCCCTGGACGTTCTTGAGTGCGTTTTGGAGGTTGACGATTCCCTGGATGACTGCTTCCTTGTCGTTGTTGTCTTTGAGGTAGGGAACGTCAGATACAACAGTGGTGAGGCCGGGGGTGATGGTCATGCGGCCGCGGGAGGTGGCGCCGCGGCCGAGGTACTGAGACATGGTCATGGAGTAGCCGTTGGGAGTATCGTAGCTGCCTTCCACTCTGGCGGTCCACTGAAGCTGCCTGACGATGCCATCTGCGCCTCTGATTTCCTCCCAGAACATGGGGCCGATATTGGGAGCCGACTGGGCGAGAATGCCGGCGCGGGAGTTGAGATAGCTGCTCGCGTCGGTGGTGTTGGGGCTGGTCCATGCCTCGTAAAAGTCGTAGAACCTTACGTTGGGGTGGCTGATGACGGTGTCGGTGTTGAGATGGTCGTCAAGGTTGTACCCGACCGGGAGGTTAATCCACGAGTCGTTGCTGATCATGGTAGGTCCGTCAATGACCGAGTTCTTGACGATTTGGAGTTGATCTTGAGGACCAATACCGCTTCTGAGAAGGATCTTGGCACTGCCGAAAGTACCGGCGGAGAGGACGACGCGGCCAGTGACGCCGGTGACGTTGACGATACCCTTGTAGCCGCCTGCTCTGAACGGCTCGACTTCGACGCCGGTGATGTGGCCGTTCTCACGGATGACGCGCTTGACGGCAGTGTTGAGCCAAAGGTTGAAGTTGCTGCGGGTCTTGGCGGAACGGAGGTAGGTTGCAAGGGGACCACCACGCTGGCCGTTGGAGAACATGTACGGCGTGTTGGAGAAGGTCCGGTTCTTGCGGTCGGGAGCGTTGTTGGCAACGACTTGAGACCAGCCAGCGGCGCGGAGGCCACCGGACAGGACGTCAAAGCCCTGCTGGAGATACCTCTTTCCATCCTGAGAGGGAGTGTCGGTACCGGGAATACGGGAGAAGACTCTGTTGATGGCCGAGGAAACATCGCTGTACTTCCAGCCGGTAGGGAAGAGATAGTTCCAGTCAAGAGCATAAGGCTTGAACCAGAGACCAGCGTTCACGGCAGTGCCACCACCGAGGACGCAGCCGGCCATCTGATCGGTATCCGTGCAGGCAATACCGTTTGAGTCAACCCAGATCTGGTTGCAGAGACCGGGGACGTCGAAGCGAGTGAGCTGGGTGCCCTGGAGCCACTCGGGCTTGAGGGTACCGCCGTGCTCGCCAGTTGAGGCGTAGCCCTTCTCGATGAGGAGGACCTTCTTGCCAGACTCGCTGAGCTTGTCAGCAGCTGGAATGCCACCGGCGCCGCCTCCAACAACTATGTAGTCGAAAGTAGTGCCAGTAGGAACCGGAACACCGGCGATGCCGGTCTCAGTGGGTCCGCTGCACTCGCCGGTGACAGTCTTGGTGGCTTGAGCAGCCCAGGCGGTATAAGAGGGGTTGGCAGCGTTCTCGTCAAGGACGGCGCCCCAGATACCCATGCCGTTGTCGTGTTGCTCGAGAGTGATTTCAGCAGGACAGGTCGGATTGCCGGGAGAGGGGAAGGCCTGAACCCAGCCGAGAACCATGAAGCCATTGCTGGTAGACTGGCCACCAGTTTGGCCGTTGTGATCCCATTGCAAGCAGTTCTGGCATCTGAAGACGAGGGTGAAGTGGGTCGAGTTAATGCTGGATCGGATCTGGGTGATCTGGGCGTTTCCGGCGTAGACGTCTGGCATGGCATATCCTCCGGCGTAGCGAAGGGAGGTGTAAACCTCGTCCTCATGGGGCCAGGCGGTGATGAGGAGGGAGTTGGTCATGGGACCAGCGAGAGAGAAACCACACCATCCTTTGACGTCTTTGGCGGCGCATTGCTGGTAATTGTCAGTGAATTTCCTTTGAGAGAGTGTTTGCTGTGCTGGACTTCAAAGGCTTACCAAATAACCAATAAACTCGCTAGCGTCCGTTGACAAGGCATTGGAAGGCAGAGCCATACCAAAGGTCCAACCACCCTGACTCTGAGGCGAATCCTGAGGAACACCCCATGTGTTGAAGACGATACCAGTCTCCGCATCAGTGATGGTGTTTGGGAGGTTGTTCTGGGCAAAGGCAGCTGGCAGAGCAGCCACCGCCGCGAGGGCACCTAGGATCCGAGAAACACGACCCATCGTTGCTGTGAGAGGGCAAGCAAGCAATGTCACCTCGACTCTACCGAACCACGAGAGGAACGGGATCCTGCAGGCGGGAGAAGGCCGCCCTTCTTATTCCTCGTGGCCATCATATCTGTCAACCCGGTATTGCATCCCCCCCGAATTACGTATGCCTGACAGATGCGGGAGACGGAGGGGATAAATGAAGCAACAATGCTGAAAAAGAAATCTCCGACAGGTGGAAGCGGCGGTATCACGTCCGCGATGTTGGTTAGGATGTAACAGCAGCGGTCCATCCGGGAACCTCGCGAAGTTGGTCCTTGTAAGCTTACACGTACCGCAAAGGGGATTGGATCGCATCGACAATTCGACAAGGTGATGTAGATCCGAGATTGCCGCCGTTGAATGTCAAGAGCTGGCAGCGGGTTGGAAAGGGTTGGCAAAGTCGCGGATAGATGTCCCGATGATTGTCAGGGGCGCCGTCCAGGGGCAGCGATCCAATCACGCGGCCAGCAAATGTCACCAAAATGTCACCGAAATACCGTGATAGCGGCGATGATGTTGCTTCGAGAACGGATGCCCAGGCCAAGTTCCTGGATTAACCTTCCCGGTGTGCCGAGACCTTGCCCCAAACAACACGGCACTTGACCTCCGAGAAGTTCCACCCACCGGGTTGAGGACCGGGGGCATGGCCAAAAAAGGTTATTTCGACACCTTGGAAGGAACCTTGTACGGACGCATTGATGTTTAAGCGGTGGAAATTGGGTAGGATTATGGACAACATAAAAAAAGTGATCCCTGTGCAGAAATTGTGGCGTCTGGGGAATGGGGGAGAGAACTTGCGGTTGAAGTTTGGTTGAAGTGGGGGGGCTTGACCAAATAGGAAGGACCTGAAAGGTAAATTGACACTCGAAGAAGGCACAAAAGGCAAGCCATTCCGAAAATCAAAAACTTCATATGACCAGGTTTCCATGTGGATGCTGGGGATTGCCTCATTGTCAACCACAAAATTGACGAAGTGGGGGACGTGATGCATGTTTGAGTTGATCTCACGATATCACAGAAATAGGGCCTCTGATAGATTCAGGGTCTGTGAGAACAGGTAGTTGACCTTCTACCTCGCCCTCTCACTTCTGCCCCAACTTCCTGCATCTCGAAAACACTACGATCGTTTGGTTTGCCCACTGAATCATTAGCCATTGTCAAGACAGGGGGAACCCGAACTAGTGTTGAGAAGTGCGAGTTGGAGGAGTCCGGGTCCGAATGATGCTCACGTGTGTCTGAACCAAGCTCGGGGGAGGACTCCACCCACACTCACTACAGGTAGAATTCGAGAAAGAGCCAACCTCGGAAGAGTGCAAGCATTGGGCCAAGGTAGATCTCATCCTCTCTCTCTTCGACCTCCCCATTCTGACTTATTTCCATCAGTGGGAAGAGCAAAGCCTCTGCTCTGAACGAGAGAAGGGGATGTTGAGATGTTCAACATTATTTGTGAGCCGACTGCTCAGTGGCCTTATAGAGATGATAGGCCGTTTGAAGTTGAGTTGCCTACTGCTGGGGTGTAGTTTTATATCTGTTTAAGCTGTTCTGTGCAAAGCCACCTTTTCTCAGCGTTGTCTCTGTGGAGGATTCGTCCCCTCCTCCCCTCTGCACCCACATGAGAAATCAAATACTTCAGTCTGAGATACACCTCGATCTAAAGATGATGGGGAAATGGATTCAAATGCTCCAGGCGCTAGGAGGTTGGGACAGAATCAAGCTCAAGTGGAAATTGGGCTTTCTCCAACAACTCACCATTGCGATTCACGTTGCCGGCCGAATCGAAGACGGTCTAGACAGTCTCGGCCTCCCGCCAGGATTGAACGATGCCGTGGGTCAAGCAGCGCCTAAACCCAGTTACAAAGTCTTGAATGAGGCAGATTACACAATCTACCGTTGGCTCGAGACTCCCGACGAGTATGGTTTGATGACTACAGGTACCTCCACTAAGCCAACACAGGCTGTCTCGCAGCCTCCTTCGGATGTCCCTGCCGTTGAGGCCCGCAGTGGAAGCTCAATGCATCATCAGGAATTCCGTACAAGAATCAAAGAGTTGAGAAGTCGGAGCTCACCAGACGTCTCATGCGTGAGGGCATGGGCTGCCTGAGGACGATGCTGCTTCTGTTTCCCGAGTGGAAAAGCTAGGAGGAGTTTGTAAAGTCGGTGTTTACCAACTCTCTTGAACCCCTGATTGGGATTCTGCGCGTGCAGGATGATGATGGATGCCAAGTATTGAGCGCGCACCTTCCTCTGCATTGGAGCCTAAAGACAGCCTAGGTGATAGCACTGGCATGGGATGCCTCCGGTCAGCTTACCTGTCTGTACCTTGGGTAGCCGCCCAATATCTGCTCTCACCTGGAATTATTATGAGGCCCTACCCAGGCTCAAACTCTATGTCATTCCACTCGCCTCTATATCAGTACCTTCACAGTGATGTCATCCTCTCCACCACCAAATGGCAAATTATGTTTTTGCTGGGCCGGATGCGTTGATGGCTTCGATTACCAATTACTAAACCTCCAACAGAAATTTCCCCATCTTTGAGCTGGCCGAAGTGTCTTGACTGTGTGTTTTTGGAGATGGATTCTCACATCTCGCGAAAAATCCTCCTTCAGGATCTCTCCAGGTCTCGAAAGGCCGGTTGCGTTAGATGCCGCGTAGTTCTCAGCGCCATAGACAGGTTTTCCCCCAGGCTGGGACAAGGGGAACCAGGCCAAAGGTCATGTCCTGATCGGGAGAGATAAAACTGCTGAGGGAAATGGCGTGACTGTTCGCCTTACTTGGGAATCTAGAGAATCTTCGCCATGGTGGTCGTGGAGACAAACGTTTCAAATTTTTCAAGACGCAGGTTAGTCAATGTTCCCCCTTTGATTCCCTTACCTGGCACTGAAGTGAATATTCCACGCAGATGAAGCCTTTGGGGAGTCAGCTCATGGGGCGCCGTTTAGGTTCTGTTCTGATATCATTCCCGACACCCGGAGCGATGCTGCCTTTCGACGCATCTCATCACGGTTGCATAACTGCGTCCATAACCATGACAGATGCGGTCAATCTGGTATAATGCCCATGCCGCGTCGCATCTTCGACGTTGGTTCCAACCAAGGCGAGCATGTATACCTCGTCGAGCCAGAGAATTCTGAGTCCCTGCTGGGGCAAGAGGGCCACTATCACAACTACAAGGTCAAGCTACGTGGAATACCGTCGCGGCATCCGACTCGATCTTCTGCCCAAGACTCTGAGGGACGCAGTCTTTGTCTGCAGGGGATTGAAGATCCATTATCTCTGGATAGATGCTCTTTGCATTGTACAGGACGACCCTGACGACTGGAGACGTGAGTCTGCCCAGATGCACAGTATATATGGCAATTCATACATCACCTTTGCAGCACACGAAGCTGAGTCCTGCACTGACGGTTTTCTGGGGCAGCAGGCTTTCGGGCAGCCTACTTGGCAACGACCGTTTTACGTCCCGCTAGGCTCGGTAAAGATGCATCTGCGGACCGGCAGTACAAACTGGAGATGGGGTACCAATAGTAACTCGCCGCTCATGCGTCGTGGCTGGACTCTTCAAGAAGCCCTTCTGCCACGGCGTACTGCGCTTTACACAGAAAATCAGGAAAACTGACTATTGAAGGGCCCATCACGCGGGCGAAAGTGGCTACTGTAACAAAGAAACATCACATCTATTCTGCCTTGTACAACGGTGGTAAGATGGGCAATGTCATCGTTGCGCGACTCCATAACGGGGCGAACCGGGAGATTCAATTTGATAAGGGACGCCCTCTGGAGCATGCCAATGCCCCTGAGGGACAGGAGGGATCGTGGCGGAGGGTTGGGCTTGGATACTATTGGGCGACTACCTCGCCAAACTCCAACGAGAAGGACCCGTATCCTGATCCCTTTGATGGCGCCGAGATCAAGAAGATTCAGATTATCTAGTAGGAATCTATTTTGTACTCGTCTATCGAATCAGAGCCCCGGACCTCAAATAATTGGAAATAATTACGGGAAACAGAGAGAGGGGATAAAAGAAGCACCGAAAGCGAAAACTTTGGGCAATACTTCCAACTGAGGTCTAAGGAGAGATATTTTGATACCGCTCCTTCAACATTTGACAAGCATATCCATCCAAATCTCCCGGCGGGTTCTGGAGGAAGGCCAATGAAGTTCCTGCGAGGCTTCTTTTTCTGACTTGCACGTGTATACACGCACATAAACAAGGCGCAAAGAGATCGACATATGTATCTATGTATGCACCGGGACCAAGCCCGAACTCGGACTGGTGGCGTCCACGACGCACCCTGGTTCGCCAGAATCTTGTCTGATCTTCCCGGTTCCCGCGACGCCAAACCCCTTGATGTCCTGCTTTTCTAGAAACTGACAAATGGAAGCGTATCACAAAGATCACGAGCCCTTGTTCGATTTCTCAGGGCTTTTGGTTTTTTTGTGGGGTGGCGATATATCTCGCCTTACACAACCACAACAACCAAGGAGAGAGAGATAGGCCGCGGGCATGCAGCGCTTCGCCCTACATCTTTTTAGTGACCAACATCTTGCATCATCCGCACACCAAAATTCTCGGCCGAACATGGCGAGGGTGCGTCACTGCCGTTTATGTATGTACTTGCAGTAGTGCGGTACACAGAATAACAAGTGGCAAATTGCGTGTTGTGCTGTTTTGATGAACGGGAATGTGCATCACATGGTGCACAGTACACTGTAGATGCCGCCGTGTGAGGCTGTTTTGATTAGTATCGGATATCGGTTGGTGTAGCACATCGGTCACCATGATGAAGAAAAAGGGACGGAAACATGCAAGTCCGGATACTTCTCCGTGGAGATTTCTGGATGGCCAAAAATTTGGAGGATTCATAAGCCACTTTCTACGCTTCACCATGCTCACCTGATCATCTCGAGGAGTGGTAAAAAAAACCAAAAAAACCATCAAGAACCCAGAGATCTTGTGTATATGATACACAACACAGACGGTCAGTTTTGAACAAAACAAAAAAGAATCTGCAGAAAAGCAAAAAGTGGCATGATTTCCAGGTTCCCGAACCCTAGTACAAGGGCACAACATATTCCCTCCCTCCCACAAATGCAGTGCAACCACCGGTGTGTGTACTGACGGGCATCGATGATGATCGATCCACGGGATGGGATGTGACCTTTCGGCAAACTAGTCATGCATACTACGCAGGAGCGAGGCGGGCAGACACGGGCAACCACTCAGGGATGTAAACAAAGGGAATCTGGGATGCAGATCGGGGCGAGAGCAGGGCAACTAGTTCAAACAACACCAAGGCAATAAACCAGTTTTATTTATTTTTCGTCTGTCTGTCTGTACCTGTACCTGTACCTGTAAAACGTACACCTGTTGTAAGGTGTTCTCCTTAACGGAGGATCTCCTAGCTAAACCAAAGAGAATTGACCAAACATTGGGTGTGTGTGTGTGTGTGTGTGTGTGTGTGTAGCACCTATCAGCGCGTCTACTTTTCACTCTCCACTCCTCTTCTGAGCCCCCTTTCCATGAACCTGTAAACGAACAAAAAAAAAAAAAAAAAAAAAGCAGATAGCCAAACCCATAAACAAATAAACCAGTCATGAAAATAGTTGGAAAAAAAACTCTCACTCAAGTAGAAAGGAGAAGAAAAAAAAAAGAAAGGAAAAAAAAGGGAAAAAGAAAAAAACAAGGGCCAAAAGAAATAAATGACAAGGATACACACCCCACGAAACGCACTCAACCCATGACACACTCCCCATCCATCCTTTGAAAGCCTTTACCTTCCCTGTTCTTATCATTCCTTTTTGCTCCCCATATCTTCACACCCTACCACGTGTGTGTGCCGCCCTGCTTACTTCCCCTCCCCCCAAACCTCAACCTCAAACCTCACAACCCCTTTATTCCCCCCAGCCTGTCCAGACCCCGCCACCCCCAAAACCGCCCTCAAATCATCCCCGCCCCACCCGCTCAAGTCATACTCCCCCCCGTCGACGTTGACGCCCTTCACCGCGCACCTCATCCCCCACAGCCTGGCGGGCGTCTTCTCGAGCCCGCTGACGGTCGGCCCAAAGTTGTTCGGCACCCGCCTGACGTAAGCCAGCGCCGTGTCCTTGACTGCTTTCACCGACCAGGCGGGGATGGTTTCCAGCACGCGTTGAGTCCCGTGTGCGCGCCAGGTTATGTGTAAGAGAACGTCGTGTCCCTTTTTGAGGGGTTGGGGTTGTGTGGACGATGGTGGCGGTGGTGGGGGAGGAGGGGGATGAGGATGAGGGTGAGGATGAGTGGCTGGATGCATGGACATCATGTTCATGTTCATGTTCATGGGAAAGGGCACTTGAGGGTTCGTCTGGATTTGGAATCTAGGGAGGTGTGCTTGAGGTTGGGGAGCTAAGCCTTGACCTTGACCTGGGGGAGGTGGTGGTGGTGGTGGTGGGACCGGACCAGGAGCGCATCGAATCCGCTGAGTGAATCCTGGGTGACTAAAGAATGCTGGACCAGCACCACCAGCACCACCACCACGTCGGGGCTCATGAGAATGAGCATGAAGAGGAGGAGGAGGGTGAATCAAGGGTGTGTTGTTATTCTTCTTATTGTTGGTCGTATCGTCCCGGTCGGATAGGGATCGGTCCGAGTCTTCGCATGATCTGGATCTAGACCTGGACCTAGACCTGGACCGGACACGCCTGATGTTCGGCTTTGAAGAAGACACGTGCTGATGATGCTGGTAATGATGATGCTGCTGCTGCTTGGCTACCTTGCTGCGTTTCTTGAGACGGCCGGTAGAGGTAACGGAAACAGTCTCGTTATCGGAGAGCGACTCATACGGCGAGGGGGGCAGCTCGTCAACGGTGATGGTAGACGAAACAGAGACCGTGTCGCTGTCGTTGCAATCATCGTCATCGTCGTCGTCATCATCACTTTCCTCAACACGCTGCTGCTTTTTGTTGGCAGGAGTGGGAGGACCCTGAACAAAAGCGAAGCCGTTGGTAGAAATGTAATTCTGCACAGCCGCAGCGCTCTTGGCGTGGATTCCGTAGAGCGCATCCTGGAGGGTAGGAGCGGTTTCCGAGAGGAGAACGCCCCGGATGCCGTCTTCGGCCCGCAAGACGAGGGCTTTGAAGGAGCCGAGGGGTTCCATGGCTACGACCAGGGAGAGGGAGGCATCTTGGCGGCTGTAGAATTTGCAGTTCTCTTTGGGAGGGAGACATTGTTAGTGGTCAGGCGAGGACAGGACTGCAGTAAAGCGGTCAAGATGATGCGGAGACAACGCACCAAGAGTCTGCGAGCGCAGGTCGATTGCAGACGGGGGAGTAGCTACAGGGGCCATGTTGCTTGACTGGGACTGGGAATGTGACTGTGGACTCGCTGCTGAGAACTTTGGAAGTAGACGACAAGATGATTCAAGGGTAGCGAAGCGTATCAGCATTTGGTGTTCTTTCCAGAACCCCGGGCGTGAGAGTGAGTCTGTGATCCCTTGGTAGAAGCAGAAGAAGAGAAAGGCCACCAGGTCAGGGATAAGGTCGGATATTTATATTCGGTATAGACAAACATGTACTACCGTTCACATTGGCACTCAGAGAAGCATGGTAAAAGGAAAGGACAAAACCAGTATATTCCAGTTGACTTGAACAAAAAAAAAAAGTGAGGCGACCCATCCTGCATGCATGCATGCCGCAGGTCAGAGCAGAGAAGAAAGGAAACCCGAGCCAGGACAAAGCCCAATTGGCCAATGACGACGAGAGATTGGGAATTATTGAACCAAAGGTTTCCAAATACCGGTCGCCGGGCCCCGCTTGGGGTATCACGGCATCGTTGAGAACGGATGGACGAAGAAATATGTTGAGGGCCCGGCTTGCTTGTGGAAAAGGGTCACTTGCCCACCACAAGGCGCCAGACGCAGAGGAAGACGAAAAGGATCATCGGATGGGCATCAATCTCCTGTGTTCCATCCGAACGTCGGCACCCGGGGCGGTTGATGTCTTGTGTGCGTATGTGTACATTGTTTCGGCCAGACACTTCTCCTGAACTTTGCCCTGTGCCTCCTCGTCTACCCATGACAAGCAGCCACGGCACGAGGCAAGCACCCCGTGATACCCCCATTGGCAGATAACAGCATCAAGCCGTATCATGTTTCACGAGAGAGAAAATAAGGATGATTAGAACATTGGTGAACCGTAAAATCTCGAATTGAGATGCTGTGACATGGTTGGGGGCCTAGTGGCGGAAAGTTGTCACATACACGTCCATGGATGGGGTGCATGTATATAAGAGCGGTGAAGGGGAAGGGAGAGGAAAATTCCGGCTGGTTCGGGGTTCGACTTAGAGCCTCCCATCTCAGCCTCCCAAAAATGTGCATGTACGATACCTGAGTAAAACAGCATGAGATGTGACTGACGTACCTGAGGCGAAAGGCATTCCCGATCCAGCCGTCATTGTGATGAAAATCGTTCCTGTCACATCGGAGCCCCTCCCAATCACGACAAATCTGCAAATGTCCGCCCAGGACCAAAACACCAAACCTGTAGTCAACCGTAAATAAGGCGTACCACACGACAACTGGCTTTCGATTTTCTTTCATGCAAAGAGTATAAACAAATGCTTTGGTCCACGAATCCCTGTAATCCTAACTAAATCCTCCCTCCCCCATACATGACTCCGTCCGTAGTGTACCACAACCTTAGCCAACCGTCAGTCTCTCAAGACGAGATTTCACTGCATCGACCAGCATCGATTCTCTGTCCAACAAGCTCATCACCTGGGCCATCTTTGCCCGGCGAATCTCGGCTGGGATCTTCACGTTGGGCGCTGGCGAGGCGGGAACCTCGTCGGCTGCCTCCCCAGCCGCCTTCCGTAGGCGCTCTGCCTGCGCAAACAGAGCATCCTTGAGCTCTTTGATCTCTTCAAATCGTTTCCAAGGCTGCTTGGCCCTCGAGGTTGGAGAGCCATCATCAATCTCGGCGCCCATGATGCTGCTTTCGAGTAACCGGACCTCTTCAGCCCAAGACTTTTCCTTGTCGCTCAATTCGCGCGTTGTCACTCTGCCCATCTTCTTCTTGACTATTTCCATTTTGTGCATAAGTTCCTCCTGTTTCGCCTGGGCGGCCGCCAGTCGGCTCCGAGTGAGCATATCCACCGAGACGGGCTCATCGTCTCCAGAGTCTTCACCCGTGATATTGTCAATTCTCTTCTTGGCCTCGCCTGCCTTGACGATCTGGTCCTTGAGTTCGTCCTGGAGGGCTTCGCACTTTCTAAACAGTTCTGCGACAGCATGATTAAGTTGGAAAACTTGCGCGCTGACAACCTTGTGTCCTTCTGTGAAGACCTCAAGGGTGACAGGTGACAGGCGGACCTCCTGCTGTAGCAACGCGCGCCTTTTGCCCGATCTGAGCAGGTCGTGCCATGCTGGAATGGCATTCTTCATGTTCAAAGAGTCGGATGGGCGGAATAAAGGTCGAGGATCCCAAGCAGGCTCAGGAGCAGGCTCCTCCGCCAGCTCTGGGATCACCGAAGGGTCCCTCACAACTGCAGCGAGCTCGAGCTCGGGCGCTTCAAAGAAGATGGGGATTGGCTGGCTATAGGTAGACGACAGAAGGAGGTGGCCAATGTCGCGATCGCGGATGACCGTGGCTGCCGCCAATACATTCTGGCCCCGCGGTTGGGTAAAAACACGCTCCCGCTCTGCACCTTGATCACCCTTGACCAACAAGTCGATGCGGAATTCCGCACCGGCTTCCGATTCTCCTCGGAGTTCGCTCTCAAGACGGGAGACCCATGGCTCAAGAGTCACATGAGTGATGCCAGCTGGATGGGTGACGTAGAATGAGTAACGGGACGCGGGATCCTCGCTAAACATGGGCCAGCTGTCGGATGTGAGCTCGGCTGGCTTGACCGTGTCGAAAGTCTGGACGACAAGCAGGGACGGAGGTTCCGACGATGGCGCAAGGTGTCTAAGCTTGCTGCTGAACGGGCGTGGCGGAAGCCATTTAGCCCCGACCTCGTCGGTATCCAAACAAACTTTGACTTGGCCGCTGGTTGATAGCAGACAAATAACCGAAAGTGACAATCCGATATCCTCCTCATCATCTAGATCATCCTCCTCTCCCATCATCAGGTCAGTCGTGTCAACACTCTGCCCAATAACAAAGATGTCCTTCAGCTCAACTTCATCATCCTGTTCGTCCTCAGGGTTGACGCCAAACTCGAAGGGCCCTTGTAGTTTGGGGACCTTGCCCGGGTGTTGAGGCCGTGTGTAGACTTCGATCACGGAGCCCCCGTAAGAATCCTCGACGACCTTGGGCTCCTGGTTATCGAGGTCCGACATCCATTCCAGCTGCTGCTGCGCCAAAACACGTTCTTCAGGCGAGGCGTCTGGGTCATCTTCGGTGGATCCGCTCCTGTTCACGATTGAGACCGACAGTGATGGGATTAAAGTAGGAGGCGGCGACCATTTGTTCGGCAAAAGAGGGCACAAAGCGTAAACATCTCCTCCCGTCATCGCCACCCAGAGGGTCATTGGCGACCAATTGCCCGAGTTTCTAGCTGGGAAGCAAGCAGCCGCCACCTCCATGTCGAACGAGTCGGGCGAGAAGCCCTTGTTCGTGGCCGACACAGAGACGCCAAAGTCTTGATCCAAGCATGTTCCATCCGCCAACCTCTTGAGGTCAATGGCCAAGGAAGCCTTATCGAAGCTCCAACGATCCGCAGTCGACAACTCCCAAATGCGCACCACGGCATCTTCAGTAACTGTAACCAGGGCCGTTCCATTGACACCCAAAGGATGCCATAGAGCCGAGACAACTGCTGAGCGCGAAGTGACGTGGGTGGTAGAACCGAGTGTGAAGAATTTAGGCTTGGGAGGGGTAGAGTCGAGGGTGCTAAGGTGCGACGAGTCGGGGAGAACGCAAATATGAACTGTGTGGGTGGTCAAGATGGCAAGGAAGTCTTGGTTGGGGGACATGACCAGCTGGCGAATGTCTTCAGCCACGGGCGTCTTGATGATCTGTTGGCAGGAGTTTTAGTGCTGACACGTCCAACCAGAACGTTTGCGCAGTCGCCCAAGAGAAATGCGACTTACACGATAGCCTTCCATCAGGCCCTGCTTGGCCTTGGCCGCAGCCTCTTCATCATAGACCTCGAATCCCCCTCCTCCGCTCCGAGCCTGCTTCGTCTCCCATGATTCCTTTAGGTCGACGAGGTCGCCCCATCGAATCTCCTTGCCCACAGCGACGAAGATCTCGATGCCTCGGTTCGCGATAGTCCTGCGCGGGCCGGGCTTGAGTTTCTTGCCATACACAAGCGATGTTGAACTCTTGCCGTCGTCGCTAGAGGGCTCGAAGAGCTTATGGCCTGGGCTGGGCTGATTGAGCCAGCTCGGCGCAAAGCTTTTGATCTTGGGCATCGCAATGCCTGAGGATGAGATGGGATGCCGAATGCAGGTGTTGTGTGATGCGATCTGCCGTGTAGATGTAAAGGTCTAAAAAAAATTGGTTGCCAAAAGAAAAAAGTTCGCAGCACAGAAAATCGAGAAAAGTTTTGGTTTCCCTTGGTGATGGGTGCTAAATTCGACTAACTCGGGCAAGAGAGGTTGGGGCAAGATTGGTCCGAATAGCTTGGTGTTTGAAAGGCCTGTGAGCTCTGCGATTTGTTGTTAGCGCGTTCCACAAGGAGTCTTTCGTCGTCGTCTGGGGAGCTTTCTGGCAGGTACCGCGTCTTGGCGGCAACGCGACTTGCAGGAGGTCCCACTTTTACTTTTAATACAACGACTCTCTCCAGTCTCCAGTGGCACCCACTAGTAGTAACTTTCAACTGGACCTCTGGAAACAAGGCGGCTCTCCGACAAACGTCTCTCAACCTACGAATTCAAACAACCAAAACCATCTTTTCGTTTTTGAACTCTGCTTAAGCAATTCCCAACACAGAACTTTTCTCACACAATCGACCAACATGCGGGGACAACGATCAACAGTCGAGAGGCTCGACCGCCCGAGTGCTTACTTCAACAGCAACCGAGTGAGTCCCCAGTGTCGCATGGCTCCAATTAAAAGCCTGAGGCAGTCGCTCTAACTATGCAATGAATAGAATAAGAAAAGACGTCACGACGGAAAGGATCAGCGTGATGGGGATGATGAGATTAGGTCGGAGCAACAACAAGAGGAGGAAGACCCGCTTAGACACGCAACCACACTCTACGTGGGCAACCTGTACGTGCGCCCTTTGCCATGTCTGTTGGTTGGCAGCCGAAACTGACAATGCGCAGGTCTTTCTACACCACCGAAGAACAGGTCTACGAGCTATTCAGCAAATGCGGCGAGATCAAGCGCTTGGTGATGGGACTGGACAGATACAACAAGACACCATGCGGATTCTGTTTCGTTGAATACTACACACACCAAGATGCGTTGGATTGCATGAAGTACATTGGCGGCACCAAACTTGACGAGCGTATCATAAGAACCGACCTGGATCCTGGCTTCGAAGAGGGCAGACAGTACGGCCGCGGAAAGTCTGGAGGACAGGTGCGGGACGAGTACCGTGAGGACTATGATGAGGGTCGTGGCGGTCTCGGTAGGGCGATTGCGGCTGAGAAGGAGAGAGAGAGGGAGAGGGACCGGCAAGGCAGAGACCACGACGACGGACGCCTGAGATAGAGCGAGAGCCTTGAATCATATGACGGGGGCGGAGTAAATCACCAGGGAACAAGATATCATGGGTACATGAACAGAGCAAGATACTGGCTGGCAACATATGACGGCGAGGAGGAAAAAGCCATAGTTATTGCAAACGTGGGGAGGAGGACGAGACAATCGAGGAGCGCAAGTCGGGGGCGTTGAACCATAATGGTGACCGCCGCAAGGAAATAAAGAGAATAAGCCAAAGAGCCCTCGGAAACGAAAACCCCGTCCTTGGATCCCTTTTTCGCCGAGGATCCGTATTAACATAGGAACATCGGAAAGCGTTGCTCACTCTAGATTAGTTATGCCAGAAGCGCATTGATTTAGGTGTACCTTGCATCTTCACCACGCACACAAAGACTCTCGAAATACCGTGACTCATGATCCATCATGAAAACGCCGTTGATTCTACTTGATATCATACAATGAATATACATTCCCAAAGCCAGAGTTTTAGTATCCAGGAGGGTTGAGTCTTTGCGAGACACGCGTCCACTTGGGGAGTTCTGGGACAAAAGGTCAGCCATGTCGCAGCCTAATAGTTCCTTCCAAAGTGGCAACATACTGTGAATGCCCTTGCGATACTTCTTCTCCTTGCGATCGAAAATGGTGTACTTGTCCTTGGGCAGCATTTCGGCTTCGGTGGGCATCTCATCCTGCCATCTGTCCAGAGCCTTCAAGGTCTCACCCTTCTTCGCGAGGGCATTGGCTACGGTCTCGACGACCTTGTCGACGGCGCGAAGTCGTTGTCTGTGTCTGTACTTCTGGGTGGGAGAGAGGCGCCATGGGATCTTCCTGAAGAGAAGGAGTCAGTCTTCTGTTCAAGCAGGACTTGATGCACACATTGCCTTACCATAGAAGACCTCCACCGAGGGAGCTGGTTGGTCTGAATGCCCCAAACATGTTGACGTATTTGGGGTCAACAACAAGAAAGCGGATTGGGGGGGGATTCTTCGGGAGGCAGGACGACACAACACACTCGAACGGGACCTTGCTCCCAAAAAATCATGGCTCTCCAGTTCCCCCAATTGAATATCAGCCAATCATGAGCTTGCGCTGTGGAAGAAGTGGAACCTGAACAGACACCCCGCGACCCGCCGCCTGGCACATGCACCTGCAGCACTAGCGCATTCGGGGAGCAACCTCCCTATGGCTGACGTCTCCTGGGCGCATTTCAGAGCTCAACCTTGACGGTCAATATCGAAACACCATGAATGCTACAGACCCTGGTGGCTGAATATTGCAAATCTTGACGAGTTCCCATACCGAATCTCCCTCGCGCAATTATCCAGCTACGCGACCGTTTCCGTAACTGGAAGCTTCCTGCGAATAAATGATACCCCAATAACGCACCGTCCATCCATTTCGAAGCCATCACCACCACAACTCCTCTACAGTCCCAAAATGTCCTACTACTTTGCCATAATCGGCACCCAAGATAACCCCCTCTTCGAATACGAGTTCGGCACATCCAAACAAGGCGGCGACGGCCAACCGCGCTTCACCGAACAAGCCAGACACCTGAACCAGTTCATCCTGCACAGCAGTTTAGATATCGTCGAGGAAGTACAGTGGACGAATGGACAATTGTATTTTGGCCTCTCCTTACACAACCCCTTACTCCTCACCTTTTCCCCCGTCATACATACTTTCCTCCCCTTCACCGTCCCCTTGCTATCCCCTATTTCCTTCTCACCACCCCTACCCGCCTTCACCCACCCAGCACTCTGTGTACTAACGTCTCCCCTGCGTAGATACCTAAAAGTAATCGACAAATTCTTCAACAACTACATATCCTGCTTCATGACAGGCTCCAACACGAAATTCCTCCTCCTGCACCAACCCACCGCCGGCCCAACCTCGTCCTCCTCCTCAACCACTGGCGGCGGCACATCATCAACAACAGCAGCAGCAGCAACATCTACTTCCTCCTCCTCCTCAAGAAACTCGACCTCGGTGGGGGCGAACCCTACCAGCCCTCAAACGGAGGAAGCGATAAAAAATTTCTTCACGGAAGTCTACGAGAATTACACCAAAGCGATCATGTCTCCGTTTTACAAGGTTAACATGGAGATTAAGAGTTCGATTTTCAGGCAGAGGGTCGCTGCTGCTGGGAGGAAGTATTTGTAATGACAGCAAGGAGCGGATGGCGTTTAATGGGATAATATTCTCGAGCAAAATTCATCACAGTGGCAGTTTGGAGAAGAAAGTCAAGTATGATCAATAGCCGTGTGATGGTATTTCTCGTATTCCTGTTCTCAACCCCCCAGGAGAAGACTGGTTGGTTCAAGAATAACTACTCTTCCTCCACCCACAATTTCCCACCAGTCGTGTCGTGCTGGTAAACACTTCATCATTCCCTTGATTACCCGCGCAATCATTTGTGTTGTGTCCCTTTGTGCCTCCCTGATAATCCCATAAAACGCCTGCAGTGAAAAAAGAACAATCCCAACCCATAGGTACCCATCGCTTTACCACTAAAAAACCGAACGGAAACATAAAGGCTAGCAGACTTAACCGCCGAAGCCGTACAAAGTACGTCCCTGCCTCTTGAGCGCGTAAACAACGTCAAGCGAGGTGACCGTCTTGCGCTTGGCGTGCTCGGTGTAGGTGACGGCGTCGCGGATGACGCCCTCCAAAAAGGACTTGAGGACTCCGCGGGTCTCCTCATAGATCATGGCCGAGATACGCTTGACGCCGCCGCGGCGGGCGAGGCGGCGGATGGCGGGCTTGGTGATGCCCTGGATGTTGTCGCGCAAGATCTTGCGGTGGCGCTTGGCGCCGCCCTTTCCGAGTCCCTTGCCTCCTTTGCCGCCTTTTTTGAGAGTGTTAGTATTCAAGCTTGTAGTGTCATTAGAAGTGAAGTGAAGTGAGGGTAGGGGAGGGTAGGGTAGGGTAGGGTGGTGAGACGCGACGAATGTTATGTTTGGCTATGCAGGTGGGGGTGGATGGGATGCCCCCCACCTACGCCGAGATGCATCACGACCACCGACTCTGATCGCGATGGATGAAAAAGAAAATGATGCGAATTAAAATAAAATAAAACAAAATAAATGCAAAAACTTACGTCCAGTCATCTTGATGGATGGATGTGTATTGGGTAGATGTCTTGAGTGGTTGTGTTGATTGTTGATGATAAAAAGTTGATGATAAATTTATCAACAACTTTGCAATGCTCTGTAATGATGGATGGAGATGGAGAAGAGTAAGAAAGCGGAGGAGGAAGGGAAGTGGGTGGTTCGAAATGGTTAAATAAGTGTGGCAGTTTACAGAGGCAAGGCCGCTGCAACAAACGGGCAGAATCAGAGCGCACGCAAAAAGCCTGGGTGATTTGGAAACTCAAGGCGAAGGGGAAAAAAAAGGCACTAGTCTATTTTGGGGGGTTGTGTGGCAGCACCCCGGTTTTAGTGTTGGTTGTGCCGATTTTCTTTTCAAAATAAATGCGTTTCAATCAAAGCGTTTTTTTGGAGCTGCAATTGCGCTGTTGCTTTGATCGGTCTTTTGCGGCGCGTTTGTTTTTGGAGTAAATCAGACAGCCCCGCATTGGTGGTCCGAGCTTTTCGGGATTTTTGGCGACCAAATCAGAGTGTGGTGGTCCGAGCTTTTCCACCCCCTGTTTTCCATTTTCCCCATTGTCATTCCCAAACGCGATCCAGAGAAAGAAAAAAGGTTCGTGGAAGCCTGGGAAGGGGGGCGTCATTGCGAGCCTGATATTTGTACCTCTTTCTGAAGTTGATCCCACTCTACCAATGATCCTACCCACCCTATCAGATCAACCGTCCATGTCAAACTTGACATTTAACACCTAGGACTCGGAAGTGCAAAATCACACACGCTCCTCAGGCAACTTTAAATAACGATTACTATGTATAATGTTAGAGTCGAGTTGAAACCACGACCCAATGCTCATGTTGTTCATTTTTGTACACGAACTCTACACTAATGCCCCTTTCCTTATCCCATCCCCCGCTGTGTTGGCCTTTTGCCAGCTCCATCCTATGCATGTCGGCCAGATCCAATGCTGAGGTATTGATACAAAACTCCACTTGAAGCAGGCTACGTCCCATGCCTACTGAAAAAAAAACGCCATTGCCATGCCATACGGTACGGGCACAACCGTATAAAAAATAAAAAATAATAACTCCCAGTTAAGAATCGCTTTCCCCTCCCATCGAGACACATCGAAGAATACCAGACCCATAAAAATAAAAGGGGAATCGCACAATTAGATTTCGTGGTTTAAACGTTATCGTAAAATCATGCGGCTCAAGGCAACATGGACTCATCCACCATGCCACCCTCGAGACCCTCAATCTCTTGCTTGATCTGCGAACTCGCCTGCCAATCTTGTTAGCTACTACGCAGAAAGAGAGAAAAAAACTACTCAAAAAGTGCTTCAGGCTTACCTTGGGGTCCAGGCTTAGGGCAATGGTAAAATGTCGGACCGCCCCCTTGGAATCATCGAGCATTTTACAAAGCCTGCCCAGCAAGAAATGAACCTGAGCTTTGTCAGGCGCGAGATCGCGTAGAACCATCAGCTCATCCCTGGCCGCCTCCAGCTGCCCAGTTGCCATCAGCGCCCGGGCTTTCTTGTGACGAATCTCCGGAGCACGAGGTGCTAATTCCACCGCCTTATTAAAGAACGGAAGCGCCAGGCCGATATTCTTCTGTCTCTGCAGTACCGTCCCCATACAGCAAATCAGCACGGCATGCGTCGGGTGAATAACCAGAGCCGCCTTGTAGTGTTGGAGTGCGTTGTCGTAGTTACCAAGCTTCTCACACACCTTCCCAATACCATAGTAAGCGTTATAGTGTCGCTTGTCGGCCGCAATGGCTTGCCGGTATGCCGTGACAGCCTTATCGTACTCCTCGTTTTCCACATGCTCGTGCCCCTGGAGAGTATATGCGTATGCAAATTTCGGATGGAGTTGAATCGCACGTTTGAAGCACTTGAGAGCTTGCTCGTGATCGCAGGCTAACGACCATGCATTGCCTAGGGCGCACCAAGCTTGAGGTGAGTCCCACACCGCATCGATGAGCTGGTGAGCGAGGAACGAGAGATCAGTCTCTTTCCTAAGATGCCAGAGGATAGTGGAGTAAACTTCCATGTCCTCGTGGCGGGTTGGGGCTATGATGCGGAGGCGCTTAAAGTACTTCTCCGCCTCAACGTAGTTGGCCTGCTCATACTGTGCTCTGCCCATACGTGCCAGCACCCACGGTGTATCCTGTTGACTTCGTGGAAGCGACGAGAATGCGCTCATTGCTTCCTGTCCCTCAAACCGTGATGAGAGAAGATAGCCAGATGCCATCTTTTTCAAAAGCTCCAGGATCCATTTCAACGCCTCATCGATCTTGACCGGTTCGGGCTCTGCTATGACCTTAACCATTGGAGCCTGGACGACACGCGGTTCCTTAACACGCGGTGCCTCGGCCTGGTCGACGTCCATATTATGATCATCCATAGGCTTCCGATTTCCGCTGACAACTCTCCCCATCCCACTCGATCCAGGGCGCACGATCCTCGAGACCGGGGGCCTAGCCTTCTTCACCTCGCGACCCGCAGTGGTGCCCAATCCCATCGTAGTCCCAGCTGTAGCCCTTGAAGCAGTCGCTCTGGGCAGCACATTCAATCTCGCACTCCGCCTCGGCTCCTCACCGTTGACCGGACGCGGCTGGACTGGGTGCCCCGAAGCTGTTCGCTTTCTGTCTATCCCTGATGGAGCTGGTGGCGGCCCCTTGATTGTTGAGTCTAAAAGATCCGATGGTCGTTCCTGGGCCTTTTCTCTCCTCCGGGTCCCTAAACGCCAGCCAGTCCTCGACGGGGCGTCAAATATACTTGATTCGACCGCCTGAGCTGCTCGGGTGCGGCGGGTTGGTGCCTGCGGTGGTTCCTGTGCAAGCCCCAAACGGGCTGCCTGCGAGTCTGGGACAGCTGCTACGGCACCAGTTGGAGTTTCCATCCCATCCTGCCCACTTCTCAGACCTATGTTTGAGTTGAACCTCGCATTCACGGCGGCAAGTCGTGACAGTGACAACGAGTCGTTCTGTACAGATTCTCCAAACAGCATGTTGTTACTCGAGACATCCTGGAATGCTGTAGATCGGTGCCCTTCAAAAGGGTCACCTTCGTCGCTGACTGCTTGTATGCCTGCCTTTTTCCTGAGGGGCTCGGGGATCGCAGGAGTTGTCTCGGATGCCGGCGTCGTACTTGGATCAGGGTCGAAGTTGCGCGCAAAAGAATCAGCATGTTTAAAAATATTCTGTGTTCTGACGTTGACGCCCATGTCACAGAGCGCAGTAAAGGCATCCCACATGAATGGATTGGCTTTTAGTGCCTCCTCGAAACATGGCACCGCTTTCTTCTTGTCGTCATATGCCCGATAGAGCTTACCCAAGAGGCAGCTTGCTGCTGCAGCATCTGGGTATGGCGCTCTGGTTGTTGAGCTGTGTTCTCCAACGCTGCACTTAGCAGTCCACAACGCCCTGGCCTTTTCCAATGCTGCGATTCCCTCCTTGTATCGCTCCAGATCCAAACATGACTGTGCAAAAATGAAAGCGCACCCCAAGTGCACACCACGAGATCCAGCCGTTTTGCTGGCCTCGTATGCTGTTCTTGAATCGCCGAGACGAAAGTGGCAGAGGGCGAGCAAATAAGCAGACTCGGACGAACGGTCGTAGGCGTTTAAACGCTCGGCGAAGAAGAGGGCGCTGTCTGGGCAGAAGTTGTCGAGATGGTAGTAGATCGTCTGCCTCAACAAGTTGGCAACCGTTGCGCTATTCGGTGCCATCTTGAAGAAGGGGGCGAGAACAGATGCGCCGTGTCGGGATGCGACGAGATGTTCTTGGTGTTACGACCGACGACGTTGATCCATGGGATAATCGAATCCTGATTGCTGAAGGTGCAAATATTCGAGGCAAGCGAAGAAAAAACGGGGAATATACGAAAGGGGGACCCGGACGGCGAGCAAGCAACGGTCGATGCAGTTGCTTGATGAAGAAAGAATTAATAACGAGGAATGCCGAACGTTCAAAACGGAGCTCTAGGCCAATGGGGTGGTAAAGCCTGTTAATGGGTAATGGTATAAGGTATGTGGTAAACGCCGTTGATTTCCTTTCGCGGGGTGTGGTGGGTTTGCAGACAAGGAGTTCGTCGAACAATGAACTTCTACAAAACACGGATCAAAAAAAAACAAGGCAACGATGCGATGGCGGGTCCGCGAATGTTTTGGTCGTCCAAGTCGTCAAATACCAGAGCCAATAATGCGTGTACCCATGACCAGTGAACCCGTCAAAAAAAGAAGAAAAGGGAAGGCGGGAACGACAAATGACTTTTCCCACCCCAAGAGATGCCAGCTTGGAAATGTCAAGGCAGCAAGCAAGGAGTGCAAGGGCAGCAAGAGACCGCAAGGGTCTCGCGATGTGCTTGTTGTGGTGGGCGGCGCGGCAACGGGTAACCACCCACCACCAGCCACTGCAAGTCATTCATTGGCTCATTAGGCTGGCCCGCCGCAGCGGTTGGGACCTGCCGAGCAGCCTCCCAAGTTTAGCCACTTATTTTCTCATCCAGCCACAATTCAACCATCTTCATCTACAAACCTCTGATGATGGATGTGATGAACAATCCCAACCTCCCTCTATTCCGCCTTGCTTCAAATTCTGCATACAATATGTCTCAAATCGAGTAACAAAATTCGGCATTCTGATCTTCTGGAAAGAACATTATCGGAGAGGTTTAGCCAAAGAATTGAAGCAGTGACATCATTTGGATCAATCAAGTGTGATAAGTCCAGGGTCATGGATAATGAACCAGACTGATGGGAATAATTAAAAGATAAACTTGAAACCACACAACATACCCGAAGTACGCGAGCTAGAAACGGTTGATTTGACAAATCAAGTAAGCTAGCACGCTAGCTACTTGAATCCAGACATTGTCTGTAGTTTGAAAGATCAGTCTGTCCAGGCCATTGGCAACATGAAGTGTACAGCTAAAAGTACGTTTCGTTGACAACGAATTGCATAGCTAAGATTTGTGGAAATAAACATGTATCACCTGATATCTGGGGAAAATATTGTAGAAATTAAAAAGACGGCCTTTAATGCTAATTTTGGGTAGAAGCATCCTCAAGTATGTATGTACATGTACATACAAGTTGTCAACGTCAGCTGCCAAAAGAAACATGCGTGTTGTTTTTGTGGAGAAGCAGGGATCCAGAACCTGCCACGAACGCCATTCGCCCAGCTTTTCGACCCCTTTAAACTCACTTTCAACACTCAACAACACCACACAACATCAACCAAATTTCATAACCCATCCCCATCACTCTCGTCACCAACCCGCAACCACAAAAATGGCCCAAAAAGCACGCAAAGACCGCGCGAAAGCAAATGAAGCGGCCCTCAAAAACCTCCACCTCGGCTCACTAATCGTCAACGGCCTCTTTCTCGTCCTCAACTTCATCTTCCGATCCCGCTCCCTTCTCACCTGGTTCATCCTCTCAACCCCCAGCTTCATCTGCCAATTCACCCTTGAAAAGACAGGCCGTCCAACTTATGACCCAACTACCAGGGCGCTCAAATCCTCCGGAGAGGATCTCTCCTCTGCCGGCCTGACCGACTTCATGTTCGACGTCATCTGGGTCACTTGGGCTGCCGCCATTCTCGCAGCGCTTTTCGGCAACTGGGCTTGGTTTCTCTGGGGAGTAGTCCCCGCTTATGGTCTCTACAAGGGCTATAGCATGTTTGGCGCAGCAAAGAACATGGCCGGATTGGCTGGTGCAGGTGCAGGTGCAGGAGGTGAGGGTGCGGTTCCGGCTGGAAATCGCAAGCAGCGCCGGGCAGCTGCTCAGTAAACTTTTATACGAGTGTCTTTATTATTACACACTTTTTTAGTGGGCTCTATGGCATTCGAGCTCCCTCGTCCACTCTTCTATTATCTCCGGCTCGACATCCCTCACCAGCACGTGGACGTGGTCAACCGTCCGGACACTCTGCAACGCGACCCAGTTCTTAAACCACAACACTTTATCCTCGCCTCCCGGACCAAGCCTATCAACAAAGAAGCGCTTAATAAAGTCAGACACGATCGTTCTGCTCTCGGGGGTCATATCGCCGACTGTTTCATCTGTCGCGATAGGCGTACGCGTCCATACGACAATATGAGAAATGCCCGGCTCAAATCCATACGGCCAGTCATTCTTCAGCACGCAGTGATCAGAAGGATCCGCAAAGGGAATGTTAGAGACCGGGATGAACGGTGGCTCTCCCCACGCTTTTGGAAGGCGGTGGTTGAGGAGAAAGTTGGTTGTGCTGCCATATTCGGCTTTGGTCTCGGCAGACCATTTTATGTATCGCCGAAGATCGGAGGGTTTTCTTTTGAGGAGGTGAAGCTGGTTGGTTGCTGTATTGTTATATACATCATGTGAGCAACGTTAACGAGTCAGCATATAATTATGGAGGGGAATATATATACCAAGAATCTCGCGCAATTCTTCCCAGTCATGGCATTTGAACTCTTGGTCGGTCTGTGAGAGCACCCATTTGTCTACTTCGGTCAGGGGGAAGGGCGTGGTTTCTTCCACGTTTTCACCCATCTTGGTATCGTTGCTGCTGCTGCTGCTGCCGTTGTTGATGATGGTGGACTGATACGGCTGGGTGTGTTTACCCGGGTGTTGGGCCTGTGTCACCGTCGGCGTCGCGGTACAACCGTCTCGGTGGGGCGGTTTTCCCTGGGCCTTTTTCAAGGCTCCGCCGCTAAAGTGTCTTAGATGGGAGGCGAAGATTCGATCGATGGGACGCTGGACGGGAACCAAGTGCGGGCCGGGGTTGTTCGAGATTGATGCTGGGAACTTGAAGGGGGTCTACCGGGAGGTTAGGAGGATGAAGGAATGTTTTGGTAGTATGATGGAGGGTTTAAATAAATTCATATCCTCCATATCGTATTATAAGCTTTCCGGCAATCAGATTTTGTCAGAAAGGCAAGCTTATTTCTCTAACTAAAATCTTGCAGCTAGATAACGTGTAACTCTAGATACACCTCAAGATGGTGACTCCCCCAACCTTGATGCCCGAGCTGGCTACACTCGGGAATTGATTCTCACATGTGCATATAGGAGTCATGCTGGATATCCAGCTCTGAGAGGCTTACCTTCGAGGATCCAGGATAATTATGTGTTTTAAGGAGCCAATTGCAACGAGGGAACCCTCCTCTCAAAAACCAATTCATGCTGTCAAAAATTCCGAGGGTCCCATTTCCACGTTCAAGTGCCGTCGTTCGGAGTGGTCTCTCGGGAAAGGAGGGTTGGCCTGTCGGAAATCTGTCAGGCCCGTCAAGCCCCTGTCAAACTGAGTTTTGCAGTGCCAATTGGTGGGCCCCCCGCTTGAAAATGTGGGACCCCGCCGGCAAATCGGTTCAAGCCGCAGAAAAATGTGGGAAAATCGGCCCACTGTCTCTCCCACCCCCGTTCCGACAGATTTGTTGAACTTATTTTTGTTGGACCCCCCGTCCGATCCCTCTCTCTCTCGGAGACCGCGGTGAGACTTGCACAACAGCACACACACGCAACACCGCCAAAATGGCCGACACTTCGCTGCTCGACCGCAAGTACTTTGACGGCATCTATATCCCCGCCGGCCTCCTCATCGTCGGTTGTGCCATTGTAAAGAGCGAGTGGCTCCCCTACGCCGTCGCTCTCGCCGTTGTTCTTGGGTCCGTCAAGTTCTACAGAAACCAGCCCAAGAAGTTCCTCAAGCCCGATGCTTTCCAGGAGTTGGTGCTCAAGGAGAAGACTATTCTGTCGCACAATGTCGCCATGTAAGGAACTTCCGTTCAACTCTGCTGTCAGAGCATCCACTGACCTCTCTTTTTTTTTCCCCTTAACAGTTACCGCTTCGCGCTTCCCAAGCCCAACTCGATCCTCGGTCTCCCCATAGGCCAGCACATCTCGATCGGCGCGCACCTTCCCCAGCCCGATGGCTCCTCCAAGGAGATTGTCCGTTCCTACACTCCCGTGTCTGGCGACCACCAGCCCGGCAATGTCGACCTCCTCATCAAGTCCTATCCCCAGGGTAACATCTCGCGCCACATGGCCTCTCTCGTAGTCGGTCAGACCATTCGCGTCAAGGGCCCCAAGGGTGCTTTCGTCTATACTCCCAACATGGTCCGTCACTTTGGTATGATCGCTGGTGGCACCGGTATCACTCCCATGCTCCAGGTTATCCGCGCCATCATCCGCGGTCGCAAGGCCGGTGACAGAACCGAGGTCGACCTTATCTTTGCCAACGTTACCAAGGAGGATATTCTGCTCAAGGAGGATCTCGACGCTTTGGCTGCTGAGGACAAGGGCTTCCGCGTACATTACGTTCTTGACAAGCCCCCTGCGGATTGGGAGGGCGGTGTTGGCTACGTCACCGCTGACATGATCAACGTGAGTTTCATTTCTTACCTTCAATTTGATATTCTGTACTGACACTGTTCTCAGAAATGGCTCCCCAAGGCTGCCGACGACGTCAAGGTTCTTCTCTGCGGCCCTCCTCCCATGGTCAGCGGTCTCAAGAAGACCACCGAGTCCCTCGGCTTCAAGAAGGCCAGACCTGTCAGCAAGCTCGAGGATCAGGTGTTTGCTTTCTAAGCTTGTGGCTCGAGTTAGCTGTCTGATATAATTATATATATATATACCATGGTGGGGGTATAAGGAGCTGGCATGATGTTTTTGTGTGGATATTTAGCACCCCCAAATATTGGCAGGCGTACTATTTTCCTACACACAGCAGTCGCTCGCGCCACTCGCAGCATGCCGCCCACCACCACCGCCGCCACCTCCTCCGCCATCATCCAATACCATCCTAATGATAAAATAACTGGAGAGATAGAGGGAAGGATAGAGGACAGATAGATATTGTATACAGACCACGTGTGGTCTTTTTGTATATAGCAGCCACAATTTTATCCGCAAGCACTTGCAATATTCGAGCCAAACATCTTTTAATTACTTGGCGGCATTCATGGATTACTAGGTGGTTCGAGACAAACCTGCATGAGCAACATCACTGAATGGCCGACCTCATCTTGGCCCAATACCTTCCCAAACCACAAAATAAATCAAACATTTTTATCTTTACTAGTCATCCAAACTCCCGGCAGCATCATTGGCCTCGAGACTGAAATAGAGACGTCATATACCGGGGAGGCAGACAGACTATTGATGGGACGGGTAAGAATCCGGGAAAGTGTCTACAATCGGTAGTGGTGTTGCGAGTAAGAAATACCACGTTTGGGGTTACACAAGGTGCCGGCAATGCTATTCTAAATACCCTCATTCTGGTCGTCAGTAAATCACACCAAACTGAGTTAACGGTTGACTTTCAAACCAACATTCCCCTCATCACCATGCGGCGTCCTCTCCTCACTGGCAGTAACCACCTCTCCACAACCTGGCATTGTCCCGCACCCAATTCGCAACCATCGGCAGCCTAACCACCACTATCGCAACCATAATCCCCCAAGTCCTTCCCCTACTCCACACCCTCCGACAGCGTAAGTGGGGGAGAGTGAGGGGAGTCATCACGGCCCAGTGCTTTGGGTTCCATTTTCTGGGTCCGGGAACGCCTAGGGTTGGATTTGGATTTGAATATGAATTTGGGAACCGATCAAGTATACTTTTAGCCAATTCGGAGTTGCCCGGCCCTCAATAACGCCACGAAACATGCGTGGATAGGCTGGGAGGTGACGCGTACGGGTCGTAGGGAGCGGAGAGAGGACCTGGAAGGAAGGGAGTCTTTATCATTCTCCTCTGGACTCCGAGTCCAGTTTCCTTCCTCTATGGGATAATTCCCGAGTTCTGGCCGAACAACGGTTCTGTTTGACAGGTTCGGTCCACAGATCGTCCTGGACCGGACTCGAATTCCAAATTCAAACCTTTCAGAACAACAGAAAACGACGGGCTTCCCCAGACCCCACGGTTGAGACCAACGTCAATCAAACTTTTAAAGCCCCGATCCTCGGCGAAATCAACGATGATCGCCAAAGCCAACACATCACCATCGGTCTCTCCGACCCAAAGTTGAGCGTCAAAAACTCTAAACCAGATCTCGTTGGCCACAGTTTAGGGTATTAAAGTATGCCCCCCATACCACATCTCGACGTGGATTCAGCCTGTCCGCAGGACCTCACCCAGATCTCATTTATTTATTTGTCTTTTCCCTCAAGGGCGCCCATCTTTGTGCCCACCACTCCTTTAGACACAACCGCGTTCGTGTGTTTCACCACCATCTTCAGCCATGTCGCAACTATCTGGGGAACCCTCCGAGATCATGGTCTTGTTTGTGGCTAGCTTCCTGGTGTATTTCGCGGTTCTCTGTTTCGTTCCGGCATTCGAGCGAAATGGCCGGCTGGATGAGCACAATCTCCGGCTTCGCGACGAGGGTCCCGCCGCACAAGCTCCTCGCCTGCGTATGCCCCCAGAAACAATTAACAATTAGATGGTCTCGTGTAAGTCCAACACTTACCTCTCGTATAGACACCCAAAATATACTGACTTTTGATTCTCTCCAATAGACCCTTCACAAGTAACCTTCCTATCCGCCCAAGAGAAGACGACGATGTTTGTAATCACACCCACGACCGCGCATTTGAAACCACACTCCGGCCTTGGTCGCTTGTCAATTTCTAACCATTCTCGTTATAATGTTTGGATTTATTGGCCGCCATTGTTCCAAGGGTTGCGGGTTGACAAACCAATCAATTCTGGGATGCGGTTTTGAAAGGCTGTCCCATATCGGTCTCTTCGACTCGGGGACGGGGAATGCGAGGAAGGCTGTGCCGTGAAGGAACGGGGAGAAATCATTGGTCAATATAATAGAGGTGCTTTTTCTTTCATGTTTTACAGTGTCCGAGATGGTGGAGTTGGGCAACGTCCGAGTTCCGGTGGTGTAACATTTTGGATCGAGGCTTGGATTCTTTCACAGAGGTGGTCCGGGGCCGAGTACTAGCACAGTTTACTGAATGACACCGACGGGATTCGAGTTTGTACTCGGGTTGCGTTCTGCAAATAGAGATTTTGAAATTTTATATTTATATCTGGGCCTCGAGGTTCTCTTTTGTGAGCTGTCAACAATCATCAACACAAGCCTCAAAGCAAAACCTACCTACTCGGCTACACATGAACCGGTTTCTTATTCAAGTAATACAAACGAAACACCGAACTAAACAGAAACTCGACACAAAATGCAACTCCAACTCTACCTGCTCGCTATCCTCCCAGCTCTATCTCAACCGGCCTCATCCGCTCCGGCACCATCCCCAGCCCTAACATCCCTCCACCTAGGCTCGGAAACCACAACAAAAAATGGCAAAGACGGCAAAGACGGTGCAGAATTTGCAGCAATCTCAACGGCAATAACCACCACTTGTTGTTTTTCTTCTTCTTCTTCTTCTTCTTCTTCTTCCGGAACCCCGCACGAAAGATGGGGACAAGATTTGGATCGAGTCAAGAGATTTATCGAGGGCGCGTGTTCTGATTCTCGACTCGGGAGGGGAATTACAACGCGGGGGAGGAAAGAAGGTTATGTTTTCGGTTAGGAGAGGACTCGGATGATAAGAACGATGATGATGATGATGATGAGAATGAGAAGAGGAAGAGAAGGGTGGAATTCAAAATCAAGTTGGATGAGGGCGTTACTACCAACGGGGGAAGAAGAAAGCTGGAGCACGTGGAGTGCAGGTATAACCTGTGGAAGGGGGTTAGCGGGTGCGAGAGGGGCGGGAGGAGGAGGGATGGCGGGTGGGAGTATTTGGTTGGTGTTTATGGGGGGGATTGTGGGGAGGAGTGAGGATTTAAAATGTGTTACGGTTTTTTTTTTTTTTTAGCTTTTTCCTTGTTTATACTTGGTAGAGCTTATTATCGGGTTTAGAAAGAACGCGCGTCACGCACAGATACAGACAGACAGACAGACAGCACTTGTATTAAATAGTAATTCATAGTTGAAACCAAACAATGATGAATTTGAATGTTCCCAACGCCCGCTGTCTTCTATGATAATGAATTCCTTTCTGTGAAGGAAGCCGTCGTCGCTTGCTAGCAGGCTTGACTATCCATAAGTAGAGGCTTCGCTTCCCTGGCTATCAAGAAAATATCATTACCTTTTTTTTCTTTCCTTTTTACTCAATAGATTCAGAGGATAAACTTGAATTTCGACACGGCAGCAAGGGGAGACAGCCCGATGAAAATCAGACTTGGAGAGGAATCTGGCTTGACCAAGCACCTTCTTCAGCGTAGTCTCTTCCGACTTGTTGGTGCCTTGCCGCCCTCGTCCTGCAGAATCACCCTTTATATCTGCTTGGCGTGTGTCACCCAAAGCCTGAAGAACCACCAAGCGCAAAGATGAGTTTCCAAGCCCTTCAACGCAAAACGGGAGTGCAAGGCATGGCGCTAAATAAAAGCCACGCAGGCTGGCGCGTATAAATTCGGGTTGTTTGCGTGACAGGGGCACATGTGCTACAAGCAGGTGTCTCCTTCCAAAAAGAAAATATAAAAAGAGAAAGAAAGAAAAAAAAAAAAGAAGAAAAAGAAAAAAAACTACCAACTTGGAGGCAATAAATAAGCTTTGCTGTTCATCTTTTGTTTTATTGACCAAACATTCTTATCGCTGAGAGAATGGCAGAAGCCATCGGTCTTGCAGCCAGCATCATTGCAGTGCTCCAACTGACAAACTCTTGTCTGAAATCGCTAAGAAAGCGAATCGGCCCGTCCAGTCATTCGACCTCGGAACTTTACACCATAGAGACAACTCTATACAAATTCCACGGCGAAATATCAAACTTTAGGACTCACCTCGAACTTCATGAAGAGGACAAGGCGAGATTACTTGCCCTCCGACATCTTACGCCGGTCGTCGATCGTTGCGATGACTCGCTCAAGGCAATCCAGGGGTTCGCCCAGAAAGCGGGTTCCATCAGCAAATATACTACTGGCGCCAAATTCGACCGCAAGTTGAAGGATTGCCTGGAGAACCTGGAGAGAGCAAAAGAACTGTTCAGCACGGCGTTGCAGGCAGATCAACAATACCATGACCCCCCACCCTGGATGCCTCAGTCTGTGTGACCACAAGACCCTGCTAATTCTCTCCATTATCAGAACAATATTATTAGGAGTCGAAAAGTACATACGATGCCTTTCCAAGGACATTAAAGCCTCCAACGATAACGTCACCCGCGGACTGGAGCGTTTGCAGCAAGATAGCGGTCAAATCTCGCGCCAGATTAAACGGCAAGAGCGACGCTCCGAGGAACAGGTGATTCTAAATTGGCTCCACCCCTTCGACTATCTCGGTCTGCAAGACGACATCTTCAGTCGTCGGCAAAATGGGACAGGTAAGTGGCTCATTGGCTCCTCAGAGTTTCAAAGTTGGCTCCGGGCCGGCAATGAGACTTTGTTCTGTCATGGAGCCCCCGGAGCGGGGAAGACGGTCTTGTCTTCGGTGGTTGTGGACCATCTTTGTCAACTCTTCCGAGGCGACGATGCAGTTGGCGTCGCATACTTCTTCTGCAACTTCGCCCGCGAAGAACAGCAAAGTAGCGCCAGCACTTTGCTGGCACTGACGAAGCAACTTGCCCAGGGACAACCGCGACTGCATCGTGATTTGACCGATTTCTACCAAACCCACTCGCCCTATCCGTGGGGCAAATAATCACTCAACAATGTCGTCAAGCTCTTCCGCTCCACAGCGGCACTGTACTCCCGCGTCTTCATCATCATCGACGCACTAGACGAATGCCAGCCATCGTCGGGTCATATGCTCGACTTTCTTGCAACCCTTTCCGAAACCCAAACCCACGAGCGAGTCAACCTCTCCTTTCTTCTGACGTCGAGACCAATCCCCGAGATCCAAGAAAGACTACCGGATAATGTGCAGATCGAGATTCGCGCCTTGGACGACGACGTGAGGGCCTATCTCGATGGGAACATCTCTCGGCTGCCAGGTTTCGTCCGGCGGGGCCCCGGCTTACAAAACGAAATCAAAGACGTTATCACCGGTGCAGCTGACGGAATGTACGTCACACACCCAGATCTACTTCAAGTTTCATCCTGAACACTGCTAACATTCTGCTTCAAAGGTTTCTACTCGCACAGCTTCACTTGGAGTCTCTGATCGGATGCAAATCTCCAAAGAATCTCAAAAGAGACTTGAAGCTCCTACCTCGCGGCTCCGACGCAAGCCATGCTGCCTATGAAGCCACGCTGTCCCGAATCCGGGGGCAACCCAAAAATCAATGGGAGCTCGCACGCCAAGTGCTATCGTGGTTGACGTTCGCCAAGCGAGAACTCACCACGCAAGAACTTCGCCACGCACTTGCAGTCGAGACTGGCGAACATGACGTGGATCCAGACAACCTCCCAGACATGCAGGATCTGGTCTCTGCGTGCTTGGGACTCGCCGTCGTCGACAGCAAAACAGACGTCATTCGCCTTGTTCATTATACTGCGTACGAATATCTGCGGCAGCTGCAGGACCCTCATCGGAACCTCCCTGGGGACCACCATCCGGAGCTTTCTGAGCACGATGTTGCCCATATCTGCTTGACGTACCTGCTCTTCCCGGGTTTGGGCGGGGAGGGGCCTTGTGAAAACGAGGGTTCAATGCTCGTAAGACTCAACAACTACCCTCTTCTGCGATATGCCGCCGTCAACTGGGGATTCCACGCTCAGAAGCAGCAAAACAAAGACCCAGTCAGCGGCCTCATTCAACGTTTTCTGGGGCAAGAGATGAATATGCTGGCATCGGTTCAAGTCATGAAGATTGAGGGTTTAAACAGCGAAGGATTCAGCAAAGTCAGCGGAGGCGACGCGCATCAGCTGTGGCTCGCGGCCCATTTCGACCTTGCCGACGTTTGCGAGGCACTGCTCAAGGGCGGTGCTGACCCTAATGAAACGACATCAAATGGGTCCACGGCATTGTACGAGGCAGCCGCCAATGGCAACACCAGGGCAATGAGAGCTCTTTTGGTCCACGGCGCCACTCTGCACATCGGGACGACACACAGAAGAACCCCCGCGCACGAAGCCTCTCGCAGAGGCCACGTCGCCGTTATTAAACTCCTTCTCGATTACAACGTGGACGTGGACGTGGTGATTTCCAAAACCCATCGAACCCTCCTGCACGAAGCATGCAGCAACGGCCAAGAAAAAGTCGTTCAGCTCCTTTTAGGCCGCAAAGCAAACGTCCACGCGAAAGCAACACCGGACAAATGGACGCCCATCCACGCCGCCGCTTCGAACGGGAACGAAGCCATCATAAAACTGCTGCTCGACAGCGGAGCCTCCATATCCGCCATGACCTCGTCCGGCGAGACTCCGCTCACGGCAGCCGTGGTGAATCGTCGAATAGATGCATGTCGACTTCTCTTGCAATCGGGCGCGTCAGGAACCTGGGCAGACGCAGCCGGGGATACTCCTGTCCATGAAGCAGCCAGGCGCGGCTATTCAGATGTAATTTTGTGTCTGGCGAGTTTCAATACCGACATGGACTGCGTGAATGAGCTCGGCCAGAGACCACTTCACCTCGCGGCGAAGAACGGGCACCCCTTGGTCGCCGAGCTGCTACTTACCTACGGCGCCGCAGTCGACAGTGTGACGGCTTCGGATGGGAAAACACCACTGCACGAAGCGGCGGAGGGGGGTTCCGTCGAGGTTGTGGAGCTGCTGCTGCGCAAGGGAGCTGATTTGCATGCGGTGTGTAGGTGCGAGCAAAGTTCAGACTGTGACGGTGAGAGAAAAGCTCTCGGTAGTCACAGTAGATAAAACGACAGTCTTGACGTTATCAAATACTACTAACGGGCCTCCAAGCGAAATATCTTCGATGAGTATTCCGGTTCCATCAATATCGACACCACAGATTATCCCAGTCACAACACCACCTCCATCACTGAGCTTGGCCCCAACCAAGAGGGAGTGGAACCTCAGGCCAAAGACTGCGAATTTATTGATCCGGGAGTTTAAAAAAGCAAACAAGCTTCCCGGTGTGGTGGTGACAATGGTGAACCTTCATGTTGACGTAAGTCAATCCGTGCCTACCTAGCTACCTACCTACCTACCTACCTACCTACCTTTGGTACTGGCTTCTATATGCTTCCCAGTATTGGATTTGCAGCCTGATTGGACCGGTTTGTTGGCCCCCCCTAGAGTAACTTGAGACACTGGGAATTTAAACTAACACATTTCACAGGAAGACACCCCCTACATGGGTGGACAATTCAACATGGTGGTAGATTTCGGCCAGGATTACCCGCACGAGTGTCCAAAAGTGCATATGCACACCCCCATCTTCCATCCGAGTATAACCTCCAACAAGATCTGCATTGATATTTTGAATGACGACTGGACAGCGGAGAGTTCAATTATTCATGGCAAATAACCTACCGCCATGTATCATATGCCTCTAATAAGTTTTCTGACTCTCCACTGGTTTTTCGCAGTCATCAAAGAAGCCTTCTTCATGATGAAGGACCCGATCGGACCTTACTCCCATTTTCTAAACCACGGTATAGCCACTCTCCTTCAGACGGACCGATTCGAATACGAGCGACGTGCGCGGGAGTGGACGTCCAAGTACGCTTTCCCGGGGTGTGAGTTGACGTGGGTTGATGCGCTACATCTACGACATGGGCAAGACAGGCAGCGGGCAACTACCTAGTATGACTACCTAGTATGTATCATGTTTGTCGGACCAAAAGGGATGTATATTTTTCGAGGAGGTGTTTGTCATTAGGTAGTAATTTGGGTATTTCCAGACTATTGCAGCGGCCTCTCTTTTTTCCGGCATTTCTGTCTCGAGAGGAGTTGACGAGGTTTGTCACAGAATTAGGCAACTTGAACTCTTCCAGATTCGAGGGGCTTGGGTCACACCGCCAGAATGAAGTTCAAATAACAGCCAACACGCAGAATCCTGCCATTCAAACCATTACTATCTATGCCTGCACTTTGTGTCACAATGAAGTCCTTCGCCGCTTCCCTCACTGGCATTCTCCTCGCCATGCCCTCTTTCATCCACCTTGCAATGGGCGCCCCCCGCCGACAAGGGCTACGGCATCAAATGGATCGGATACGGAAACTGCAACCACTCGCCTAATTCGTGGCCTACTAATTATCGTATCCCCGGCGGTAATATTAATGGCAACTGCGGCTGAGATGGATCATGATTGAAGAAGTGCGTCTCTTTTAACTCCTCCTTGGTATATGGCTCAGGGGCTGATAGAACAGGTAAAGAAACAGAGCCAGAAAGGGAACAAAGTGAGCACAATAACAGTTGGTATGAAAATCACCTAGGTATTTGGGGCCGATTTAGTTTTGTGATTACACTTAGGTAGGTAGGTAGGTAGGTAGGTAGGTAACTCTCCTGGGGGGGGGGGGGGGGGGGGGGGGGGGGGGGGGGGGGGGGGGGGGGGGGGGGGGGGGGGGGGGGGGGGGGGGGGGCGGCGGGCGT
>MU858820.1:0-84165 GCA_033297175.1 Cladorrhinum sp. PSN332 | reverse complement strand
TTTTTTTTTTTAAAAACTAGTTTTTTTTTGGGGGGTTTTTTTTTTTTTTTTTTAATTTTTTTTTGTTTGTTTGTTTGTTTGTTTTTAAAAATCCACCCCCCCCCCCCCCCCCCCCCCCCAAAAAAAAAAGTAAAAAAGTAAAAAAAGAAAGAAACAAAACACGCGGCACAGAACAAAAAACAACCTTATCCAACCAAAACAATAAACATCATCAGATTCGCCCTTGAAGCCCCTAAACCACGCACACACATATATATGTATATATAACATGCAAAGGTGCAGCATAAAATAAACCCCTCAAAACCCGCACGTCTCCCTCCCTCCGAAAACATATTCTTTGTTCTTCTTCAAAATTCCTACCAGACATAGCACAGACCGTTATTACCGCCCGGGTAGTAGTAATAGCTCGGCCAGTTGTTCACGGGGTGCCAGCAGTCTCCGTAGCCGGCCCACACGCTAAAAGTGTTCGTGTAGTAGCTTCCCGACCTGCCGTTGCTGATGTTGCAGCAGGTGTTGATGATGACGTCCACGTAGTAGGCCACGTCGCGGCAGGGGACGTTGGCGGCGTTGCCGTACTCGCCGCAGAGGTAGGTTGCCGTCGTGGCGTGGCACGCCGTCCTCCTGCACTGGTTCGCGGGCGCCTGGCAGTAGCCGCCCAGGTTCCAGTGGTAGCTGACTTGGTTGCGCAGGTCCCAGATGTAGCCCGTTGCCATTGCGCTCGCTCCGCAGTTGAGGGTGTCCCGCTTCATCAATAGGTTATCAGGGGTGGTGGTGGTCGTGTTGTTGTTCTTGGCGTGGCGGTCTGGCAGGCTGAGTGAGGGGATGGTTTTGGCTTCGTTTTCGATCGGTTGGGCGACGTAGTTGGGGTTGAGCGCCAGGACTTGCTCGTAGATTTCCTCGACGGTGCCCCAGAGCTCTGTCGCCGGCTCGCCGGGGAAGATGACGCCGGTCCATTTGATGCCGTGTCCCTTGTCGACGGCGAGCGGGGATGTGGATGCCGTGGTGTTTCGAGACCTGTCGGCTGCTGGGACGGCCATGGCGACGCGGGCGGCCAAGATAAGAGTGAGAAAGAGTTTCATGGCGGCATATAACTAGCACACTAGGTAGATGTGGATGTGAATGTGAATGTGAATGTGAATGTGTTGAAGGTTTTGAAACTTTCTCTTGATATTGCCACTGAGTAGTAGGGATTCTCATCAGCTTTTTATAGGTAGTTTTGTTCTGGTATGTATCTATATTTGCGAGCATTTCACTAACTGGTGCGCCAAAGCTTTAAAATCAGACTAAACTCTAGTCGACAACTGAAGGAATGAATAATTACCTCCCAATTGTGTCAGCTTGCATATTTTCTCGGAAGCTGAGTGAGCGAGCCATGGTTCCGAGTCTGCAGAACGAGAGACGGGGGGCTGCTGACTGGCACCTTCTAGCTCTTATGTTTATGATATTTCAGTTTTCTTTTGGGGTTAGGCATATATGTAATCTAACCAACCAGCCAAACATTTTCAACAAAATTTTCAAAAAAGCCACGGTTTAGGCAGAAGGCCAAGCGTGAAAGACTTGGTCATTTACTAAGCTGCAGCATCGGAAGGAAGTGTTGAAAAGGGGCTCTGAGACTCTGGTTTGCACTTTAATACCGTGCTGGACATGTACATGTACATGTACATATCTACCCTCAGGTACCTGTTAACCTTTCAAGTTCCTCCTTTCCAATTCATTTTACGGGATAGGGCCATTTTAGACATTAAAATGAAGTTTAATATTCTAAAATGAACTGAAAAGCGCTAGGTACCTATCGAATCGAGACGAGAAGCTGCTGTAGTTTAAAGGGACTCAATGCTATTATGGCACATGGGGTTAAGGTTGAGGCATAAAATCGACACAAAGTAAAATTTCATACACCACACCGTGTTCACTTGTCTGATTTTCTAGCCGACTAGTACCCACCAAAAACAAAGAAGAAGACTCCAAGCTTAAACCTTCATGCTAGCATCGTACCTACCTGTATGTATTGGTGCCTCATCCAGGCCTTCACGGGAACTTCAACTCAAAATTGTCAAGGTGCTCAGGGAATCGGCTAGCAAAAAGACCACCTAAGTGTGTACATGTACATACATGCACCCATCACTACGGATCATACAGTAGTGCCACCTCACATATCTTTCATTACTTCCATCCTTCCTCATCACGAAACCTTCCCAGGAAGTCTACTCCATACCAAGAAGGAACGAATGACCACCATTTCTTTGTAGGTAAATACAATGTTATCCAAAAAAAAAAAAAAACCTAAAAAAAAAACCTTTCACTTTCCCACTACTACAACTGCCACCCTTCAACTCCAAGGCAATTGTGTCTTCCATCCATACACACACACAAAAAAGATCTATACCCAAGATTTACCCCCCCATTCCACACACCTTTAAAACGCCGCGGCCCCGCCTCCTCCTGTTGTTGTTGATGTTCAGTTATTTTACTTTTTGTCTCCAAAAAATGCTCCCCTCAGGAAAAAACCAAGTGAAAGAAGAAAAAAAAGAAAAAAAGAAAGAGAATGCAAATGCTCTTTTGTTGGTGCTGTTGTGGTTGTTGTGCTGGTGTTGTTCAATAGGACAAGAAAGAAATGAAAAGTAATAATATTATGATCCCTTCGCCCCCGCTGACCCCCTTTTCGCAACCTTATATTTATCCCATGATCCATCCATCCCGGCTCCCATGAGTCTAGTATATCCCCTGTGTCCTGTATTGAAAGGTATCATAACTGTTTTTCGTCCATCGTTAGCAACCGGTCACTCACTCTGGTAGATGAAAAAAGAAGAAGCAAACTTACAGTCGTGTGTAGTAGCTTCCCAACGACTTCTGAATCAAATCAGTCTCGACAAACTGCTCCGCCTCATCCGCGCTCAACTGCAGCTGGAACCTCTGCCTCAACGCGGCCGTCACCTGCGTAACTCCGGCTCCGAAGCACGGCATCTTGCTCTCCCGGCCCATCATGGCCACCAGGTCGATAATGTTGTCTGCTGATCGTCGGAGTGCTAGAGCCACCAATATCAGCATCAATCTCACCCGCGTGGGAAAAGAACAAAGACTCACCCTGAAAAGCAACCTTGCAAAGACTCTTAAAATCCTCATAATCCGGACTCCCAACCCCACCAAGCACATCCACATACTCATACGTCAACTTGAACGGCGCAGCCTCAAACCCAACGCTCCCCGGCGAATTCGAAAGCATGAACCCAAAGTCAATGTGAATGATGTGCCCCTCGTTATCAATGAGCACGTTCCCGTTGTGCCTGTCCTTGAGCTGCAACACGTACGAAATGACGCTATAAGCAGCCAAGCTCCTTTTGAACGCGTCAACCCCCGCTTTATAACCCTCGCTGTCTGGCTGACCAAACGCCTTGACGAAGTGGTCTTTCAGCGTCGCAATTCTTCGGCGCGGGTTCTGTCCAGACTCGATAGACGCCATCGTCAGACTGCGCTTGATAGAATGCAGCGACACGCCGTTGGCGATCGTCTCGATAAGACCGGAAGACTCCCCCGTAACCAAAATGCGCATGAGTTTCACCCAAACTGGGACTTTCGCGTCGACCCAGATTTTGTGGCATACCCTGATCAGCTGGCAGGCAAACGCTTCTTGTCGTAAATCGGACCCGGTCTTGATGATGACGCTCACGAGATCCCAGTTCTTCATCCACCCGTACGGCGAAGACTTGCGGATCCGCTCCTTCTTCATCTCCCACGCCTCACCAAACACGGCGGCACTGGGATCGTCACGGTCGCCCTTGCGTTGGAGACCACCCGTCTTGATATCATTTTCCATCCTGTCGATGCCGGCATTTGCGTTGATGGTGGGGGTGACCGCGGCGCCCTCCTCTTCACCCTCTTCGCCATCTGGGCTGGCATTCCCTCCGTTGACTGATGCGGCCGAAGACGCCACATCGGCCTTGGCGATGATGGTATCGAAAGTTGGGCCTTCCTCGCCATTGATATCGAAACTTTGCTCTTCCAAACTCTGCATGCTCGCAATAATCCTGGCTCTGATAGCTGCCACCTCCTGACGTGGCCGTTTGCCGCTGGTTGCGTCCAACTGAGCCAACATCTGGGATGCCGTTCGCATGTGCACCGCCAAGGCTGAGAAATCGGGTTGGTCAACCGAGTTGTTGCGCGTGTTGCTTAGTGTCATCGTTCGGCCTCTCAATGTCAGTTGTGGCGGGGTTGGCGGCGTCCCCAGAGAGCCTCCCGAGTTTCGGCCGAGAATCATTGTTTCTTGAACTGGAGATACGGTAATATTGGGATTGGAAAGCCGGAGGGGTTGGATGTTGGATGTTGACTGGGCACCGAACAGCTCGTCATCTGTTGCCTTCAACATTGGCGAAGCCCCTAAATCACCCGAAGCCGGCTCGAAGACGCTATCTATCACGGATTCCGGTGGCGGCGTTCGAGAAGCGGCCGGGACGCTGGGCGAATCTGACAAGTCAAATATCCTCTTGCGTGTTCCCTGTTCTGCCAGTAAAGTCGTAAGTAGCCTTTGGTTGTCCTGAGTCTCTGGGTCAAAGTTGAAATCGTCCCGCAGAATCTCGACCATTAGTAAATATGGCACCTTTTCGGCGCTGTTCAAAACTGTTGCTTCTGCCGGGTTCAAACGGACTATCCGATGATGGCGGCTTTTCGAAGGCGACCCGTCCACCAAGTCTGGAGGGCATAATACTGGAATGTCGACTTCTGCTGGCAAATCTCTCGCAATCAGAGCCAGCTCGGCACGGAGAGCGCTCAGACGAGCCGGTTTCGGAACCACCACCAGCCGGTTCGAGATATCCTCCAAAGCTGTCAAGAACGCTGTTTGACAACGGAAATAATTCTGCCTTAGGAGCCGCACTTTCTGCATGTGTGTCATTTCGGATTGGTTCAACAAGGTCTTAACATTGTGAGAGTGTTTCCTTGCGAGCATGTCGTGCGGTCGTAGGCCGGCCGTGATTGGTGTCGTAGGCCTGGTGACAAGGCGCGGTCGCTGGGAATCAGGGAGGGGCAAGGATGCCGAGCTGAGGCGCGCTTCTAGGGCTAGATTTTCGAGATTCTCAATATGCGCGGGCTGAGGAGGTTCTGGCCCTGCCGCCGCCTTTGACTTTGACGTACTTCCCGACGTGCCTGGCCTTGACGACTTGTGTACCTTGGATGGCGAGCTGTGCTGCGAACCAGCCCGACTCTTCGGATCAGGGGCACTCGTGACGCGCCCATCTTTGGCTCGTTTTGATCGGCTACTCGATGCGGTGACAGTGTGCGCCCTGGTCGGCAGATTCTTATTCTGAGAGACAGCTGGGGTAGCAGCTGATTCCGTCAAAGCCTCGACGACTGGGCGGGGTTTCCTGGCTTGCGCAACAGCGAGAGCACCGGCCCAATGTGGCAGACTGGGCATTCCAATGCTCGCAAGAACAAGGCTGCCCAGCAGCGTCACGGGAAAGGCGTTCTCGGTGATCTTTTCATTCCTCCTCGTATCCGACACTCCAAACACGATATGTTGCACCTTGTTGTATACTCTTCGACAAGTACTAAACGCTTCGGTCTGTGGGTTCGACGAGAGATCGTGTAGGTATGTCTGGAAGAGCCAGAAGGTAAGCAGAGCTGCTGTGACGGATTCCTCGCACAGGTCGAGTAGGAACTCTTCTAGGGCCATCGACTCATTGTCGACGCTCATTATGAGGTGACACAGCTGCGGCAGGAAGAACTCAATGTCCTCGTAGGGAAATTGGCGGAGCTTGTTGCACAGGACATAGTGTATCCCTATGTGGTCGGCGTATCGTCTAAAGGGGGGCCGAGGCAGCGGTCAGCGACTTGGACTCTCCGGCTTTGTGATTGCGCCAGAGCTTCGACAAACATACGAGAGGTATGACACGGAGAGGAAAGGATTCTGATTAAAGACATCGCTCTCGAGGAACCGCTGCAGCAGGTCCCAAGACATTGGTGAATGGGGGCGGGGATAGAATCTAGAATCGAAGACGGATGGATGAGAGAGGAGGCACGGTGTTATATGCTAGGACTCGGGGCACACGGACGGGCGGCGACACTTTGTGGTCTTATGATGCTCTCATGCCCTCTCTGCGTTTATGGATTCCAGAAATGCGACCAGACCAACAAAATGCAGCATGGTTGGTATACCCGAGGATTTCACGGTCTGGGTTGTTTCGCTGAGGCCAGTCGATCCAAAAGCTAACATTTGGCCAGTTCCAGGGGCTCACTCCGCCCGCCCTCGTTCGTTCATCAAAATGTTCCCCACCTGCCGACTCTCCGGCTCGGCATGGGTCTCCACAGCGTGCCGCAACCAGCTGTGTCTCCTTCCAACCTGGAAGTTCAGGTTTGCAAGCAAGGACCAATTAAGTTTTACTAGGAATAAAAGGCTCTTTTGTTTTTCCAAAAAAAGAAAAAAAAAAAAAGGGTCCTCTCAATATTCAACAAGCTTGCCGGAAAGCAATGGGTGGACTCCAGCTCCGTCAGATGCCATCAACTTTTACGTCACCGGTTCTCTTGCAGCGGCATCCATGCATCTGCCGTTCAAACCGTCCAACAGAACATGCAATCTTTACCGGGTTATGGATAACTTTGAGAATATTTCTTCTTCATCAATAAAAATATTATATCGCTCCAGCCTACTAATTACCATACCGACTGTCTCCTCTGCCGTTTCCATTGTCCTTGCCTCTTTCTCCTTTTTGGTTTCGTTCTCTGTCAAAATGAAAAAGAAAAGGTTAGCACTGGAATTCTCTCAGATTCCTTCCTTTGATCAAAACTCACCTTATACTTGACTCTCTCGCTCCCATCAGGCATCTGCACAATCTCATGTTGTATATGATACCCAAACGCCGGCAGCACCTTTGCCCATCCCAACCAATAAAGAGTCCCAATTCCCAACAAACTCGTCCCCAAAGTCGGCACCACGAAAAACGGAATAGCTGCCGCGTCTCCCAGTTTGGTCGGGATAAATGGCGCCCCCTGCACGAACAATAACGAAACAACCCAAAAGATGGTCAACAGCGGCGAGCTCCGGAATGTCGTCCTCTGTTCGGCCCACCTCTCTGACGGCGTAAAGTTGAGATAAACCAGACCAGCTCCGAGGAAGATTTTGATCCAGTTGCTGCTATAAGTAAACACGTTGGTCGTGAACGTGTACACGTCCTTGCCCTGCGATGCCAGGATGACGGTACAGGTGATTGCCCAGTGCAGCAAAATAGCTCCCGACGGCGCATTGAACGGCCAGTCGCTGGAGAAGAAACGCGAGAAGGGCAACACGCCCTCTTTGGCCAGTTCCTGCTTGACACGGGGCATAGCGAACGACTGCGCAAACACGTTGCCCAGCGACGACAAGGAGATGAAGAAGGGGAGGGCCCTGGTGACGAAGGCGCTTGAACCCCAGACGTTCTCGAAGAGCTTGGCTGCCACTGTTACTTTGGTCTCTCGAAGCTCTCGCTTGCTCATTGCGGCGAACTAGCATCACATCAATATCGTCAGCCCAGTTATCACACAAGCGCCCGGGGACGTTCACAGAAAGCACTCACATAAGCAACATTAGCCAATACATACAACAGCGTCACAATCGCTATAGCAATCGGCGCCGCCCTCCTCAGCGTCTTTGGCGCGTTCCGCACCTCAGTCAAGACGTAATTTGCATTCTCCCACCCACCATACGAATACAGCACCTGCAACAAGGCAAGCGCATAACCCGCCGCCGTCTGGGTAGCCGTTTGCCCCCTAGACTCCTCTTGATAATCCGGCCCGTGGAAACTCGAAAAGTTGCTAGGCTTCGGAGGGTCCGCAGCCATGTTTCCTGCAAGCGCGGCGAAGCCGGTACATACCAGCAGGCTCAGCAGAACGAGCTTGAAGGCGCCCAGGCCGTTACTGAGCCAAATGCCCCAGCGTGGCGCGAAGGCGTGAATGAGGCACACGCACGAGACGGCGACGACTGCGATGCCCCGGTTGATCCATTCTCCTTCCTTGGCGTCGCCGGTGATGGTTCGGAGCAAGTAAGAGCTGAAGCTGATGCTGCCGCCTGTGGAGATGGCGAAGAGCACGAATTGAACTGCAAAGATGCATGTGGCTAGGTATCGTGGTCGTTGGTACACTCGTTCAAGCTGGGGTGGTCATCATGTCAGAACAATAGTTCCAGGTGAGTTGCATATGCAAGCGATCGGCAGTCATGTTGGTGGTGGCTCACATAAACTTTCTCACCGCCAGATCGTGGTAATGCAGTGCCGTATTCTAGATATACGAATAGTCTAGGCCATCATGGTCAGCACATCAACGGCTGGTGTAGGTGTCAAGGTGAGTGAGTCATCATACCCGCTGTCGTGGTGTTAGCATATCGGAATTGTGCCCGTGCTGAGTATAAGAAGAGACACTCACCAAAACGTCATGATCCCACCCAAGACCCAAAACAACAAGGTCACACCGACGCTCTTAATGTGGCCTGAGATGTTGGACGGGGTCGAGTATATCCCAGCGCCGACTACCCGGTTAATAATGAGGAACGCCGTCGACCACGTCCCCAGTTTCCTGTCTTCAGGATAAACAAAGTCATGATAATCATCCAACGACGAGTTGTCCGGTCCCCTCGGGCTGGAGCCGCCCCCTCCTATCCCATTGCTATACACGGTGGTGGTGCGATAAGTGCCATTCTCCTCGCCGATGATGGTTGTTTCCGAGTCCTTGTTGGCTACCGGCTGCTCAAAGATTTCTGGTTCTTGCATTGTGACTTTCTGGATTCGTCCTATCTCATGCTCGTCAAAATGGGTGACCGAGTGTCAGAAACGGCCGTCGCAGCCTTGAATCCTTTCCTTCCTCTCTGATAAAACCAAGCCGTCGGTCTCGCCTGTTGTCGTCGTGTCGTCTTATCTTTTGAGTGAATTGGGAGACAAAAAAAAAAGAAGCGACAAACAAAAATGGAAATTACAGCCTCAGAGCCGAGGAGGCTCAGGCAAAGACCTGAGGGGAGAAAAAGAAGGGCTCTCAATGCAGGTCTCGTGGAAGAGAGTGCAAGAAAGGCAAAAACGGCAATGCGCCTCACTTCATCTCCTCAAACCCGCGGGCCGGGGCGGCAGTCGGCCTGTGGTCCTGTCGTATGTGCGGTCGGGTCCAGCCTCGTCACAGAAACACTTTTTGAAGGGTTGCAGCGTGGTCTCGTGCTTCTGGGACTGGCCGGGGGTGGGTGTAAGGTTGGATTTGCAGGTTGTGACAGCTCAATTCAATTCTGCAGATTGAACAAGAGACGACGGGAAGAAGAGAGACGACGATACCGAATTACAAATTGAGTAAAGTTCATCAACATCCTGGGCAAAAAGGTTTCAAAATCAAGGCAAAAAAACCCCCCCCCCAAAAAAAAACAAGGCAGAAATGTCAAGAGCCGATTGGAAAAGAGAAAGCCTCATGCAAATTCACAGACGACAAGATGGGGACAAGAACGCGAGAGCTGAGCAGCAGCAAATGGGAGAGCGAGATAATTTGGAACAAGCCCCCCGACAGTTGGAGTCGGTTCCCAAGCTGGGGTAGTGCAAGCGAGCTTTTTTGGTGTGCCATCGCCAATCCCAGAGAAACAGGGGTGCCGATATTCCCTGCATCATGTCGGCCAGCTGAGAAACTCATCACCATCAGAAAACCGAAGAAAAAAAAACGGGAAACGATGGGTTGGGTTGTAACGGGGTCGGCCAGGGCAGGTCTGGACCCAAGCAACAACCTTCACACACATCACAACCATCCATCTCATCTGAACCCATGGTGGGCTGGGCTGAGTGGTTGCGATAAGCTCCCGCTCGTTCCCCATCCATCAACCCCTTTCCCGTCGTCGTTGTCCACAAAAAAAAAAAGCTGCAGAAGCCTGCAAGTGTGCAGCCTGCTTTGGTGAAATTGCAACCCTCATTCATGCATCTCCCAAGAAAAGTCCGGCGTCTGGGAATCGATCCCCCAGAAGAAGAAAAAAATGGGAACAAAGCTCGGGTCATCAACTGCCCCGCGCCCTCTCCTCTCCTTTCCCGTTACTACCTGAACTTGTCATTTTCTTTTTTCCATGAACCCCCATGAACGGACGGCTGTTCCATTTGCCGCCGCACACTCACACGTCAAACTACTTTATTTATCTTCAATGAAACTTTAAAATTTCCACCCATTTCCACTTCTCACCTTACTGCGTACCCAAATGGCATGCGACCTCGTGGCCCCTCTACAAACTGCTGTCGTTTTGCGCTTTTATTTTTCTTATTTCTGACAGGTTGACAGCACGCGCGGGGCGGGGAAGTCATGATCAACAGCGGGGAAAGAAACCCCAAGACCCAAGGCGAAGAGCGGGCGGACAACTCCGGGATGATCCACCCAGATCAATCAATCCATCCTCCTCTTGATCATCAATTCAATTCAACCTTTGGAATACCGAACCCAAAAGGAGTCAACGACGTCTATACAATCTAGGCAAACACAGCAGCAAAGCTATGTCATCTTGCATGCATACTCTCTGTCCATACTGGAAATGTATACCGAACAGTGGATATTTCACATTTTCACAGCCTCGTTTTTTTTTCCCTTTCAGCTTCCCAACCCAACTTGCATACACAGTGTGCAGTGTAACCTAATGCCGATGATGATGATGATGATGATGTGCCGCTGCTGTGGGCCTGTACTTCGTAGACCTTTTTGTCCAACAAACGGTTCTGCAGGTGAGTGTTATTAGCTACGAGCGCTGAAACTGTGCTTGCTGTCCTGCAGTGCTGCTGTGCTACGGTGTGTGCACTGTCGAACTGCCTGGCGACCTGCAAGATTTCGATAAAAGATGCCTTTTTTTTTTGGGGGGGGGGGGGGGGGGGTGTGTGGCTTGACGCATGCTGTCGTGTTCCGTCACAAAAGACAGGAGTATATAGCCTTGAAAAAAAAAGAGAATGATAATAAATGATAGATGATTGATAAGTGCCTAGTAAAATTTGATATCTGAATGTCGTTCCCTGCCTTCCTGCCTATAAAATCCGTTTCTCGAGCCACCTCATCTCCTAACTGTAATCCCTAAAGCTGCAAGTAAAAATCTTGCATCTGTATGTAAACATCTGTCTGTAAACATGTGTGTGTGTGTGTGTGTGTGTGTGTGTGTGTGTGTCGTGTAGCCCTTCCATATCACCCGACCCCAACTCCCGGCTGCGCTGTGCTCATTATAGATTGATCATGTACAAACAAACAAACAAACGCCCTTTATCGTTCATATCGGCATCACATAAAAACTCCCCGTGCCTGACGTCCCGTAAATACCGCTCCTTCCATCTCCTCTTGGATCTGGTGTAATCTATGCCGTTCCTTTCGGCGTTCCTTGATGACCTCGTCCCATTTGCGCAAAAAGTTATCTTGGCCTGTACTCACACGGTCAGCAAACACATGGCTCTTCCAACGACAACAACAAAAGGTGTCAAGTAAAAACTCACTCGGCGAATTCTCAAACTCCAACTCAAAAGTCTTGTACAAATCGTACTTCTCCACATCTTCTTCCACCACCTGTCCGTGTATATCAAATCCAGCAGGTTCTGATGCTTGGCATTTCTCGATTTTGGCTTTTTTCACACAAGAAGTCAGCTTCAATCTCACTCACTCACTCAAAAAAAAAAAATCAGAACAAAGAGACGACTCACCCTTAACACCAGGCCACCTGCTCCCCTTCCTCGAAAACGGACTCGTCCCCTTCCGGGCCTTAATCTTGACAACCGTCTGCCCGTCCGCCTTCACCTCCAAGTCATCCGTCACAAACAACGTGACGTACTCCCCCAACCTCCCCAAATAAACCAACAACCTGCTCGAGTTTGCCACCAACCTCTCCCTCAACGGGCCCGAAAGCGCAGTGCCCGCAGTCACGAACGACGCAACATCCGACTGTCCTGGTCTTTTTCTAGCTTCGGCCTCGTGCCATATCTGCAATCTCGCGCCCGAAAACCGTTCAGTGTCTCTCGTGCCCGCTTTATTAAGAGTAACAAGCCTGACGCTTCCGATGTCTAGCACAACTTTATGATCTGTAAGTTTTGCTTGAAACGCAAATAATTCGGCTGGACTTCCAAATTGGTAGATTCCGCTCGGTCTGTTGTTCCCTTGAGAAGCTTGCATGTATCCGTTGCCCTTGTCGGATTCCTTGTCGCGGACGTAGACCACGTTTGAGAGGCGCTGGTCGTAAGCGTAGGCTGGGACTAATTGGGCGTTTGTTGATTTCACTGCGACAAGTCAGTAAGTATATACTCAAGAACACCAGCGAAAGTGGGAAAATGAGGGTTCGCAAAAAATAAAAAAAAATAAAAAGACATACTCCAATACGTCTCCGACTCCCTCCCCACTTTACAATGAAACCGTAAATCATTCGTCAAAGTGTTCCTAAACACTTTCAATATCCCCTCCTGAAATACCGGTTGGTTAAGTGAATGTGTGCTCTTGACTAGCCTATTTTTTTTTAAGTTAGCATCTCTTTTCGTCTTTCATCCTCGTACAAAGTTTAAACAACTCACCCATCAAACAATACGTCCTCCCCCGGCAAAACATTATCCCTCCCCGTACTCCCACCATCACTAGACATACTCGGCGCCGCATGCGAAGGATACACCACCACCGGCGTCAAAGTATCATACTCGTACTCATTATTATTCACCGCCAAACTCGAATTACTCATACTCTGCCCTCCAATCGTCCCATAGCTCGGCTGTCTTCCCATCGGAGGCATCAACTGTTGATGATGCGGCGGCGACACAGATAGATGCTGCTGACTAGGCTGATGATATAGCTGGTGGTTATGCTGCCTCGTTATCTGTCCAACTATCGTCGAAGAGGAAGACGAGGATGATGGTGGTAATGGCGGTGGTAGATACTGATGAGCTGCGTTGTCGTAGAACTCCTTTTCTGGAGATACCGGCGCAACTGGTGGTGGTGAAAATGAACTTGGTGGGAGCATTGGGTCTGAAGCTCTGTGGTGTGAGAGTGACGACGAAGATGGGGATGTGCTGACTATGGGCATCGATTCCCCTACTAGTGAAGGCAGACCAGTCGGCGCGGTTGCTGCCTGCCGAGAGTTTTGTACATGGTAATTCGCTTGCTGGGTATAGTTGACGTAGTCGACGTTCGCCCACAACACTGGGGCACCACCAGTTGCGCTGCATCCCGGGGCATAGGACGATGATGGCGATCTCGGCGGAGGGGCGTATTGGTTTGATATTGAGGGCCGGTGATGTAATGGGTGGCTGCGTGATATCGTTGGAGAACCTCTAGGTGCCACATCTGGATCTGTTAAAGTCTCGGCAGCCTGCGCGCCGCCGTCCGACTCTCCATATAACGGTGTGGCGCTGAATCGGTGCACGTTTAATTGACTCATCATTGTGGTCATTTCTTGAACAGAACCCTTGGGCTCCGCGGCCGGGGCGGGCCCTCGTCCACGGCCACCGTGACTGGGAGGGACGGTGTAGCCGCTCGCGAAGAAGGATTGGGGACTAGCATTGGATGGCGATCTGCCCCATGTCGCCGAGGTGCTGTATGCCGGCAGCGAACTGGCTACCGGTGGGCCGGGTGTCGCCGCGATGCCGGGAATCGGTGGGGCCTGGTAGGTGGCGGATTGCGCGGGAGTTGAATTGGCAACGGGAAGAGATGGGGCCGGAGACGGACCCCGATCCGGGGCTGAAGCAACGGTTTGGCCGGACGCTGGACCGGCGATAGGTTCGGGAATGCTTTCGAAGCGATAGCGACGGCCGCTCTGTGTTACAAAAATGCTGCGATCTGCGAGCTGGGTGGTAGCGTCGACGGTTGCGCGATCGAAGCCGTTGTTGAAGAGCTCCGAGAAGGGCACTGTAGCCTCGTGGTCGACAGGGGGAAGAAAGCTGGGGGCCGTAGGACGGCCCTGAATTGGCATCATGGACGTGGACGACGCCGCGCAAGCCCCCTCAGGTCAACCTGCCATGGCCGAGTCGCTATGGCCGGTGGAACTAAGACGGTGAAGGGCAGCAGCTGGTGGTGGTCGACAAGTTGCATGTGTGGTTGTGTTGTTGTGTGGTTGTGGCTCGTCTGTGTCCCTGTGCCTTTTCCAGCAGCGTCCAAGCCCCGAGCTGAGAAGGCCAAGAGAGAGACACTAAGATAAGAAGAGACAAGGGACCATGGACAAGGGACCATGGACAAGGGGGGGGGGATGGGGGAAAGTGCGGAAGGCGAACGCGGGGGCGGCAACCGAGAAATAACAGGATCCCGTTGTTTTACTACTTGGTCACTGCTTCACTACCGGCACACTCATCAGTGCTGCAGAGAGGGCGCCACCGAACATTCATTGGGCATTGGGACTGATAGACGCAACCCCAATCCGTCGCTCCCGTCCACCCAGTCATCGTGTGCTCACCACTCAGATCGCAAGGCTTCCTCGATGTCGTGTCCGGGGGAAGGCAGCCATTGAGCCGGCACATCTGGGATCATCCGGGGGCACTGTTCAGGTCGAAGGGGCCTGGGTATCTCTGTAAGGCTGAGCCTGTCGGGTCTTGTCTTTTCGAGTGCAACATGCATGACGCCGATGACGGATTGTTGCACCCATTCCATATGTTGTGTCATGGCCGTGGCTTACGGGACATCTGTTTTCCATCGCTGATGTTCATGGCAAGAAAGCGAGAATCAATATTGACGGAGAAGGGTTTCATTTTCTGATTTGATGGCGTGGCCGGCTCGCGTGGCCCCATCTGCAGTGGAATCCCATCCCGGGCTAAAGTCTCACCGCTTGGAGCTGATGAAGAGGGCCGGATTGTGATGAAAGGAATCTGCAATGAAGTGCCGCGCCACACACCACCCCCCCTCCTCCGTCATAATACCGACTGCCCACCTAGATGGTAAAATACCACGGAGATCCCCATGCCCTTGAACATGGCCATACATATATACATGGGCCTTTTGCCTAGTACCGCTCTCTTCCTGGTTCCTTTATTGTTGCAATCGCAATGCCTCCCAAAGGATAGTTATAAAAAAAATCTAGCGCAAATAGAATAAAAAATGCCGCTCAAGCCAGGCCGTTTTGCCAAAGGTGGGAGTCGTCAAAGGCTTCCACAAAAACAAATCGTCCTCCCGGAAGTGGCGTCTTGCCTCGACCGCTAACACGCAAAAACACCGGTATACCATGCTAGAAAAAGGCTCACACTCGCCGAAAAATCCCATCCGAAACGCCAAATCCTTCCTCCCTTCGTGAGAATCATTTCCTTGCTCCTTGGGTATTATCAAACCTTCTTCTTCCTGCCGGCCCTCTTCTTCTTTTCTGGCACCACTTCCTCCTCGCTGTCTTCGCTATCCGCCTGTGATTTCGCTTTGCTGGGCCCTCCCTTGCCAGCCTTCTCTTCGCTATTCTCGACCTTGCTCACAATGTCTCTCAAGAAATCCCACTGCTCGTCACTTTCGACGACATGCTTGAGCATTTGAGCTGACACCCGCTTCGAGTTCTTTTCGCGCGCCACGTCGGCACTTTTAGTTACCAGCGCAACCATGAACATCTCAAGCGCCTTACCCACGGCAATGGGCGTTTGCTGAGCCACCTTGCCTACTTCTTCGTCCGCCTGCATGATTCGCTTGATACGCGCCGTCGGGAATTTTGTTTTTACTGGAGAAGGCTCGACAGCGGGGCTAGGAGGATGAGCAGCCGAGGCCGCTGACCGCTTGGGTGGCATCGCGTTGAATTTATTGGTATTATCGTGCGGTAGAAGAGACACGTCTAGTTGTTGTTGTTGTTGTTGTTGTTGTTGTTGTTGTTGTTGCTGTTGCTGCTGCTGCTGCCCTGGCTGCCCTCCTTGCTGGAATGCGTGGAGGGAGGAGGGGTTGTAAGGCTGTTGGAGGTGCTGGTTCGATGACGCGTTGTGCTGCTGACCAAGGCCGGTGGTGTACCAGGACGGTTGATGGACCGCCGACTGAGGCGACTGGGCGGTGTAACTGGATTGAGTCGGCTGCTGTTGTGGACGGTGGAAGTAGGGCGAGTACACTGGTTGCTGGCTGGAGCTTTGGGATTGCGACTGCGAATGCGAATGCGACCGCGGCTGCGACTGCGACTGCGGCAACTGCGATGAATAGCTTTGATCAATGGTCTGCGGTGGCGTAGCTATTTGGAGTTTTTGTGGCTCAGATTGTTGCTGTAGCTGTTGCTGTTGCTGTTCCCGTTGCTGTAGTTGTTGGTATTGGTATTGGTAGTGTGCAAGGGAGTATTGTTGAGGTTGTTGTGGTGCTGGTGCTGGCGGGCCAGAAAAATATGGACTGGGCTGCAAGAGCGCCTGCGGAGAAAACTGCTGTGACCGGGGCCACTGCTGGCTTTGTGCTGGCGGCTGATGCTCCGCTGGCGGGGTGGGCCCTGCAGAATAAAAGGACGAGAGGTCCGGGCTCTTTGGAGCATAAGTGGTACCTTCGCCAGACATTGCTAATTATAAAAGCCAATTCGACAAATATGTAAATGAGATGCAACTTTGTGATAGGCCAGTTCCAGCTTTTGGCCGTCGGCGGGCAGCTGGCTGGTGGTGTTCGAAAATGGTGAACTCTAAATCGCTTTTTTTTTGTCTGACGGTGGGGCACCTGCCGGTCAACTTGGGAACGGAAGTTGTCGCTTCTGTGATATTTGACAACAAGCTGGGCCTAGTGGGGTGGCTGGATGCTACAAGTACTTGAATTAATCACTCTCCATGCTCTTGAAAGTCGTGTTGCGGCTGCGAATGTGACAAAGGAGCCACTTGGAAGCTTCCACCAAGAGGCACAGGGGCGGGGCAGATGGAGGGGTCGATGCGGGGCTAATGCAGCTTTCCAGGCAGGCAGTGATGGTGAAGGCTGTCAGGCTCCCCAAAAGCAGGAGCTCAAATAAAAATGCAAGGTACAAAGAGAGAGTGTAACTGGGGAAATCAAATTCAAGGGATGAGGTGGCTTTTCGTTGTGCCCGACTTTTCACCAGGCATTGATGATGCCCTCTTGTTGGTTTGCTATCAGGAGCTGTCGTCCTGACATCAAGTAAATCCCACAAGACCCGCCCAGCATTTCTCCCGTGGGCTTACTTGTATTGGATGTACAAGGCCAGGTACGGGATACACTCCAGCAAGAATATATCTTGTTCTCTTGGAGGAAGCTGGAGACCGGGAACGTTAGATGTGGATCCCAAGCTCTTTGAGAGGCCGGGCGCTCCATGCTTCTCTAAAGCGGGAAGAGCGTGTGGAAGCCTAAAAGCTTCCGAGTTTGGGGACAGACACACTTGCATGACAGAGTCCCAAAGTCGAGCACGAAGCATCTCAAGCCTGAGGTGGGGTGGCGGAACGAGCTTGGCCAAGAGTTAAGCAAATAAGGTAGGTAGATGCAAGTGAGAGAGGAAGGAGGGGTACAACAGACGACGTAAAAAGGTACAAAGACTAAAGAGACGGGAGCTAACCGTGGTTTGGGGACTACCGGGTCTCGCTTGCCGAGCGATGGCTTGAGGATTCGTTGATAGTCGAAGGTCAAGGTTGGTATTTTATACACGTCGATACCGGGAAATGTTGAATAAAACGAAAACGTGTGTGCTTACTGCCCCTTGGCAGGCAGATCAGCAGCTGAAATTCGCAGGCAGACCTCTCGGAGAGCGGGACGGAAGGGATGGACTCCCAGCGCGTTTATATGCACCTTGACGCGCTTCCTTCAAACACTCTGCCCCGCGGCAGCGAATCCCACCACCGCACCACCGATGGCCCCTTGCCTAATTAGGCTAGATTCTAGCACAGCCCCAAACCCTTTTTCTCTCGGAGGACTGCAGATCTTTTGGCAATGTTCCGCATCCACAAATGCCGTTCACAGGTTGACCAATTGACGATCTGTTCCCCTAGCCATGTTTGATGCTGCCATCATCGGCATTTTTACTCAGCCCAGGTACGTTGCCATCAGAGATCTCTGTCTCTGCTTGTCATTCTCCACTCCGCGTTTCATGATGAAAATCAATGAGCAACAAACCATCCAGAGACGCAGAACAGGGCATGGAAGAAACCGAGTTATCATCACTCTGGGGTCATCTTTGCTCACTGTCGATGATGGCATCCAAAACTTGATCTAATCTGACTGCAATACGCTCTTATCGCCATCATTGTCCTTGTTTGTCCTTGTCACGGAACACGCTGTCTAATCTCCTTTGTGATAGTTCTCAGCCCGTCAAGTCTGTCATCGAGGCTGCTTGAAAGAAACAAGGAGGCAACGGGCCATGCATGTATACCTCCTGGTTCGGCCTTACTGCCTACCAAAACATCGGCCTCTTGCAGAAGTTCAATCAGCGTCTCAATTTCGGGAGCAAACAATTCTGCACCCCCATATGTGATGAAAATCCCCTTGTCGGGACACGATCGCTTCCACCAGGCAACATCTTGACAGCAGCCTGGCGATACGAGTGGATCGGTATCGGCCATTCTGTTACCCGCAAACTGGGTTCCATATTGATGAAGCTGTTTCACGTCAAGGTAATCACTTGCCGTGTTCTTGTGTCGTGTCGAGATCAACGTGACCCATGGTGATATCAACACTGCCAATCCAGGCCTTGGTAGGCGATGCTGATATCCGGGACCTCTTTCGCCTAGGTGAAGAAGCAAGCATAGGATCAGAGTTGCGCCAGCAGAATCTCCACTTACACAAACAATCGATGGGTCTTGGGCCATCTCCAGAACATGCTCGTATGCTTGGATTGCCTCTTCAAGCTGTGTTGGGTATGCAGCGTCGGGGACGAGTGTATACTCCAGAGCGAAAATGGCGGGGTTTTGATACCCAGATTTGCTCAAAATTGACAGCCAGGTCAAGAGAAATTCGAGATAAAAGTAGGTTGACCCCATCGAAAAGCCGCCGCCTGCAACAAAACACCGTCAGTCCCCAATACATTGACGTGAAGCGCCTGAGAGGATTACCGTGGGCATAGTAAACGACAAGATCGGGCCTTTTCAGAGGATCCTTGATAATCCACAGCCCCTTGAATGACTTCTATTTGACTTGTTAGTCTTCAATCAGCAGTTGGCATGTTTATGCCCGGACGAACTCGCCTCACGATGCTCCCTCCAATGGATCGGATACCCAAAATAGCCATGGCGTAGCAGGCGGAACTTGAGAAACGGAAGTGCAACCTCCTTGGAGAAGAAGACTCGTCCTATCTTGGCTGGGACGTTCCCAAAAGCATACCGGACACACCGGATGACAAAGTCTTCAAATAGAGATGACCTCCTGATGAACAGGGATTGTTTCTCGGCCGGCAAGAAATACCTGTCATGGAGAAATCCAATCGGGAGCTCCACCACTTTCTCCGGGTCAGCATCATGGTACAAGAGGTGGATGACAAACAGTCCGTAAACTTACAGAAAAAAGGCAGGGCTTGAAGCATACACCATACTGTCTCGAAGAATCCAGCATGCCATATGAGCTGCGGAGTCAGGAAGATGCAGAACACGATGCAGTCTAGGTATGATACTGGGCCAAGCACCACGCCGCTCTCCTCCGCGGGTTCCATATCTGATGTATGACCGGATACGGATTTGGAGCACATGACAAAGCCTGTCCGACCAGTGTCAAGATCGACCGTCTCACGGAACGCTCTTAAAGTATCAAGTGACCGCCGGATATCCGTAGTTGTGGAAGGGCGACTGCCATGACGTTGGTGGTGAAGAATGCCTACTCAAGCTGCGCCAGGGATGCCCAGATATGTGTCGTAACCATGTATAGCCCGTTACAGGTTGTAATACTAGGACATGAAGCCATTTCTACTGTTGATGCCTAGATGTTTTTCTCATGGTTTGTGTACAAAAGACAAGAAAAAAACCCGAGTTTCCTGGAGGACACTGTATTCTCTGCGTGCAACTGCAACCACAACCTTCGAATCGTTCGCCTCGAGATCCGTTACGTGAATACACCGGTTCTGTAATTGCCAACTTGGATTCGGCAAGTGAAAGCTCAGACCACCTGATCGCCCCGCACTCATCCCAGCGCGCGCGTCCTTCAGTGGGGAGCTGCTTGTTATGCGCCCGCTGAGACGCGTTTTTGTCCCACATCAAATAATCTTGGGACGAAAATATCGAGAGAAACACGGCCATCCCCATACCCACCACCCCTGTTGCACATTTGATATTGTCAGACATTTATACTTGAACCTCTCTCAAATCTCGTATTAGTCGAAACTTCACAAAGAAATCCCACCACATCAATCACAATGCCTCGCCCTCGACCAAAGCGAGCGCGTCCCGGTGTGACGCGACCAGAAGCACAATCGACGGCACCCGCAGCAGAACCCAAGCCTGTTGAGCACCCTCAATCATCTGCATCGCCCGCTCTCGCGAACGAGTCGGTTCCCGCACAAACAACACAACCTCCCGACGTTCTTAGCGACCTTTACGATGTTAGCGATCGGGAGAAGGAGCTCAGAAAGCAGCGCGTTGCAAAGAGGAAGTCGCAGGCTGGTGATCTTGATCTTAACTCGGAGCAGACCAAGGCGTTGGGACATGCCAGGAAGAGACGAGACGATGCGATGGATCGGCTCGACAACATAACTTCGACCTCAGCAGCTCAGCCGGAAGAAAGCCCAGATATTGAACTCAGTCGCAGAGATTCGGTCACCATGGCAGATGTGCAGCGCCCACCGAGACTTACTGATGTGTCGGGGTTGGATTTGGATGACGACGTTTTTGGCAACTTGGACGATAGTTTGGACGATACCGAGCATGCAATTGACGAGACAAGAGACGGACACACGAGATCGACCGACACATCGTCGTTTAATATTGCTGCGTTCAAGCGCCGACCTAGGCAGTCGAGTGTTGCTGGGAGAGATGATGCGCCAATTCGACCTAGCAGTAGGGGGCAAATGACTCCTAGCATTAGCACGACTCTGAACTTTGGTCGGTTCAAGCGCCGGGCAAGAGAGCCGAGTATTTTGGGAACGGCAAGGAAAGATCGCTCATATCGCTCCGCATCGCGGGGCTCGCAAGCATCGCGGAATAGAGAGGTTCTGGGAGATAGGTCGGATAACGATGAAGACTCCGGTCCAGACGGCGAGTCCACCCCTGTCAACACCAGAAGGCGCAGCAGAAGGTCGCGTGATGCTGAGACTGCTGCACTTGATTCTCCTACACAACCTTCAAAGAAGAGAAAGTCATTGGAAGCCCACGAGGATGGCAGAGAAAAGAGAGCTGCTGTGGAGGTAGAGAACTCCGATTCCGAGCATGCGGAGGGCGCAGCCGAGGATGAGGCTCTCCAGTCCGTTGAAGACGAAAATCAACCGCCTGCATCGTCTCCGTTATCTTCGCCACCAGTGGAGCGCTGGCTTGAACAGGACCATCTCACCACCCCAGATCAAGACGACCCCGATATGGCACCCCCAATGAGCGACGGTGCCTCAGAAGGCGAAAGCCCCGTCTCGTGGCCACCGATTAATACCCTTGCCCAGCGGAGATACGTCGCCAGACCACCACCACCACCGAAATCCCACAGAACACCCGAGTTGGACAACGACCTCGACTCAAATATCTCCTCACCCCCCTCTTTAACACACTCTCCCAACTACCGCCCGAGCCGCAACGCAAAGCCAGCAGCAAAGAAGAAGGCTCCCGCTCCTCCACCGAAACGTACCACTGACGACCTTGCATCTTTGCTTCCCCAACGACGAAGCAGGAGGGTCGTCAAGAAGAAAGGCTCGAATGATCCCTTCGATATTGACGGCTCAAGCGACGAGGCCGAAGACACCGAGCTCCCCGTTATGTCCAAGTCCCGCTCAAAGAAGAAGCAACCGAAACAGGCACTGGCTTCGAAGTCGACAGCTTCGAACCGCAAGGGCAAGGAGAAGGCAGTCGCGCCCTCCAGCGGCAAGAAAAGCAATGTGAGGACCTACGGCTCTCGAGTTTCAGACAAGGAGAATGAGGGTGGTGAGATTATCGTTGGCAGTGGAGACGAGAATGAGGATGATGATGGTGACGAGGCTATGGCGGAGGGTGATGATGCTGAAGAAAGCCAGCTTCATCTGGACGAGTTTGGCGAGGAGCTGCATAATGCTGCGAAGAAGTTTAAGGAGGTGGATAAGTACGAGCTTACTTTCGAGACTGTCGAGCCGAGGAGCAGCTCGTTGGGGCCTGATGCTAGGTAAATCATGCTGTGTTTGGAACGGAAGGAATGCTATTACTACACCGTTTCGTGACGGGTGATATTTTTTCGTGGAGACTATCGGTACTGCACAGGGGTATATTTGGTTGCTGAGACTTTTTTTTCTCGCATTCATTGAAAGCTGTAGGATCAGCGTGGTTTGCTCTAGTGTTGTTTATTTGGACGTGTAAAGGGTCACTCGGTGTTGTGGCATTCCTTGGTGTTTTTTTTATTATCCTACACCAGCATGGGATGACATTTTGCTCACATGGGAAGGAGTATGGGTGGCAGATCCATATGGCGGTATCTGCCAATCAAAGCAGGAATTACTGAGCAGTGTATATCGATCGGTTCATGATCATCATCATAATTATTCTTCGAGTACTATCAAGGTAGTCGATAGTCGTTATTCGGCCCCGTGGCTACTCTGTAGCAAATTGCAATTATAGGGTCAATGCTGAAAATTTGCTGTGAAATGTTCTCACATTTCCTCCCAGGCCTTTTTTCCATTTATCCATCTCATCCTCTTCCATTTTCCCCATCTCAAATATCATGCCGACTTCTTCAAAGAAACACTCTCCACCTCGTGCTCGACAACCGGCAAGAGGTTAGCAACCTGGTTAGCGTCCCTAAGCGCAATGGTGATAGCATCTGGCATCAAACCAGACATGTAGAGGTTCTGTGGGAGACTGTTAGCAACTCTCGTTTCTTTCCCAAGAAATCCATTTCCCATTGCGTGTAAAAGAAAACCCACCCTCTTCACATTCTCAAACTTATCCTCCCTGCTCGTCCACTCCCTAATCACCTTCTCCTCCCCGAAATCCACATAAACCCTCGTGTCCCTGACCCTCACGAGCACATTATCCAGCCGCATAAAAAGCCGACAGAGAACCAGCATCCTCTGCTCCATCACCCTCACTTTGACGGTCAGGGCGCTAATCCCGTTATCGTCCAGCTCGCTCTCGTACAGGACCACCTCGTCGTGAAAGAGTATCGGGTCCCTCCTCTTCAACAGCTCCAACGGAATTTCTTGGCTTTTTGACTCTTCCAACCCTTGCCCACTTTCGCCTTTTTGCTCGGTTCCTTTATATGTTGTCGAATAAGACCAGTCGAAGGGCTTAACGACCTCTTTGATGCCCGACGAGGTTTTTTCTCTAGTAGCGGACCACTCGTTCGCGTAGGCTACCCTCAGCATGCCGGCTGATCCCGTCTTGTCTACTAGGTCCAGGGCCGGTTCTGCGGAGAAGGACAGAGTCCAGTTTGTGGGTGTGTGGGTTAGGGAGAGGAGGTTATCGCCGAAGATCATCTCGGGGATTGGGATGCCGACGCGGGCTGCGAGGGCGTCGATCGGGTCGGATTTCAGGATGGGGAGTTTGGTTGTTTGGATGCGGAAGTTGGACTGGGTGTGGGTTCTTGTTGCGGAGGGGGAGTGCCCTTGGGAAGGGGAGGAGGCTGAGGTTGGTGGTGGATGCATTTTCGAGGGGTGGTTGTGATGCGGTTTCGATGATAGTGAATTGAGGTTAAGGTAGCGGTCGAGCGACGGTTGGGGTTGGAATGCGCTCGATTCGAAGAATGTCGGGTCGTCAACGGAAAAAAAGTGACGATCGCAAGTATGGGGTTTCTCTGTTTTCGCATGTAGAAGTGGTGATCGACTTGGCGATGCAATCGGATTGCCTGAAAAGATTGGTGGGGTTTGCCGGATCGCGGGGACCAACGCGGGGCACCGTGCGATGCCGATACGGAGCAGGAAAGCGGGCTGCCAAGTCCCGAAACTCTGGGAACTGGATTGGAGATCTCGGGGCCGCTAGTTTTGGGGAGGTTTAACATTTGCCAGACGGCATATCATTGCATTACACGTGTAGATGGGTTTAAAAATCAATTGGTTCACAGCTCCTGGAGATTTTCCTACTGCGCAATTGCTAGGGCAGACGTCCCATTGCTGCTGTCCACAGTACTACAAGAGCATCAAAGCGTGCCCAATCTGTCGATACCAACTTCCATTCCAATTTTGCCTTGATTTATGAAACAGCAAGCTTCTCGGATGGCACACTTCCAGATTTGATCAAGGAAACTAGACCGCGATCTTTGACAGGGCTACCGGGTTGGTGCTGGCGGCAAAGCAAAAAGCAACTTGGAAGTGGAGAGCTGCCAAGGGCAGAAACGGTTGCCAGGCAACCAGTGGCTCCGTTCCTGGGTAAATAATCCCCATCAAAGCTGCACACCACCATCCTTGAACCTCTCCAATCTCCAAGTGCGACAAATCCAACAGACAGGATCGGCCAGAGTGTCGGATTTCGCCCAGTTGTCCTACAATTTCTGTTCAATTCCTTTTACACAGCCAGCAATCATTATCGCATAACTTGTTTTTTTTGCCCACCTACGAATTGACACCGACAATGGCGACGAGGGGATTGGAAAGCCGCTTCGAACGGATGTCGGTAAACGACGAGAATGATCCGTTTGAGACCATTGGGACTTCCACGACCTACCAAAAGAACAAGGTGCGCAATCAATTTCCCGAGTTCAATTGATTTCGCTAAATACTCATTCTGACCACAATCCCATCCAGACCGTCGCCGCCTCCTCCGCCTCACAGCTCTCCCACAGCACCAGCAGACCAAACCTCTTCAAAGTCGCCCTCCAACCACAAAACACAAACACCGTAACAGCAACAGTCACCCTCCCCTCACAGGCCGCCCAGCGCAAACCCCTCCCCTCGAGCAGCAAAACCACCACCACTTCCTCCAAGGAGGAAACCACGGCCCCTTCCTCCCCTAAAAAATCCTCCGTCGAAAAATCTTCGTCCTCCTCCCTCTCCTCCCGCAGCTCAGACGAGCTTGCCCTCACCTCGACCGACCGCACCTCCTCATCCTCCAGCTCCACCTCCAACAAAGACGGCTCCGCCCCGGGATACGTCGACCAACCCCTAACCCCAAAGCAATTCCACCTCGGCATGTTCGAAATAGGCCGCCCCCTAGGCAAAGGCAAATTCGGACGCGTCTACCTGGCCAAAGAACGCTCCTCAAACTTCATCTGCGCTTTAAAGGTCCTTTACAAGTCTGAACTGCAGCACGGCACCGGCGTAGAAAAACAAGTCCGTCGGGAAATCGAAATCCAGTCAAACCTGCGCCACCCAAACATCTTGAAGCTGTATGGCCACTTCCACGACTCCAAACGCATCTTTTTGATTCTCGAGTTTGCCGGAAAGGGAGAACTCTACAAGCACCTGCAGAGGGAACACCGTTTCCCGGAGTGGAAAGCGGCACAGTATATCGCGCAGATGGCTTCCGCCCTGCGCTATTTGCACAGAAAACATGTGATACACAGAGATATCAAGCCTGAGAATATTTTGATGGGGATACACGGCGAGATCAAGATTTCTGATTTCGGTTGGAGCGTTCACGCCCCCAACAACAGGCGCAAGACGCTCTGCGGCACGCTGGATTACCTGCCGCCAGAGATGGTCAAGTCTGGGAGCAAGGATAACTGGTACACCGAGAAGGTGGACCTGTGGAGCTTGGGCGTGCTGACGTATGAGTTCCTCGTCGGGGAGGCTCCGTTTGAGGATACGCCCATCATGACGCAGAGGAGGATCGAGAGGGCCGACATGACGATTCCGGAGTGGGTTAGCAAGGAGGCGAAGGATTTGATCAAGAAGGTATGGTTCCCCCCACAGTCTTGCCACCATGTGTGTAGGTTTTGGGTTATATACTGACGTTGGAATAATAGCTTCTGGTACTTGACCCCGAGAAGAGGTTGTCTCTTGAGGAGGTTCAGACTCATCCTTGGATTATTAAGCACTGTGTTAAGGGGGAGAGGGCAGCGAACAGGGAGAAGTTGAGCAGTGGGAGCAGTAAATGATCCTGATGAGATGAACATCTCGACGTGATGAATGATGATGTTTGTTGGCGCTGGGGCGGTGATGATCAGTGGCGTTCTTGGAGTACCTAGGGTAACCAGTGTGTTTCATGGGAGTTGGGAGGATTGGAGATTGGCTCTCTCTTTTTTTTTTATTGTTATTTTCATTGCATAGCGGAGCTGGCAGGCTCTTTTTTGTTTGCTGTTCTTCATGTCCACATCCCAGGCGTGCGAGACCCGGGCCCGTTGAATCAAGTTTTTTCTGTTGATATCGGGGAGAGTTCATCATTATATAATACAAGGCATTTTGCAGATAAAGTCAATGGTCGACCGACTACCTGAAAACCTCCTCGAATGGTCGTTTGTCAGAGAAGCATGAATCCCATACTTGGTTGACCACCTTTGTTGCTTGGACGTCGTCTCGGCATGTCGGTCGGGCCATTACCGACTGGATGGCTCTCATCCTTACGCAGTTCTGGAATTGTTGCGTCAGGGTCCAGTTCCCTCTCGTCATGGATTCTCTCGTCCATCTGCATTCGCCGCTGAGCATGGATGCTCGGATCTAGGTGACAAAAGGTCAGTCACACAACTCTAGATGGTTTTACGAGGGCAAGAAAGTCTCACCTCGGTACAAGCAGCGTGCTTCAAATCCATGCCGCCCATCCAATCGACCTTCCACCTCAGATGATCCCAAGCGTGCACCATCTCGTGCGCCAGCGTGTCCTCCAGGTGTCCCCTATTCCTCATCTCGTTGGCGCATAGCAGTATCCCGTGGTCGGGGGAAAAACCCCCGCTCTGGCGCATCACCCGTCCGTCTTCTGTTATTCTGCCAGGACACCTCCTGCAGACCACGTTCGTTTCGTTTAGCTCCCCATTGAGCGCCGCCGTCTTCTCGCGGAGGAAGCGCACGACGGGGGAGTTGGCGAAGAGCCAGTCCCGGTCCTCCTCGCATCTGGCGCAGTCGCGCGCCTCGTTGGCCTTGTACCTGTCTTCGCGGTAGTGTTCTATCCCTTCGCGGGTTATTTGCCCCGCGAGGATCTTGAAGTAGTTGAAGTACCATTTTAGGGAGGGGTCGTAGCCTGTTCGGGTGGGATCGTTTTCCAGGAATTTTGGTGGGGCGGTTGGGGGTTGTGATGGTGTTGGCGGTGGTGGTGGTGGTGGTGTTGATGTAGACATTTTTGGTACAAGCTGGAGCAGGACGGAATTCCGAGATGAAATGGAAATTCCGAGATATAATTACCGAGTACGGATATTGTAAAAATTCGATTTTTTTTTCCTTTAGAATTTACAATTGCGGGGTTTCTGGGAGGGTTCGTGTTTGCTGGTGGTGGTGGTGGTGGTGGTGGTGGTATGGGCGATTCGAAATGGAATTTTTAGAGATAATATCAAATTGACTGGCTCGCTTGGCCGGTGACGATATCCCTCCTCCAGCCCGCCGTAAAAGAATAATCCCATTCAATTCACAAGCGTGCAAGCTTGTCGGCCAGAAGGCTAATGTCGCCAAGAATACGCGAACCCACATTTTGTGCGCCCCGACTCGCCCGAGCTCCCCCCTGCCAAACGGATGACTTCTTGGTCAAAAACACGCCCTTTTGTCGGGCGGTGAGACCCAGCAGAAGGGCGCGGGGCGGAGTCTTTTCCATTTGCCCCTCCCGATACCGGATCGACCAATTAAACAGGCTCAATGTCGTCGGAAACAGCACGGAATTTTGACTGAGTGAGCATCCTTGTCCCATCAGATGCAACCACGGTCCGATGTGCATTTGCCCAGCTCTCACTAAATACGACTCTCTCCCTTCTCACTTTTCTGACTTGTGTATATTTTTAAATTTTGTGATATATATGTATATATATAATGGAGAAGGTAGAAAACTCATGTAGGCATTTTCTCTTATTTCCATTTTCTTTTTTGTTTTCAATTTTCTTCTTGACTTTATATAAGTCCCATCGTTTTTTTTTTTTAATTATACTGATTTTTTGAATCTTAATTGCACAAAGCAACCATGAGGGGCCCTCGTCCACTTGGCGTCGTGATCAAGCTGGGTGAGTTTTTGAGTCAATTTTATTATATGCCCGTTCCCACTAACACGCCAATTTTTTCTTCTTTCCCTCCAAAAGGAACCAGCTCCATCGTCGATGAAAAGAGCCACGAACCCCTCCTTTCCATCTTGACGCTCATAGTAGAGACGGCAGTCAAGTTGAGGAAAGATGGACACAAGGTCATCATCGTCTCCTCCGGAGCCATAGGCGTTGGTCTCCGCAGGATGGATGTCGACAAGAGGCCGAAGCATCTCTCAAAACTCCAGGCCTTGGCAGCCATAGGCCAGTGCAGACTCATGAGTCTCTGGGACAGCCTGTTCAACCATCTACGACAGCCCATCGCCCAGATCCTGCTGACCAGAAACGACATTGCTGATCGGTCACGGTATCTGAACGCTCAGAGGACTATTGCTGAGTTACTTGACATGGGCGTTATCCCCATTGTCAACGAGAACGATACTCTGGCAGTATCCGAGATCAAGTTTGGTGACAATGACACTCTGTCAGCTGTCACGGCTGCTATGGTTCACGCCGACCTCCTTTTCCTCATGACGGATGTCGACTGTCTTTATGACAAGAATCCAAGACACCACCCTGATGCTCAGCCCATCGAGGTGGTAGAGGATATTTCTTCTCTAGTAGCAGATGGTGCGCCCCCTCCCATCCAATAATACCTTTACCCCTGAACCCCCTATTAACTCTCTCTCTCAGTCTCATCAGCCGGCTCCTCCCTCGGCACAGGCGGCATGTCCACCAAAATAGTCGCCGCCCGCCTAGCAACCTCGGCAGGCGTAACAACAGTCATCACCCGCTCCTCAAACCCAGGCAACATCATCAACATCGTCAAACACATCCAAGCTAGCCGATCCCCCCCTTCCCTCGCCACGAAAGCAAACCAAACCCCCGAAGCCTCAGACACTGAAGCTCCCGAAGCACTCATCCGCGCCCAAGTGACAGCCAACTCGGCCAAATCTTCCACTACCAAAATCCCCCTCCACACCCGTTTTCTCCCTTCCCCCCAACCAGTCCGCGACCGCTACTTCTGGATCCTCTACGGCCTGCGCCCGCACGGCACGATCTACATCGACACGGGCGCATACAACGCCCTAGTAAGGAAAGCGGGTCTCCTCCCCGTCGGCGTCGTAGACGTGGAGGGCGTGTTCGCGCAACACGAAGCAGTGAGGATTTGCGTGGTGGAGAAGAAGAGGTCCACCCCGGGAGAGGACGGGAAGCTGTGGGAGGGCCAATCGACCGAGGTGGGGAGGGCGTTGACTAATTATTCCAGCGTGGAGGTTGTGAGGATTAAGGGCAAGCAGAGCAGCGAGATCGAGAAGCTGCTGGGGTACATGGACAGCGAGTACGTGGCGCCGAGGGAGAGTATTAGCTTTTTTGGGAACATCGGGGTGAGCAGGCCTGCGACGCCCGTGAGGGAGTTGGTGGTGCAGGGAGGGTCGAGGGTTGGGACGCCTACGAAGGAGGTTAATAACCCTGTTGAGGGGGATGGTACTGCGGTATGAGATTTTTGGGGAGGGGTTTTTTTTTGGAGGTGTAGATTTGGTCGGTAGCATAGAATGGTACGGGTTGATGGTGGGATGAAGGGTGTAGAAATCATGAATCATGGCGTTTTTTTTTTGTCTCTCTTTTTTTTTTTTCACTCGGCTGTATTTTCTTTTGGGGTTAATGGTGATAGACAAAAATAGTATCAAAGTGAAGATATTCTTGGCATGTATGTGCTGTTTTGTCCCTTTTTTTTATTATTATTATTGTTGTTGGTTCATTCACATTTGCTGAAGCATAGGTACATATAGGTCTAGTTTATATGTGCGTAAATGCATCTGATTAAACGCTGCTTTGGGTATCTGGTTGAGCGAGAGATGTACCCTAATCGGCAGGTTGATCCATATCCCATCCTGCCTTTTCAATTACTCTACTAATTAACCATCCCAGCATCACTTCCAATTATTCATAATCACCATAGTTATACCCCCAAGAGGGCGTATCAGCCCCCGAATTACAGTTACCGTACCAAGTGTGCCCGACGCCACCTGCTTGATGAAGCGCTTAACAAAATTTTATACCCCTGGAAGACCTCAACTTGCTCCATGACAGCCTGAGCAGTTGGCTCAGAAGGGAGCTCGGTTTTTGGGAGAAGAGGATTCGGTTGAAGATCAGAAAAGGGGGAGCTTACGCACATTAACGGAGATATCTATGGCAGGTTCACGGATTATTAAGACAGTTTCCTTGGTGGATGTTGTCAAAGTTTTTATGTAGAAGAGACCGGATGATTCTGCCCCTTCAGCTCTTGCTAAGACCCCCATGATGTGGCTTTCCCTTCACGGAGTAACTATCCCGCCGCTGCTACAAGCCTCATTATTCCCACCTATGTCCTGATTATAGTGCCAGTGGGTAGGTCTCGTCTCTACAGGCTAGTTGCAATTTGCGTACCCGATCCAAACGCTATAAGTAGGTTCGAACCAGTTGCCTGATTTCCCGCTTGAGGAGCCGCAGCAGCCGTTCAGGATCTTGTCAATCTTGTCGGCGACGTCCCTGGCGGGAATGTCAACGACGTTGTCATGTTCGCTGCAGAGGTAGGTTCCGCTGGTATTCTCGCATGCCGTTCGTCTGCACTCGACGGCGGGTGTTCCGACGTTTCCCCCGTGGTGGTTGTGGTAGTTTACTTGGTTTGTCAAGTCCCGCCAGCTGCCCGTGGCCATCTGGACGCAGGTGAGTCCTAGTTGGAGTTTCTCGTTCAAGCGGGTGTTGTTGTTTTGCTGTCCGTGTCTGTAGGAGGAGGCCAACATGGGGGGCGGTGGAGTTGGTTGAGGGTTGTGTTTTGTTTCCAACTGTTGTAGATATTGTAGAGTTCTTGGACCGATTGACCGGAAAGGCCGCGGTATGATGCACAGCGGGCAACATCGCGAACAAAGCGCCCGAGATAAAACTGGCGAGGAACTTCATGGTGGAATATATTATCACCCAAATACGCCACCGCATATGCTGTATTAGTAGATGGTTTAAGAGGCCTGGATGTTTGATGTAAGATGATTTATTCTTGTTCTTGTTCTTGAGTGGATTATCTGCTACCTTTTATGCCCTAAATTATTACTGAAGTCTTCGTCATGAGTTACACGAGCGGTGAGCTTTCGGTGCCGAGATAGCCTTTAGGAAATTGGACTTGAGATGAAATGATAAGAGGGATACACGTCTCAGAGTTCAGCTATCCAAAAGGAAATGCTCCCAAATGCTGAAATCCGCTTCCGTTGCTTGATATATAAAAAGGGGCATGACGAGAAAAGAAAAAGCTAGTAAGAATGACCTGCGGGATTATGAGGCAGCTCAAAAATCGGGGACAAAGGAATTCAGATGAACAGCGGACGTATCATATGATCAAGGCAACTTTGCAGTATATAATTGTCCGGCCGCTTCAAAACCAGGCAGAGATTAGACGACAGAGATATGCGGATTAAAGGTATTTGAGACTACTATGTATATTACCAATTAGTAGCATCTAAATCATTATCAGTCTCCAACAGGCCGAGATGATATATACCCGTTACCTACCAAGCCACCGTGACCTCAGGCTGTCATCCATACTCTGCCATTTGCTTCGTTTACTTGTCAAATTTACAAGTATTCGTGTGAAAAAAAGAAAAAGTGATCAAGATCAACAGGTAGGAACCCGTCCTCCAAAAAAAAAACAAAAAAAAAACAAAAAAAAACCTCTTGTTGTAGTTGTTGATTCCCAACCGCCCCCCTTCATAACCCTAACCCTGAATATCCCCTCCTGTCGATCATCGCCGCCCCCTGAAACTCTGTTTTGTTTTACACGGACAACTTCCGCCGTCGCAGCGTGGCTCCACATCTCCGTTCCCTGTGCCTGGAACAGACTTCCCGATTGACTGCTGCTGATGTGATTGTGGTAAAGCCCGAGTTTCACCGTCACTTCCAGGTTCTTTATAATCATCCCAACAGTCTCTCACCAATACAAAATTCCAAGAACGCCTCCCCCCACGAAGAAAAAAAAAAGCACAAGATGATTCCCTACCTCCTCGCTCTAATACCCTTTGTCTTTTTATTCGGCAATCCGATTCTAGAGTTCTTCTCTGGGAATACGGGCAGTTGTGATTCAGCAGCAGCAGTCAAAAAATTACACCGAATACCGCTACCAAAGTTGAACACAGATTTACTGGCTTTGGAGTCAAACGATAGCAGCTACGAATGTGCAGAGGACGGGTATAAAGTGCATGTTTACTCGAGTGAGCCGTTGGTCTTGTATTTTGAAGGGTTTTTGAGTGAGGGTGAGAGGGGTCATTTACTTGACATAAGGTACATTACCTATCAATGCACGACATCAAACATGGTGGTTGGGTGTAATTAAATGCTGATGAGGTTTATTTAGCGAACCACTGTATGAGCCGTCTACGGTTACGCACAACGGCGGTGCGGCGGTCAATCGGGATGTTAGTGTGCGGGATTCTGAGGTAGCGGTCGTGCCGAGAGATCATGTCGTGCGGTGCATTGAGGATAGAGCGAGGAGCGTGCAGGGTTGGAGAGAGCAAGTATGGATTGAACGACTCAGAATGCAGAGATATAAACCTGGGGGACATTACAGTCATCACTATGACTGGAGCAGCGGGATGGGAGGGTGGGGGAGGGTGAGCAGTTTTATGGTTTGGGTTCACGATGCTGGTGGGGAATTGGAAGGCGGGGGCACTGAGTTTTTGAGGTTGGGGAGGAAAGGGGGAAAATGGTGCAAGTTTGTTGATTGTGATGAGACTGAGGGTGAGGGGAATGCAACGGTTTTCAAGGTCGTGCCTGGGAATGCGGTTTATTGGGAGAACTTTAGAAGTGATGGAACTGGGAGAGGATATGAGGAGACGTGGCATGCGGGATTGCCTGTTCGGAAGGGGAGAAAAGTTGGGTTGAATATTTGGAGTTGGGGAAGGATGGATTGAGGAAAGAATGGCTCTTGGCAGCTCAATTGAAGTATCAAATGCAAGGAAGCCGACAAGGAACTTTTGCTTCCGTAATTCACATCGCAACGCAGTGACGAGGCCGGGCGTTCCCGGCGTTGACAGTGACGCAAGTCTAATTTTGTGTAGGTGCATGTATCACGAACTCAGTGTTGAGATGCCGGGATTGAGTCACCAGAAGCGGTCTGCAATCTCGAAAAAAACAGTCGCGTGAACATTTGCGCGTATTCTGGCCTGCCGTTTTGCACGTTTGGAAAGCACGGAAAGGAGGCAGTGAGTCACTGGGAAGATGCGGCTGCTTGTGGCTCTTTCCCCATCTAGACGCCTGATACTGCAAGACTTGGGGTGGTGTGCCCCGCATTCTGCCTTCTGCAAGTTCCTTACCAAAGACAACCCAATAGGCATTCAATCTGCCTGAGTTTGTAGGCTGCCAACTCGTGACGATTTTCAGGCATCTTTTTATCATGTGTCCTGATAAAAAAGGCCCACCGTATGGAAGCGTGGCGACCGACGCAAAAGGTACCGGCTTAACTAATACGTGCCCGGATGGACTCGGACGTCGGGCCAAAAACCGTCCGCCAAAAGAGTCCGAGATCCTAGCAACCTGGCGCAGTGTGGCTTTCAGGCAAACAAGCTTCCTCAATCGCTGACGAATATGTCATTTCAGATAATTAGCAACATGGGCAATTCCCAATGGGGGATTTGGAGGACCTAGGCCCGGATCAGATAAGATGTTAATAAACACGGTCAGCGGACACCCGTCCGGGAATCGCACTGTTGGAGACGCCGGTACCATTCTCGATTTCATGTATTATCTTCACCAGCAGTCTCGGCCTCGGGGCTCGGTAATATTATTCATCACCATCATCACATAATACTCAATGTCTTCACCTGAAGCTGGTCCTTCAAACCTGTCAGCAACAGCCAATCATTCATCATCCGAACCGTTGGCATGTGTTAGCTGCCGTGCCCGGAAACTCAAATGTGAGACCATGCCCCAAGGATTACTAGATCTAGATGTAACAATGACAGCTGACATTCGGATCATTCCTCAGGCGACCGTCAGAAGCCACTATGTTCCAGGTGTTCTAAGGCCGGCGGCGAATGTGTCTATCCGGAATCTCGGAGGAAGCCAGCGTTTAAACGACGGAACGTCAGGGAGCTCGAGGAGAGGCTTGGTAAGTAGCACACGGAATTCCCTACAATGGGTATTGACATCAACCCCTAACCCCTTATTTCAGCCCAAGTAGAAGATCTCCTCAAGGGCGTCGGCAAAACTCGAGTCGGTCAGCAACCGGGGTCCGGTGCTAGTCACTGTGCAGCACAATCACAGCCTACGTCTCCAGGGGGTTTTGGGGCCGAAAATTCCACCCCCAATCTCGATGGATTATTCTCAACCTGGTCTTCCGAGCAGGCGTCGCCGTGGTCCTCGGAGCCTCCAGCCCAAGATCCCGCCGGTTCATCATGGGAGTTGCTTGGGCTTGGTCGGTTCGAGCGCTTGCCTCCTGCCCAGATGATAGAGGACCTGTACGCACTAGCCGTAACCTTTGCCCGAGATCACCTTTGCTAACTGATGGCGTAGTCATAATCATTACTTCGCGGCACAACAGCATTACATGCCCATCGTTCATCCGGATAGCTACCTACGAGCCTTCTACTCGCCACCCCACATGCGCCCTCCCATGTGTCTTCAGTACGCAATCTGGACAATGGCCGCAAACGGGCATGAAACCTACAAATGTTACCACGACGCCTTGTATCGACGCGCTCGACAGTACCTGGAGGCTGATGAGCTCAAGGGAACAGGGGAGCACTTCATTACAGTCGGCCATGCCCAAGCGTGGGCCTTGATCGCGACCAACGAAGCTCGGTGCATGTTATTTACTAGGGCTGCCCTGAGTTCTGCTCGATGTATTAGACTGACGGGAATGATGGGACTTCATCGACTGGATGCTACAAACGTTGAGGTAGAGCAGCTCATGGCACCCATGATTCCTCCTCCAAAGAATTGGTCAGAGCTGGAGGAGCGTAGAAGGGTCTTTTGGGGGGCTTTCTGCATTGACAGCTATGCCAGCGTCAGCACCGGATGGCCAACTGCGATAGACATTAACACGGTAAGTCCAATCGACTTTTACGGCGTAACTAGGTGTCTGACAGTAGCAGGTAACAACACGCCTGCCAGCCTCTGAGGAAGCGTTTGCCAGCGGGCGGGTAGAGACGACCGCCCCGTTACATCAAGGGTTTAATAGCCCAGACATCTCCTCATTCGCCGGCAAGGTCATTATGTGTTACATCTTCATCCAGTTAATGAAGCATGCTCATCGTCCAATGCCCGATGATCGCCCCGAAGATCCCCTCGACGGCCCCTTTTGGAAGCGCCACAGTCATCTCGATAACACCCTCTCTAGCGCATTCATGTTTCTTCCTGAACGGTTCAGACTCCCACAAAATATGCGAGATTCGGTAGCCGTCCAGATGAACCTCAACCTCCACGCCGCCGTCATTTGCCTGCATAATGTCGCATCGGAGAAGGTTGAGAAGTTCAACTTGCCTGGTCACATTAAGCAAGCGAGCATGGCGAGAGCTCTGAATGCTGCTCGAGAAATTGCCGATATCGTCAAACAGACCAACAACATCAGGGCTGGATACAGCCCTTTCATGGCACTGTCGTTGTATTGTGCAGCTTCTGCTTACATCACCGAGGCCAAAGACAACCCGGGAACTTTCGACGCTACAAACCTGGAGGCCATTCTCAAGTGTATGGCAGGGGTCGGAAAAGAGCACGTCATCACTCGTGCCTATCTCACTGAAGCAATACTAGAAATTGAGCGCAACGGAATCCCAATCGTCATAGACCCTGCTTTAAGATCTTCAAAGTACCGGAACTGTGGCCACGGCATCCCACTTGTGACGCGCTCTTCTGTTGGACATCACATTCATATTACGAGATCATCATCGTCACGTCTGCCTCATGTTACTGCGTTTCCGCCCCTTGGGATAGACGCATGTACGACTTATACGGAGGAGGCAGGTATTCGTGACGAAGACGGCAACCCGCCCGCGAGCAAACGGATGCGCACCTCGGCTGGATCTTCAACAAACTGGTCATTCTTTACCGGTGCCGTGCCATCATCAAGCACAACAGCATCCCGACTCGACGGTCATCCTGCTGCAACACTGTTTGGCTTTCAGGGAGGGTGGCCGGAAGAGAACCGCCAGCGGGACCTGCCATATCGCACTGAGCCATCTAGCACGATTCCCCTTCAGGGATCTTCTAATCTGATGAACTTTTCTCTTCCTGATCCTACATTTTTGGGAGCTAGTTCGATGTTTCCGAATATGGGAGAGACGCCTGGAGCTTCGTCTTCGACTGCGCAACAACCACAACAACCACAACAACAGCATCCCGGGTTCCTCCCTGCCCCTATTCCCCCACTGCCGAATATGAACATGGATGTGTTCGAGGGGCTAGGCCAGTGGGAGGTGACGGACCCTGATTCTTTTTACGCCATGCTCGCCAATGTTTCAGCAGCGGGAGATGACAATACAATAATGAACTTGTGGAATAGCGGAGGCAACGATAATAACAACAACGATGGCCCAAACGGCGGAGGGTCAGGAGCATCGTGGGGAGGGATGGGTTGAAAGAAAAACTTTTGCGGCCGACGGCTGTGGTGAAAACTGCATACCAAAGAAGGTGAGACTGTATTATTATACGACTTGTAAGATCAGGACTGGTATCATCATCTCCGCACTGGATTGTGGATAAGGAATACACGGGGTCATCGAAACAGCATATTGGGGAATTCTGGTATAGAAGACGGCAGGGAAACAACACTCTCCCAGGTAACATTTGTATATATGTATTTGTACTATTAAAACTCCCATCAGATTTGGGAGGGAAGGATACAGGATGGTCGGTAGATAACACCCCTCCTCATGATAGAGCCGGTAAAGGGCTGGTGGGATAGATATCTCCCATGAATACAAGATAATCAAGATTACAAATAGACACTTTGATCATCATCATCATAAGATGTATCACGTAGGTACAAAAATATCAAAAACCGACTACCACAGGCACATCAAGACCAAACCCTCTTTTTCTGGTTTTAACTTTTATTTGATGCAGGTTAATCCCCCTTATTTATGGGCCTCCTCTTTCCAACCTCAAATAAACACGCCCAGTAGCGTTCATATCTAATGGCTTTCTGGCATATTGGAAGGGATCAGTCTCATCTGTGAATAGTGTGTCCAAGGGACAAGGGTGGTTGTTGTGGGTTTCGCAGGTGCAGGCAGGACAGGCAGAACAGGCAGAACAGGCAGCGATTTCTGCGGAGCTGCTTGCATGTGTTTCAAGGTCCATTAGGTGGTCAATTTTCTTGGCGGCGACGTGGGGAGGTCGAGGGAGGCATATTCTTTCGTAATTGGGCTCGGACTAGGCGGATACTTTTAGTGACTGGCGGACAACCGGTTCCGTGGCTGTTGGCGATACCTCAACAGTACTGTGGATGACGATGCCGGTTACCTTGAGGACTCTGAGGACATCTTGGTCTTGCTGCATCTGCGTGCTGAGGATGACGGTTAGAGGAAACCGGGTGTCTACGCTGCGCAGGGAAGCCTGAAGGACGAGAAGCCCTGCGATGTCACATCTGTGGATAAGAGGGACCGCCCAAGCTCTATTGGTGCCGGAAGCGTTGAGGCTTGTCCAAGCTCTCGTGGGCTATGAAGTCAGGGAGGTGCGCCCAAGCTTGCCGAAAGTAGAGTTCGGCATCAGTAAGATCGATGAGCAACATGGCGTCCTCTCTCGTTGGAGTCTGCGTGTCAGACATGATGTGTTGAGGGAAATACAATTCCTGAAAATGAAGAGATCTCCATCTTTTGGGTTATATATCTTGCTTGTTTCCCATATTTATTTGCGGCAGGTGTCATCATGAACGAATGGTCATATCAACAATTGACTTGACTGTTAATAATGCTATAGGAGGATTGCGGTTGGACATGGTGAGGAGGCGCCGAGGAAAAAGTATCAGAAAGTAAGATGGAAAATAAATGGTGAAATAGCATATTTTGAGGCCATTCGGAACTTTTGTCATTGCTCCGATTGACTGTGATTAATTGTTAGTCAGTATCACGTGTGCCCAAGCTGTAAAATGACGCACAGACCACCCACGATGGAGCCACTGGAGCCCTTTCCTGAATCCTTGGCTGAAATCACCCCCACCAAGATTGATTGGTATTGGCCAGAGAGCCCGACTTTTTGGGTTCCCTTCCAACGAGAGCGAAGCAAGGCACCACAGGACATCAACGGCGACCTACCTTACCAAACAGAAAACTTATTTCTTTTTTTTTTCCTCGTTCGGCCCGAGTGATTTGCTTCTGCCTGCATTTCTCATTTGGCACCGCCGTCGCATATATTTCCTACCCACCCCGTATCAGCGGCACCGACACGGATCCGATCCCCTTTTACTTTTAGAGTAACATCGTCAACTCTGTGTCTCTGCGTGTTTACAGTTCCACCCCAAAATACAATCGACAATCGTCAAGATGGGTGAATCGCGGTTTGTTCTCCCCCTCGACCCCCGGCCTCGCCTCATCCAACGCGCCTTGCAACCAGACGAGTGACGACTGACGCAAACTCTTTTTTTTTATCACAGGCAAGAACTCGTGCAATGGCTTAACAGCCTTTTGCAGCTCAACATCACCAAGGTCGAGCAATGCGGCACAGGGTGAGCTGCGATACCCCTCCCCCGCACTCTGGAGGAGCCGGAAACTGACGATGCACGCCCCAACAACAGCGCCGCGCTCTGCCAGGTCTACGACAGCATCTTCCTCGATGTCGCCATGTCGCGAGTCAAGTTTAATGTCAACAGCGAATATGCCTACATACAGAATTTCAAAGTCCTGCAGAGTACGTCGGTGCCGAAACCATCTATGGGCGATATACATTAACACATACCACCGCACAGATACCTTCACGCGACATAATGTCGAGCGATCCATCCCCGTCGAGTCGCTCGTGAAGTGCAAGATGCAGGACAACCTCGAATTCCTGCAGTGGACCAAGAAGTTCTGGGACCAATACTACCCCGGCGGCGACTACGATGCTGTTGGCAGACGGAAGGGCGCCCCTGTCCCTTCAGGCGGCGGAGGTGGTGCAGCTCCCCGCGTTGCCGCTGCCGCCAGGCGTCCCGGCGGCACCACTCCCACAACCGGTCCTCGTGTTGGCGCCAAGGCAACGCCCGGCCCCGCTGCCGCTGCTCTCCAGCAGGAGAATACCACTCTGAAGGAGACTGTTGTCGGCCTTGAGAGAGAGCGAGACTTTTACTTCAGCAAGCTGCGCGACATTGAGCTCCTCGTCCAGCAGGCAGTGGAGGAGGACCCTGAGCTCGAGAAGCAGGAGGACGGCCTCGTCAAGCAGATCCAAACGATCCTCTACTCCACAGAGGAAGGGTTCGAGATTCCCGAGTCCGAGCAGGTCGACGACCAGGAGACTTTCTGAGGGGTAAATGTTTAGCAAATACAAAGTCAGAAGGGGGAGCATTTGAAGTGGTAATTCATCTGGTCGGAAAGTTCAGCTCATGGAAGAAGACCGTGGAAGAAGTTGATGCATATGAATTTGGAGCGGTTGGTAATGACACTAAAAAGGTTGATCTTGGTATGGAGTTGTCCCTCTATACCCCCCTTAGCACTTAGAATATCTGTGCTTTCTTCTCGCCCATTTGTCGGCGTTTCTAGCAATTTGACACTGCGTGTGATTTTACTTCTCGCGTAAATAGCATTGTGTGTCTCGGTGGTGTTCTCGGTGGCAGACAGGCGGCAGGATTACTGCCTAACCGAAAGACCCTTAATGCTTGGCTGGTTACGTTTACATGCATTAGAGAACTATAACAAATTCCCAACCATCAAAATGATACCCATTTTGAGATGGCCGTAAAAATTGCCCGGAGGTTGGAGTTGGAATCTTGTCAGATCCAGTGGTTGGTTTAGCGCCGATAACACGCCTACAAGCACGGGCTCTTTCCCCAATCCGGCAGTGATCCAATGACACCACCATTGGCCTCGTGAGCGGCCTTCCGTTCCCCAAGCACCTGGCGAAGCTCCCCCAACCCCAACCTACCACCGAACAAGGTTCGCTAGGTGCCAACAGCTTTATCCTTTTTCCTCTTTACCAACCCTTTGTTATTGCTGCATCTTTTTTCCAATCCGAGTCTCGTGAGATACCCCAGGCAATTTCTTTTATTTGCCTTGCTTGTATATTTTACTCAATTCCCCACGACTGCTGTTGCAACTCGGTCAACTCCGGTCAACTCCGCTGGTCGCCAGATCTGATCGCCGCCCGAAACCGTACTGGCCGTCCACATCGACCGACCGATTGATAAACCAAAGTTCTGGCCTGATAATTTTGTGGCTGGTCGCTGACCATCACGATTTTAAATACCCATTGCACAACCTACCTGTCCAATCCATCCGATCTTACCCATCCTACCGATTCTCGAGCTCACAACCTAAACGAGCAAAGATGGCACCCCCGGCCGAAATCTCAATCCCCACCACATCGCTCTTCTCCCCTCCGGACGGATCAAAATCGTACACGCTCTACAACATCACTCTGCGTCTACCCCTCCGCTCATTCGTCGTCCAAAAGAGATACAACGATTTCGTCGCCTTGCACAACTCGCTCACCTCCTTGGTTGGGTCTCCCCCGCCTGCACCTCTGCCCTCGAAATCGTGGTTCCGCTCTACTGTCTCCTCCCCGGAGCTGACGGAGAACCGCAGACAAGGTCTAGAAACGTACTTGAGAGCGATAGCCGAGCCGCCCGATAGGAGATGGCGTGATACACCTGCCTGGAGGGCGTTTTTGAACCTTCCAGCCGGGGGGAGGGAATCAGTGTCTGGATTGTCGATGGAAGGGCGTATCCCTGCGATTGGACTGAGAGAAGCGAATCTGGCGGCTGCCAGTGATCCGGGGACGTGGTTGGATTTGCATCGGGAGATGAAGGGCGCGTTGCATGAGGCTAGGGTCGCGCTGGGGAGAAGGGACGCGGCGGTTGATAACGGGGGCAGGGTGGAGGCTGGCGCGCAGGCGAAGAGGGCGTTGGTTAAGGCTGGGGGGTTGTTGGGTGCTCTGGCGGAGGGACTCAAAATTATGAAGGACGGGACGCAGGGGAATAGATTGGGGGAGGGGGAACTGAGGAGGAGAAGGGATTTGTTGGCTGCTGCTCGGGTTGAGAGGGACGGGTTGGATAAGTTGAGTTCGAGTTTGGGGAATGTGGTTGCGGTGGGGGGTTCAGCCGGGGTGGGAGGATCAGGACGGGGGGTTGCGAGTGCGAGTGATAGGGCCGCGTTGATGGGAAATGGCGGGGGTTCCAGGTCTTCGGGGGTTCATAGGGGGAGTGGTGGGAGGGTGTTGGGTGCGCCGCTGCCTGAGACCGAGAGGACGAGGGAATTGGATAATGAAGGGGTTTTGCTTTTGCAGAGGGATACGATGGCGGATCAGGATGAGGAGGTTGACTCGCTGATGAAGATTGTGAGGAGGCAGAAGGAGATGGGGTTGGCGATTAATGATGAGGTTAATCGGCACATTGAGATGCTGGATCGGCTGAACGAGGATGTGGATGTTGTGGGGAGGAAGTTGGGGGTCGCGAAGGATAGGGCAAAGAGGCTTTGACGGGGTGAGCCGTCTCCTGGGAGGAGGGAAGAGATTTCTAGCTATGCTACTTCTCTGACTTCTTTTTCTACGACAAGAAGAACTGATGATGATGATGATGATGGCGAGGACAGCGGCAGTGATGTGGGTAGTGTCACTACTGTTGCTGTTTCCGAGTCTGGCGGAGAGAAGAACCGGATTGCAAGACATCATCATCATCATCATCATCAACAACAGCAAGACAAGAAAAACCAACCGGGAGGCGGCTTAATCGATGCTGTGCTGCTCCTGATTGTTCGTTGCGTTTTGGCAGGCGTTCAGGGGTATGCATTGTTGGAGTGGTTGCTTGGGAGGATATCTGTGGCCTTGGTTTGGCTGGTTGAGCTGGGGTTGTTGTTTCTTCAGCCCTCCTCCTCCTCCAACTGAAATAAGTAGATAACCACTTTGTGATTTGGGGGAGTTTTTACTGGCTTGGGTTTAGTTTGCTTGCATGGAGTAACGAGAGAGGGGCCGCGGCAGCGCTGTACAAATGGATTGGTTTGTTTTGGTAGACTTTTGGTTTTGCTCAGCTTGCTTTGGTTTCTTGACTGGGGCTTTTTTTATTCTTTTTTTTATACATGGACTACAAGAAGGTAGGGAAGAGAAAGAATGTAGTAATCATGGGGTGAATGCAGTTTATGTATGTATGTACATGGGGAATGGAATGACATGACGAGGGGATTAATGTATTTGTTTTTGATCATTTATATATTTGTGGTATCTGCTTGTTTGAGCAATGTCAAGATTGTTCAAAGTTGATGAGGTAGGTTCTGGCGATGTAGAGGAAGTATCGGATATTCTCTTTCTTCTTTTTTTTTTTTTTTTTTTTTTTTTTTTTTTGGCAGAATTCCAAAATCACGTTTGGTTTTCTTTTCTCCTTGAATTGTAAGATAAGATAAAATGGGAATTTATTTACTTTCACATCCATAGAATCAATCAGACTTGAACGAGGAAAGATACTACGGTATTATTTGAGCCTCATCTTTTTTTTCTCCCTTGCAGTTTACAAACCCGTTGGACAATACCCAAACACAAACGGCGAAGGATTGCTTCTTTTGGGATTGGGAGACGCAAAAACCGTTGCGAGAGGATTCAGATTGCGCGTTTATTAACTGCCGGGTTCTTGTGTGTTATGGTGATACAGATCGCCGGAGGGGCCGACGATGACATGTCATGTCATGGGAAACAGAAAGAAAGCTGTTGGGGTTGGGATGTTGTTGCCTGGGATATGATGATCATGATGATGATGCATAATCAGCGGGCATCGGCATCGTCATCGTTCATCACGCTGTTAGTGAAATAGTAGTGTAGTGAGCAAGGGCATTTAAAAGCATGAGGGACGAATCTCCAAAGCAGAAAAAAAAAACGAGGCTGCATAATGGTCCCCCTCATTGATACTGGAAGCGGCACAAGAAGGATGGATGTGCTGGCGGGCGGGCTACGTCACCCCCACAGGGGGCAGCGCAGCGCGCCCAATCAATTGAGGCTGGTTGCTCGGCAACTGACCGAGTAAAAAGCCCCCAACATCATAAGAGGCCGATTGATGACGAGCACCTTGTCGTTACTGATTCAATCGCTGTTCATAATAAGATTCGCAAAGATGTGGTTGTAATTTCGCTGTTTTCCGTGCTTTCATCCCATCTTTTTTTCATCCCGACTTTCTGGTTGGAAGCAGGTCCAAGGCACAGTTGTGTCTTGACAAGTTGACAGATGGGATGGGAAGGATGGGAAGAAGCGATGGAGCGCACGGGGTGTGTGCACGGAGGCTGGTGTTGCAGCCGGACCGGGGATTCGCTAGGCTTTTCCGGGCAGCAGGTCGGTTCGCTGTGGGATGGTGTGCGCATTGAGTGCGTGTGGACCTGTCACGGCCGTGAGATTGTGTGATGTGTTAGGATTGGACGGATGCCAATGGAATCCCAGCCTCTCTTGATTACCAGCCCCTCCAAAATGCACTTTTTGGTCATTTCTTGTGGGTTCTTTTCTGAGATTGATGATTCAATTCGTTGGATTTGGCTAGTGAGGGGAAGCATTGCGTTCCCTGGACCTGGAAAGAATCGAGGGGAAACGTGGATAGCGTTTGATGCGACAGTCGGCTGCTGGACCGTTGAAAAGTTGAAATGGCGAGGCGTTTACTATTGTTTTCAGGGTCCTGGTAATACAAATTGGCAGCTTGGCTGGAGGACTACGTGGAAGCTCGGAGAAGAACAGAATCTTGTTCTGGGAGGCACGGGTAATATCGCCCAGAGATCGCGAGAGATAGATTTGATATTGTAGTGATTGGATGTCCTCAATTGTTGATTTCATATCCAAACTTTGGCGAACGGGAGCGAACCGATGGATGTGCGGGACGGAAACCCATCTTGAATTGAAAAGAAAGCGGAAGTTTGGGCTGCAGCTTGTGGCGGCAGTGGAAAATGCCCCAAACCAGACCAATGGATGGCAGTTTGGTCTGTGCGCAGCACATTGACAGGGGGCATGATTGGATGATTGACAATTTGGGAAAGCCAATTGCAAGCAATGCCCACCCTCCCGCATCCTGTCCTGCCGAAAGTAAACACAACTTGCAACCCTGTCTGGATTTTTCTCTCTCGCTGAGGCCACCTTTTTTTTCTTCGATTGACTGCAAAAAGCGGCCTGCAACTTTTTTTCTGATTTTAGGATTGTTTGGATTTTGCGATTTTCTAGACGACAGCGACGACGACAACAAAGTTGCGATCACGACCAGGAAGCTGGGAAGGCTGTGTGCAGTGTGCGATATCGAAGCACCTGGCACCTGGCACCTCCCACCTCCCCCCCGCCTTGACAACAGCAACGTCGCCTTTGCTGTTGCGATTGATCTTGCGGCTTATTTTGCTGTTTTTGCGAATGGAGTTTTGGTGTATTTTATCTTCGGTAAGCTTCTATATATCTGCCCAACATTTTGTCTTTCGCGACGTCCATGATCATCATCCCGTCGCAGCCTTCTACGCGCAACCCACTGATCGCAACATCGCACATTGCATCCCATGCATGCGCCCACGAAGCGATAACAGCTAACACCACCTGCCTCATAGCTCCTAGGGTTGACTGTCTCCATGGCTGCTTCAAGATACCACTGAAATTTCATTTGCGTCTGATTTAACATTTGTCTTCCGTTTTCCTCACGAGCATAGGCAAGATCGTCGGTCGCCCCGCCAGGTGCGTTTCGTCACATCATGGGACAACAACCGCCGCCCCCTCCTCCGCACGGAGAGAACCCGAGGACGGCATCCGGCAGCTCTTCAAAACTACCACGGGGCCGATACGATGTCTTCATCATCCCAGAGCATTCCGCCGGCGCAGGCTTTCTGTACCTCCCATCTCTGCAGCCACAGATGAACAGTTTCCTTGCGGGTCTAGGTGTCGCGCTTGTCGCCATAATATTAGGGATCAACGCGGCGCCTATTATGTACCAGATGCTTGTTCTGCTTGGAAACACTGGCAATGCTTCAACGACCTTAGTCTGGCTGATCATGTTGGTCGTCTCGTTCCTCTTCGGCATGGTACTAGGCGAGAACAAGGCGAGCAAGAAGAGTAGCGAAGGAGGCTCAGGAAATAGGTGGAACGATGCTAGATCAGAATGGTACACCCCTCCTCCCCCGAACCCCGGCTCCGAGTCCACCTCGAACCAGGCGCCCCCGCCTCCACCTCCCCCGCCTCCTGAATCCCGACCCGAGACATCGAGGGACGGTGGAGGCTCACGTCAGTCCTGGGAGGAGCAGCCTCGGCCGCCACCACAGCCCAAGCCCAAGGCTAATCCTCGTCCAGAGACCGAACGTGAGCCGCAGCCGAAGCCGTCGCCCAGACCAGAAGCGCAACCTCGCCCGCCGGAACCGCCGGAGGAGCCGCCAAAGCCGAGGTCGAAGAAATCCAGACCGAAGCCAGAACCGAAGCCTGAACCCCAGCCTGAACCACAACCTCAACCTCAACCTAAGCCTAAGCCTCAACCTCAAGCGAAGCCGCGACCAGAAACCCCTTTGCAAACTCAAACTCAACCTCAGCCTAAGCCTCAACCTCAAGCGAAGCCGCGACCAGAAACCCCTTTGCAAACTCAAACTCAACCTCAGCCTAAGCCTCAACCTCATGCCAAGGCTCGACCAGAAACCCCTTCGCAACCTCCGCCTTCACCTGAGCCAAAGCCGATGCCTTCCCCTCGACGTCAGCCGCGGCCTCAACCCAAGCCACAACCCGCGCCTGAGCCTGAAGTGAAGCCTCAGCCCAGGCCTCAAACCCCACCTCCGCCTCCTCAACCTAAGCAAGCTCCACCACCACCATCCCCTCAACCTCCACCGAGCCCACCGAAGACAGACACGTACAAGGGAGCATGGGAGAAGGCTAGAGAAGAGACTCGTAAGAGAGAAGAGGAGCGCAAGGCGAGGGAAGCAGAAACTAAGCGAAAGGAGGAGGCGGCTCGTCGGTTACGGGAATTGCGTGAGCGAGACGCCAAGGAACGGGAGAAGCGAGAGAGGGAAGCTCGGGAACGTGAGACCAAGGAGAAGCTGCGGCTAGCGCAGGAGGCGCGTGAAAAGGAGCGCATCGAAAAGGAACTGAGGGAGAAGGTTGAGAGGGAACTGGCACGAAAGGAACGGGAGTTACGAGAGAGATTAGAAAAAGAAGCTAGAGAACGAGCAGCGCTAGATCGAGAAAGGCTAGCGCGCGAAGCAAGAGAAAGGGAAGAAGTGCGCAGGAGAGAAGAAGAGCAACTCAAAGCCGACAGGGAAAGACGGGAAGCAAGGGAGAAGGAAGTCAGAGAAGCTAAAGAACGCCGGGAACGCGAGGAACGTCTCGCCAAGCTTCGACGGGAACGTGAAGAGCGACTCCAGAGAGATAAGGAAGCCAAGGCAGCCAAAGAGGCTGAAGAGGCCAGGAAAGTAGAGGAAGCAAAGAGGGCCGAGGAAGCACGAAAATCTGAAGAGGCTAGGAAATTGGAAGAGTTGCGATGGTCGGAGAGGTTAGAGGAGGCCAGAAGATCAGCAGAGACGGCAAGGCGACTCGATGAGCTTAAAAGGGCAGCGGAAGTTAAGAGAGCTGACGAGGCCCAACAAGCTGCAGAAGAAGCTGCCGCTGCTAGAAGAGCTGTGGAAGCCAAGAGAGCCGAAGAAGCCAGAAAGGCGGCTGATGCCCGAAAGGCTGAAGAGGCCAAGAGGGCGGCCGATGCTAAACGGCTTGAAGAGCTCAGGAAAGCGGCCGAAGCAAGAAGGGCAGAGGAGGCGAGGAAAGCTGAGGAGCGGAGAAAAGCCGAAGAGCTCAGGAAGGCAGAGGAGCTTCGAAAGGCAGAGGAGTTTCGAAAGGCAGAGGAGCTAAGGAAGGCAGAAGCGGCAAGAAAAGCAGAAGCGGCAAGAAAAGCAGAAGCGTCAAGAAAGGCAGAAGAGGAGAGGAAGGCTGCCGAGACTGCCGAGCGCACTCGCAACGCCTATGCTTACTCAAGTGGTGAGAAGACAAGTATGTGGCCCAACGGCCGACCACCAAGTCCTCCAACCCCTTCTGAAGCGAGTTCTATCCCTCCACCAACCCCCAAGCATGCTTCTCCTGCTTCAGCGTCGTCCCCAACAAAGCCTGTTTTTAGCACACCCTCAGCCTCAAAGTCCACCACCTCTATTCCAAAGCCAGTCCCCAAGCCAGCTACCCCTCAAACAGCACGATCGTCAACAGGTGTGGCAGATGAATACTCATATCGACCGTACGATACGCCCAAGAACAAGGCGCGCAAGAAGTCTGTTTCCGACTTTTCCGAGTCCTCGTGGGCACCCTCAGCATCTAGTGCACGCACGAGCCCTCCGCCGCCGATGCGAGATCCGTATACCACAAACGATCCTCAGAAGATTGTTTTGAAGGGAGTGTACGCTTACTTGAACGAGTTCTCCAAGACTCCGGCGCAGCAGCTCGTTTCTGGTGTCGGCTCCGTGACCGACGGCTTGATCCTCCGCATTACTAGTGCGGGGCTTTTCGTCGACGACGACGTTCGGGGCGTCGCCCAGAGAGAGTGGGACGTAAAGGCTTGGACTGTGAAACAGATTGAGGTATGGTGTCCTCAGCATGCTTTAACTGCGTCCGCTTCAAACACACCCGGTGCGATGCCTACAAACCATCCCTTCTTCAAGACGATGCCGAGGAGTTCTCGCATGGCTGAGAGGGGCGCAACTAAGCTGTTGCTCGGTGAGGAGGCTTTGGAGTATTTGAGTGATTTCTCGAGGGTTTGTAAGGATACTTGTCGCCGCGGTGTTACTTCTTCTGCGTCTGCAGCGGCGGGAGCTAACAGCGATGGCAAGACTGGCGAGTGGAAGTTGCGGGGACTCCATCTTATCCGGGCGACTATCAGGGACCAGGAAGGTAAGAGATACCTGTTTGTGATTAGCGAGGAGGAAGGGTGGAAGATTTCGGCAGGCATTTCTGCTCTTAGGGGCAGTAGCCAGGTTAGGGCCCTGGGTGTCGCCGGGTTGAGCAGCCTGGAATCCAAGACGATTTTTGAACAGCTGGGGTGGGCTTAACGGGACGATTTCTGTCACCTACCCATATCTCGATAACTTCCAACCATGCGGCGACTTCGATCGAACGAATATTTGACTCGACTCAAACTCGATTCTGCGGTACATAATAATTTGTCTTTTCTGTTTTTTACTCGCGTTCTTTTCTGTGTATTTCTTCTTCAGCTAGCAATATCGCCACTACAGTACACAGCATATTGTTTGAGATACCACCTTGCAAGTCATTTTCCCGGGCAGTAATGGAGGCGGAGGGTTTGTGGTATTGGGGTTGAGAGTCGGGTTGTTTACTCGGAGGATGATACCTATGGTTTGTTGGGAGATAAAACGAGAGGTTTAGATGGGGGATTAGGTACGAATTCATGGTATTGACATTTTTTTTTATATACGATGGATGATGGAGCATGATGTGATGGGGTGTTTATGTGTAAATATGTTTGATGCGGAATGTTTCACGGAGGGGGTGGCTATATTTGTGTCACATGTGTGGGGATAAACTGGAATGTGGATATCAGATGACTCTGATTGCGTGCTTCGTTCCTGGGGATTCCGGCGTATGTTTTGATTCCTTTGCATGTGAAGTGATACCAGATGCCGGGAGAGACGTGTTCGTCATAGGTATAGGAGGAGGGTGGGCTTTTAGTACCAAGTAGGATAGGTCAGTGGATCATGGTTATTTGTATGTTTTGGGGAGGGATAAGAGGAAAGTGGTGATTTTTTGATTTTTTTTAATATTTGAGTTACTTTTGGAGAGCTTCAAGAGATGATATCCCTCGCACAATGTCGTCGTCACGCAAACAACACCCAGCGAGTCACCAGAGTTGGCCCTTTTGATGATTCGTATTGCTTGGTTACACTTGACATGACACTGCTAAAGACTAAGCAAATGACTGTAGACTGAATAGTTAAAAGTATAAAGCTGAAAACCAAGGACGGTATTGGTGATTTCTGAAGTCCTTCTTCTTTTTTTTTTTTTAAAAAAAAAAAGAAAGAAAAAAAAACAAAATAAGACTTGATGCTTCTGAATTCATCATGTCCAATCAAGTATCAGAACAAGAAGCTAAAGCCATCATGGATTCCACCGACACCCTCGAATACTTTGGGCAGGCTTATCGGAATTCCCCCCAAATAAACACGAACCCCAACAGAGTCTGGGCAACCGCATTCCTAGACAAACGCGACATCCCGGGGATTCTCACACTCCACCACACCATGCGCAAGACCAGGACCAAGTACCGCTTAGCCGTCCTGGTAACCGAAGAGACGCAACAAGACGACCTGCTCGCAAGGTTCTTCAAGGTAGCAGGCATAACCGTCATCACTGCCGCGCTCACCTTCCCCAGTCACGAAATACCGGAGATCCAACGCCAACAACTACAGATGGTCGCCTGGTCTTGCATAAATTTTGAGGTAAGCAGACCGTTGGGGGAATAATTACGTACTGATAGTTTAGTTGCACGTACGCGCAGAGGGTAATCCTCCTCTCACCGACCCAACTGATCCTCAAAAACATCGACTGCCTGATGGACGTGGCCGATCCGAGTGTGTCGGACCAGTTTCTCGGGCATCTTGGAACCCGACAACCACGCCCGCCGCCGGGAGACACCATCTGCGCCCCCTGCACCTGCACCTGCCTCACCACCAGACCCTGCGTCTACAACCTGAGCTTCCTCATCCCGGGCGCGGGGCCGTTCGAATTGGGGTCCATCCCTCCCATCCTCAACCACACGGGACTGTCAACGATAGTTCTCCGTCCAACGGTCGAGATGTATTACCGTCTCTCCTCGCACTCCCCTCCCGAGATGCACGCCATCGAGGGGATCCTCAACTACAGATGGAGACCGCTCAGCTGGTGGTTTGACGCCAGGTTGTCGTTTAGGCAGAACCATCCCGAGGCGTGGGGCAGAGCCAAGGAGCGCCGCGTGATTAGGGTTGTTAATTACGATGTGGGGAGGAGGCCTTGGGAAAGGGGAGGACGCGGGGAAGGAGAGGGAGAAGAGGAAGAATGGTGGTGGGATGCCATGGGAGAGGTGGAGGGGGAGTGGACGAGCGGAGAATGGAAGGAGAAGAAGTGGTTGTGGTCCAAGTTTTGAATCAAAGTGAGACAACACTTTTTTTTCTTTCTTTTTTTTCTTTCTTTTTTTTCTTTCTTTCGAACTTTCTTTTTTTTCTTTCTTTCGAACTTTCTTTTGAACTTTCTTTTGAACTTTCTTTCTAACTTTCTTTTGAACTTCCTTTTGAACTTTCTTTTGAACTTTCTTTTGAAAATATAGGTGGATGAAGTGAGAGAAAGTCATGTAATGTGCTGTAATACTTTGCGCAAAAAGTGTTATTAAATTAACATTAACGACTGCAAAAATAATAATAAGAAACCCAACCTGAGCTGCATACTTAGACAATGCTAACCCTCCTCACTTCGGTCTCAGTCCCTTGGACGCCCTCACCGTCCATGTACCCATGCACATATCCACCTCCAAGTAATTTGAATACCTTCCTCCTCGTCCATCCAACCCACTCAAACCCCCCTTCGTCCCTCAGGACAAAGGGGACACGGGCGCCTATCAACACCCACACTTCGTCTCCGACTCTTGCACCGCTGGGAACCATCCCAAAGGCAACCTCACCCTTTTGGGCTCCTCGGATTCGAGCGAACTTTGAATGGTCGAGATCGAGCATTACCTGCTCGTTATTAATCGTCGCCCTCAACCGCTCCGGCGGGGACTCGATCTCGTGTCTGCCCGAAGCGGTTTGCATCCACTCCCACCAGGACTTGTACAGCGATACATCATCCGCCGGCGCCCTCACTTTTCTGCCCTGTTGTTGTGGTTGTTGTTGTGTTCGGTTTATGGTGTCCCAGAAAACAGTCCTCCAGAATGCATCCCTCAGTGGCTCTCCCGTAGGTTGATACCTCGCATCTGTACGCGTATGAGCGGAGCACTCGGATGATCCGCCCAAAGCTAAGAGCTCCCAGTGTTTAACTCTAGAAACTAAAGAAGTGTTTGAATCCCTGCCCAAGGAGATGATGGTGCCTATCTCGACTGCGTGGAGCTCCAGCATCTTGGAGCTGTGGAGGGTTATGCGGTTCTGCTTAGAGGCGCGAGTTCCCGAGGCCGAGTAGAGGGATGCGCGTTGGAGGGTTGAGGTTGAGGTTTGTGTTGAGGAGAGATTTGGGAGCCATGATGGGCTTGAGTGAGAGTTGGACAGTGAAAGGAAGTCAAGACCGCGGGGTGAGGATTTGAGGAGGGCGAGGGCTGCTTCGGCTGGTGTTGGGGTTTGAGGCGTGATGTGTTGAAGCGGGATTTGCCCGGAGTGGGGGGGTTGGGGTTGGGGTTGTGTATTTACGAGGAGGGTGTAGTAGGTTTTGGTGAGGCAGTAAGAGAGGAAACGGCCGAGGATTGAGCCGTGCCAGAGGTTGAGGAGGAACGTCCACACTGAAACTATTTGTTAGGTTTTGCTTTTATGGGTTTCCAAAGCGAGTGCTTACATCGCCAGTGTGGGCTGTATGGCTGTTGGACGTCGAGATCCATTTTGTTTCCTGGATGAATATGAAATCGTTGGGTTTGATAACTTCTTCACCATCATGAATCTGAGTTGTGAGTGATTTGGTTGCTCCGATACATAAGGCGTGATTTCTGGAGGTGATGGCGTGCTGGGGGAGAATGCAGTCAAGTGACTGGCTGGGTGGTGTCTGCCCAGACCAGGCTAGCCGCCCGTTCAAGAGCATTCGCTTTTCTCTCTCCTTTTTTTATCCTTGCTTGGTACGGAAACCAATCGGAACAAAACAGGCACGCACATCACAAAGGCGACAAACGCGGCTTCAAATATTGAGCTCAATAAGTAGTGTATTCATATGTGGAAATTTCATCGCAGCCCTGAGGCCATGGTCCGTCCAGGAATGTTGAATCCAGGGAAAGAGAAACCAATGGTCTTTCGGGTCTACGAGTCAAGGGAGTCGGGAACTGTCTAGTCTAGCAGAGTAGCCAAGCCGTCCTCCTCGAGAATAAAAGGTGTGCGTGTGTGTGTGTGTGTGGTGTGTTCTTGGATCGGATCTAAGGGAGAGTCAAGCTGAAGCAGGTGCTCGCCTGGATCTGCCAGCAGGAGCCGGCTAGCAAAGTCAAGTCAGCAAGGCGTGCTCTCTCAGAATAGGGCTTCATTTACGTACCACCAGTGGGACCCCAGATGTTTGTGTGGTGAGTCGAGCACCGGTTGCCGCCCCATGGGCCGCTCCAAAACTCAATCTTCTCGTTTGAGCGAAGCGTGCGGGTTGAGAAGCCAAAGCTGTACCAGTATACGTTATCGGTAGGGTTATAAAACCACCAGTAGTTTGGATTCGTGAAGAAGTAGGCACTCCCGGAGCCTAGGATTCAAACGAGCTACGTGTTAGCCTCTTTTCCATCTGGAGGGGATATGAGTTCTGGTCCGGATAACTTACACCAATCGCCAGTGTAGGCATTCACGCGAATACCTGTGCTCTGCCGCTTCTCGATGGCATCGGCACGCACCGGCAGCCCTCGGGCTTCGAGCCCGTGCTCATACTCCTCGAGGTCCTGCTGGGCGCGAATCCAAGCCCAGCCGAGGGTGCCCGGCTCAGCCACGTAGTAGCCCTCGCCCTTCTGAACGGCATCGTCGGGGATGGAACCGTAAACATCAATGCCCAAGGCGGTAGCGTTGGCAATTGACTCGGGAACGTTGTCAATGAGCTTGGCGGGAATGCCAACCGGCCCCGACTCCTTGCTGGCCGCGAGCTCCTTTGGAGCAGCCAAGACGGATGCCGACAATAAGGCGACGAGCGCGGTAGAGAAGTGCATCTTGAATGGAGTGGATGGCGATGATGGTGAGGATGAGGATGAGGATGAGGATGAAGATTTGGAACTTTTGACTGGAGATCACGCACCTCTTTATACCCATCACTCGCGAGGTCGGTACTAGCCATAGACTACTAGACTAGCTAGGCACGAGACAGATTCTGTCCATACAGTTACCCACTGCCCCTTCAAGTAATCTTGCCAAGGGTTACAAAGACAGGAGCCGCGCGGTGGACTCGGAGTAAGCGCTACACGTAAGGTACATACAACCTCACGAGAGCACTCAGTCTCACGCAGCTGCTGAAGGCCAAGCCAATACTCGGCAGTTTGCTTATTACAGGATAAATGGGGCAACCTTTTAAACCGGCTATGATGGACAAGTCAGGTATTAGTAAACTAGTTGGTAAGCGTCCGAGAAGGTAGTAGTAGGACGGCAGCATATGGTTTCGGCTGTCAGCTCCAAAGTACATGGTAGTATTTACCTACTAAACACTGAGCTGAGACGGATGATAACATTCCCCTTACCCGACGTACATCCAACATAGGTTCAAGATCGGCATCTTAATCTTTCCTCCTTCTCACACGACGGACCAATAAAATGTAATCATTAGCTCGCTACAGGTAGGCGAGATCATGCGACAGTTTCCGATTCTTAAATGAGGCTTCATCTTTCTAGCCTCCTCCTCTTCACATCAGCCGAGAAAGAGAAAAGACCATGTCCGGCAACTTACTTTCAACAATCGGGCAGGTCCCTGCCCGCAGGTGAGTCTGACATGCAGTGACTGATGGTGCAGAAAGTCGGGGTAACTAATCTAGTCCACCACGCTGCCGTCAGGGGTAAACAGCATCCTCAATTTTGCCTTTTCCTCTGCAAACGCCAGGGGGAATCCATGTAGTCAAAGTTGCCCACACGTCTCCAAAACGATTTTATGCCCCTCCTTCTGCTGACGGTAGTTGCGTGTACACCCATACATACCCTACAGACAACAGAAGGCGCTCTGAATGTGGTTCTGGCGTCCAGTAGGTGCATGCAGGGCCGGCGACGAACCACATAACAGCAAGAGATGGTTCATCGAGTCTACAGACTATGGGCATTGCGTAATTAACTGGAATAGTGCGGATCTGGCAAAACGGGGGTTTTTTTTCTTTCTTTTTCTATTTTCCCTTTTTGTTCTGGCTAACCCGGTAGGCCATGTGGTGCAAGTATGATGGCGGTACCTACATGTACCTACGTACCTTAGCAAGATGATGTAGTTGATGTTAAAATGGGTGTGGCGCGGCACGACAAGCCGCGCGCTTGATGATCTCTTGGGTGATGACGGGATGGGTACGGGATGGGATGATGCTAGAAAAGTCTCCGAAATACTAACCACTTCTTGCATGTAAGCAGCCACACACGGCCCTGCTTTCAGTCTCCCCACCAATTGACGAAGCGGGATTTGAGCAGGGGAGTCACTGGCCGGCCTCTTTTCGAGCCGCGATTTGACTAATTAGATAGCTAATTAGTGCTGCTTCTTGGACATATCTAAAACATCACGCCCAGACTGACCATACTTACCTACTTGCCCTGGTAGTACCACATCGTGCCCAATCTTGGTCGCTTTGAACGAGAGCAGGTGCTTAGCAATCCAGACGGATGAGATGGTTTTATCTGAGTCAGTTCAGACCGGACCGGACCAGACAAACACCACACACTGCTGACACAGCAAATTAATTGGGGCATAGATTTCTTCAATTTGCTTGTTGCAAGTTTTCTGCAAAGCGTCGCTGTCCTTTGTCCCTTTCTTTTTTTTTTTTTTTTTTTTTTTTTTTTTTTTTTTTTTGGTATTTAAAACGCGTGTTTGGTCATGGTGTTTTTGAAGAAATAGTTCTTATTACCCCTGCCACTGGTTATGAAGTAATAATTGGTTTAAGAATCAGACTTGTGTGAAAGAGGAAAACTCCCTTGCTTTCTTTTCGGCGTCCTGATTTTGTCTTTTCAGAACAATTACTGGAAATGATTTTTTTAAAGAATATGTTAAAGCCCTTTTTGAGGCTTCAAAATAATTTGAGAGGGTATGTAACTGAGAACACGGCCATGAACTCGGATTTTCAGGCATTTCCAAGACTGATTGCACACAATGCTCCCTGCGCAGCTCCTGCCCTCCAAATAATTGACTGGAAAGTTCTGTGCCCGCCGTGAACTTGGATCTCTCAAACCTTAACACAGTGGAAACGACTAAAAGGATTCCACCCGGGCTTGCACCATACTTTCCCCTTCCCTCGCTCGCTAAAACTCAACCAATCCTTTCCTCTGCATCTCTTTTCGCACCTTCCCATCGCAAACATGTACTCGACACGTCACCATATCGCCTATTGGCTCCTATCCTGTACCGCAACTGCCACGCACGAGATCACATCCAAATTCTTACCCTCTGACTCACTGCACCTGCTACTCTTTGTGCCGTCGGCGACGTACGCACTCCATGCCATCTGGAAAGGTCCATCGAATCAATTGAGTACGTCATCATCGCGACCACCGCTGCTGCACGTCTTGACGACATGGTGCCTTCTCACGTCGCTGGGACACTTGGTGCAATACATGCACCTTCCGACCGCACCAGCGGAAGGGACAAGATGGATCCGGGTGCTCATTCATACCTGCCTCGCCTTCAACATCCTGGGCATCCTGGAACCCATCAGACAGAATCGGTACGATGTCCAACCCTTCTCCGACCTGAGCACCTTGACGAAACCTCGGAGGTCAAATCTGTTCCTTTGTTCCTCTTGGGCTTTCCTCTCCATAGGCATAACGGAAGCCCTCAACTTGGGCCTCGGCGGTCTCTCAGGATCTCGGGTTTCCCTCTGGGTCATTTTCTGGTCCCTGGCTTCCACTCTCGAGCAGAATTTCAATTTCTTTAGCGCCCTCATTCTCTCGTGGGCGCTGACATCACTTTCTGACGTGGCCATGCCGGTTAGTGGTTATTACTTGGCTCTTTCTCTCCCCAACAGAAATGTGACTTGAGATTTAACCAATATATATATTTATACAACAATACAGATAGTTCAGCCCTTTACCAGCTCTTCTTCCCGCAGTCGGTCTGGGTTCCGGGGCCTTTGGTGTACCCCGAGGAGGAATACTCGGTATTCACGGTGGAAAGTGCCGCGATTGGCCATTTAAGCTTTTTCACAATGTATCTTTTGTTGCTGCTGGTTGATATCTGCGTTACGGGCCGGAGAATTGGGGCGGGATGGACGTAATATCTAAAAAAATTGTCATTTTTACCTTTTTATTGTTTACTGGGGTTTTGTGGTTGAGAAGGAGCTTGAATACGGGTAAGTGTTGGTCCCATATATTTCACGCCCAAAGTCCATAAATTGAGTGTGGCCATACTTTTTGACTGTAGCCTGGTCTTTTTTTCTTTTTCTTTTTCTTTTTCTTTTTCTTTTTCTTTTTCTTTTTCTTTTTCTTTTTCTTTTTTTTTCTTTTTCTTTTTTTTCTTTTTCTTTTTTTTTCTTTTTCTTTTTTTTTCTTTTTCTTTTTTTTTCTTTTTTTTTTTTTTTTTTTTTTGTGGTTCAAGCCTCCATTTTGAAGCCCGGGTTGTGGAGATAGATGGTTAGGACTTGCCGGATTTAGAAGTGTTGCGTTTTGAGATAAATTGTGATGGGTCTCGAAATATATTGTACCTGAGTGATTCAGTTGAACCACATATCTTAACCCAAACCAAGCGCCTTCAATCTCTCTCTCGTTTACTCCTAATCCAACCTTCTCTTCTTCCTCCTCGATTCCCCTTCGTCCCCGCCAAGCCCTTCCCGGCTCTTAGACAAACGCACCTCGCCCTCAAAATCCGTGTTGAACTTGTGTATCGCCCTCACGGCTTTCTCAATATCCTCCAGCTGTAGACTCACAACAGAACGATTTGGATTGCTCACCGCGAGAGAATGCGCAGTTCGGACGATGTTTTTGATTTGACGTCCATTGAGACCTTCATCTTGGATTTCTTCAAGTTTGTCATGATCGCCGTCGAGTAAGTCTTTGCCGGCGTTGTTTGGAAGTTTGGAGAGGAAGACTCTCCAGATTTTCTGTCTGGCAGCCGAGTCCAAGGGTGGGTAGTGTATTGCGAGGTGGATTCTGGACTTGAAGGCGGTGTCAAAGGATGAGACCCGGTTGGTGGTGAGGAAGAGAATGCCCCCGTAGTACTCGATCATGCGGAGGAAGACTGGAGAGTTGTGCCAGGGGAGGTGAAGTTAGCTAGCTGATGTGTTAAAGATGATGAAGATGACATACCAGCAACTAAAGCGTTATGAGCCACGTCGCGAGATCTCCGTTCCTCGAGAAAGACATCGGCTTCGTCGAGAAGCGCAACAGCGTTCCAGCTCGTTGCAAGTCGGAAGGCCGATGTGAGAGCTTGCTCAACCGAATGTGCTGTCGATCCGAGAGTCTCGGCCTGGATTCTCAGGAGTGGTTTCTTGGTGTAGTCGGCAACACTTTCTGAAAGCAGCCAACTCAAATTAATATTGGTCACTAGCTGAGAGGTAAGTTCTGGCCTCTTACCTGCTGTGAGCGTTTTACCAACTCCTGGTTACGGAATAGGTAGGGGTGGAAAGTTCAGTTGCAGGGGCACCATCTATACTATCCTCCTCCCACCTCTCGGGACAAGCTCCCCGAGCCCAAATACCCCTTACCGACGCAATTGAAAGTTTACTAAGAGCCCCGCGTGAGGATGCATCAATAATTGCTGTCAAAATCTGACTGTTGGTGGCCCTTTGTCGAATGAGAGGTTGGTTTATAACTTGGCAATCCGTTTACTCTGGTTACACAAACTGTTACACAGAGCCAAGACATGCGGCAGTTACCACACAGAGAGTATCTGGTATGTAGATGTTGTTGGGAAAAAAAAAGAAATAAGACAGGGGTTACACAATGCTGGTACTCGTGTAACATCGCCAGGCCCAGTCAGACAATATGCTTAAACTGTCATTCGGGGATTTACCCGCCCGCGATAAACGCGCTTGGCCTTTTACGTTGGTGACAACCTTTTGGTCGATGATTTGGAAGAATTGGTCCCCCAAAGATTCAACGCCACTGCAAGCCAAGTGAATCTGCGAGTTTCAGATTCAGCGAGATTCAAATAGGATTTTAATCCCTGTCCGGCTCCACCCCCAAGGGGCCTGACCGTGGGATCGTCTTCCTGGCAGGCTGGCGGCAGGGTCCGAGATTGATCCGCTGGATGGGGTTTGAGCCAAATACTACTTACTGTACAATACATGTGATCACTGTACACAGAAAAGACTTTTTCCGTCTTCTTCATCGTGGCCGGTTTGGAACCTTGATTGCATGTTGAATTCCCGACCTTTTTCACTGCTCTCCTTTTTCACTTTCACCTCTGTGTCGTGTTGTCGTGTGCATGCATGGCGCGGCATAGCTTTATATGTAGGCGCCCGGAGAAGGATTCGTTACTTGTTTTAAAGTTGGACAAGGAGAAGATCTTGGCTGTGAATGGTCAGGGTCTTTCTGTGCTCGGAATTTATGGACGTTGTGTGCTGGAAGTTGTCTGCCCAGTGCCAAGTCACTGCTGCGCCGTCCCCTGACCCGCTCCCCTCCCCCTGTCAAATAACACAACGCCATCCCGACCTACCCGTTGCAAGGGGCGGGCCCCAAATACTCGGTTTTCTTAAAGTTGGTTGAATCCCGGTTCCTGCGTGGAACAGGTTCCCTCTCTTCCTTCTTTTGTGCGTGTTTTTGTTATTGCTCTTTTCGGCCGATTTCACGATGGCAGGATTCCATCCAGCGGGAGGTCGAGTCGGTGGCCTCCGGCTTCATGTTCTCTCCGCCGCACTGCTCCCGATATTGGTCTTTTTTGTCTCGATTCCTGCAGTAAATGCGGAGACGTGCTTCCGTCTTGATGGAAGGGTGATGGTCAACAACCGGAAATGCCCCGGATCCAACGCCTGCTGCGGCGAGACTGCGACTTGTTTATCGAATCGGCTGTGTCACAACGACGGCGACCCTCCAGATCTTTGGGTTCGTGGACCGTGCTTCATCAACGGTTGGGATGGGGGCACGGATTGTGCGCAGATATGTCTTTATAGTTAGTCCAAGTCCCCCGCGGATAACATCGCCACGAAAGAAGCACGCGCAGGAACTGACATGTCCGAAAAGATGAAACAGCAACGAATCGAATGCCGAGGGTTACGCAGTGTGACGACGGCAGTCTCTGCTGCGATGACAACAAGAACTGCTGCGCCGAGAAAAAGGGCATCTTTTTGGACGCGAGAGGAAATAAGGTGTCTGCACGAGCAACGGGCGCCACGCTGAGCTTTCCCCCTGGCGTCAGCAGCACTTCGAGTTTATCTTCGTCCACATCAACCACCTCAATAACTTTATCTACGTCCACTCTCACAACACAAACAACATCAAGCCCCGCTGCTGGTACTGGACTAGGCAACTCGGAGCCTTCCTCGAGCAGTTCCGCCGCTCCCATCACCGAGACATCATCATCCGACATGATAGGCCTCAAAGTCGGTCTAGGCTTGGGTATCCCACTGGCGTTCCTGATATCTGGCCTGCTGGTGTACTGCTTCCTCCGAAAACGAAACGCCGCGCAATCCGAAAAGTCCGGCGACTACCAAAGCACAATGGGAGTATCAGAAATGCACGGCGATGCAAGTTACATCTCGGAAGCGCCACCAAACTACAAGCCGGGATACGTGTACAGCGGTTCTCATGCCAAGTCTGTCAGTGCCAACTCGCATCCGGTCGAGATGGGAGGCGAGATGCCGAGTGAGATGGATGGCAGGGTGGTTGCACCACAACAGCCGCAGAGGTATTATGAGATGGGATAGATGGCTGCCTCGCCGTAATGTTTTCAGGGATACTGTGCGTTTACAATCAGCGTTTTATTCTCTTGTTTAATTTCTTACAATAATACTTACCTGCTCTTATCTTGAACATCTTATTCTCACTTCTCGTTTACAAAATTTCCCCCTTTTCTTTTAGCCTTGTCACACTTCACCGTACCTACATACCCAAGTACAGTTCCATGGGGGTCTTGTCACGGTGCTCATTCTCGTATGGACTACTCCCAGTCTTCATGCTCCTCATTCTCACCGTTGTCGTCCTCGTCATTATACCCCTCATTCTCGTAGGGACTGTCCTCCACGTCGTCATCGTCATCGTCGCCGTCTTCGTCCTTTTCGTCCTCATCCTCCGATTCCTCAGATTTGCCTAGAGACGGGCCATATATCAGAGCAGGCGATGTGCTCGGCGAGACATGTACCACGTCGTCCATCTTCTTGACCATCTCAAGCAGCGGTTTGGAATTGATCGTGTTGGTCACAGCGACCATGCGAACCGAAACCCAGAGCAAGACGTCCGAGATGTCCTGAAGGCGGACCTGTAATGTGACAGCAGGGGGTTCCGCCGTAGTTTGATCTGCTGCTGTATGAACGGACGCAGTGTGCGTGGGGAAGAGATCTGCAAACATCCTCGGGAACAAGCTGGGTAGATCGATGCCATATGATTTCCCATCAAACGACACCTTTTGGCTCTCAAGTGTGACCTCAAGGGTGTTGTTATCGTTATCTTTTCGCTCCTCCAGCTTGTGGTATATATTTTGATAGCAATTGTAGTCTGTCATAATCAACACGGCCATACTCCAGAGAGCCAAACCCATCTCTGGAAAGCTGAGCCTAAAAGAGGCACTTTCCATGTAGGAGACGATCCTAAAGGTCAAATCCGCCCTTCTGCGACTGAAAATCCAACGTGCTTTAAGGTCGTCCCCAATCCTTTTAAGTTTTTTCATGAAAGCTTTGAGTGTGGTGTCCGTCTTCTTTCAAAAGGGCCCATGCCTCGTGAAACCAGAGCCAAAGCGCGTACCTAGTCAACTGGCTAAAGCAATCGAATATGCTGCTACCGTCCAGCATCAGAAATGCATGCGGGCTTGTATGGAGTCTCAGGACTCCCACAGCGGCTGGTTGAGAAACGGACTTGTCGGCTTCTATCTTCACGTCTACGTCTGCCATCACTTCCTCGGGTATATCCAGAGAGTACAAGTCTTCGCTCGTTATTTCCAACGCGCCCATTGCCGAGGCCCACTGAAGGTGTCTTGCATTCAAGCTGGGGCATTTCTTGAAGAAAACGACGAGTGTTTCTTCCTTGACTGGGGCGTAGCCCTTACTGGGACCCCTACTTTCGTACTTGAGATCCAGCACCCGGTATATCCTGCCACTCTCGTCTCTGACAGGGAGGCAGCCAATCGCCAGCCGGAATAGCTCATCCAAGGGTGTCGGGTCAGCAATACTACTCTGCTGCAAAGGGCCAGCGTGAGGTGCGAAGCACACTTCATCAAACCGGGATTCATCCTCGCGCAGGGTCTGTCGCCACCAAATGGCACCAGTGGTTCCAAAAACATTGGCCGCTGTTTTGGACCGTCGGTAATGGTTCTCCAAGGTGCTCTCACCACTATCGGCCGTCTCGGTAAATAGCCTTGCCGTGGTTTGTATGTTTAGAGATTCGCCACGATCTTTTCGGTGTCCGTATCGACCTCGTAAACCCAACAGCCAGGATCACGAAACGCTGCACGGGGAGCCAAGATCTTTGCTGGCGAATTACCAGGGGATCTCCGCGGCCGACCTGGTCGATGTAGACGCTTGCGAGATGGGCAAAATCGACCCAGCCCGTGGATGAGATGGGCAGCAACTTTCTGTCGAGGAGTGCGGCATTGGTTGTGATGACATCCTTGAGCTTGGGGCCGCCTAGTTCGTTGGGCACCCCGTGAAGCAGGGGAACTCGAACGCGTCGCAGGCAAAGATTGTCGGTGATCTTGAAAGTCTCCGACACATAATCTGTGGATTCGCTATCAACTCTCTTGAGCGCCTGCTCACGGTCGCTTTGGGCAGATTTCAGCGCGAGGTAGGGGGCAATGATGCCCAACAATGCGACGACGGCGAGGAGGGCAGCAGCCCAGGTGCCGATGGCGGAGACGATATCAAGGGTTGATGGGCCCTCATCTTGGGGGACAGGGAGGTCCATGGCAGGTGCAGTGTGCAGAAACAGCAAGAACAGATAGATAGGCAGGAACATGGAAGGGAAAAAGGCAAGAGACAGGAACGATCGCTCAAGTTAAATGCAAACTTACCCCGCAAAAAAAAAAACAAGACGGAAAGAGTCTTTCAACATTGGTCCAATAGATGGATATTTGTCTCAAGCCATCCTGCTAGTTCTCAACTGAGCTGCAACTTGCAGATCCCACCAGCCGCTTACGAATGCGAGCCTGGACGCCGCATGCATCTTTAAAGATCTTCAAACGTGAAGAAGGTAGAAAAAAAAAGAAGATTTCAAGCGAGAAAAAAAAAGAAGAAAAAAAAAAAAAAAGAAAAGCACACAACGTTCAGGATCCGAGTTAACCAATCACATATCTAAATCAAGGAATTGGGTTATCTAGTAGTCTTTGTGGGAGCCAACAAATGGAAAAAGCTGATGTATATTCTGACAGAATGCCAAGCTATGAAAAAGGTCGCTCTGGACCAGACTAAACCTAGGCGGTCTACATGGACCACCACAAAGGCGGGGCAAATCACCTGGCCCTGCCACAGTCTTGATAACATTTAATTACAATATACTACATCAAGACATTCGATCAGAAATAACCTACTTATCATGCTCATACGCACTTGTAACCGGATATGTAGATTTTTAACTGTAATTCAAGCCATCAAGATAAAAAGAGAAGGAAGGGGAAAATGTGAGACGAAAAATAAGAAGTTAAAACGCTGATGCACATAACCCTAACCCGGCTTCAGTAAACCTCACCCTGTCCCTGTCCCTGTCCCTCCTACTAGATCCTCACGCTCCGAAATTCAAGAGTAAGCCGGCTCAAATCGGTAGTAGTATTCTGCTTCTTGAACCCCCCTCGCTTCTTCCAGTTGCCCTTCTTGCGGGGAAGACTTGTTTGGGTGGTAGTGTCAGTGTTCAAGTTCTTCCCCTGTTCGGCGGTGGCGGCAGGGACCTTTGAAATTGTCTGCGTTCCGGCCGCTTTGGTGGGTTGAAAAGCACGGGATGTATTGTCGTCGGCTGTGGTTTCCGTCGATGCGGCGGATGAAGTTGAACTTTGGCTTGTGGGAAGTGGAATAGCCTCCTCCTCCTCCTCCTCCTCCTCCACAGGGGCTGTTTCGCTGCTAGGCTCGTTGCGCCGATATCGACCCAGCGCTTCTTGGGCTTCGTTTTCGGATTTGAACCCCTTGTAGCAGCAACGCGGGAATCCTTTCACCTGCGCCTCTGCTTCCCTGTTTGGTTGTCATCAAAATGTTAGTCCCGACTTTACACAATGCTGGGTTGGGCAGCTTCTCACGGCCAGTTGGCGTAAACTCCAGGCGCTCTCCCTTCAAAAACCACATAGTAGCCGTATCGGCCCATGTTGGAGGAAACCGATAACACGTTGAATGTTGAAGTCGGTCAAGAGAGTTTGCGGCGGGACGCGCTTGAGAGGAAACCACAGGGGTTGGAGAAAATGTAGCATGATGGGTTGAAGATACAAAGGGACCATAATTTATGCTCATATGAGATCAAATATGAGCGGTCGGCCATTGGGTAGCTATGCCGCATGTTACACAGACGAGGCCCACCACGGCGACCACGCTAAATTGAGGCCTACAGCGCAGATATTATGCATAAAACGGGACAACTCAGGATGCATGGAATATGCAATGTGCCCTTGAACGACTGTCTGACTGGTTCGGGGGTGGTTTAGTTTTTCGGGGCTAATAATATATCGTAATTTATCATACTGAAAGCCTATCTAGACTTCTCTCAGAGAATGCGCATTGGCTCAGGCCTCCATTTCTCGTTCGCGTCTTGCCTTAAACTTGGCAGCCACGTCTTTTCCGGATCGGTGAACAAGACGATGGCCCATTCGTGCTGGTAGCCAGGGGCTCGGCACAGGCACCGTGATGACCTACCCGACAGGTCCAACTTCCATTCGAGTTTCCAGTCGTCCCTCCTGCACCCGAGTTGCGCCCACCGGTGCCTCTGGAACCAGGCCAGATAGTCGTCCCTGCCTGGCGGGGTTTTCAACAGCGCCCAGTCGCTGTGATGCGTGATGGACAGAACATTCTGTAACACGGTCGTGGCCAGCGGGGTGCTGAGAGCCTCTCCGTCCACACCCACCACCTCCTCCCTCCTCCAGTGACGCGACAACATTTTAACCAAAAGCCTTGCGTGTTCATCCTTGATCGTTATGCCTAGACTCTTGCTGACCATTTGGGAAAATTGCATCAGCCCTTGAACACCACCATCATCATCATCGTCGTCGTCCAGCTTGACAACTCCCGAGACAATGCAGGCGTGGAGGACGTCCAAAAGAATGTGAGAAGGGTGCTTGGCGTAGTCGACGCCAAGTTGCTGCTCTGACAAACCGAGAAGACCGTAAACCATGTCACGGGGGTTTGTAGATTCCCTGTGGTTGTGAAGCTCCAGTAAACTTTTCAGGTCAATTTTCCGCTTCTCTTGTGACGCCTTGTGGTATTGATCCCTGCACTTGATGACTGTCAACAGCGCCGGTGCGGTCCGGAGGAACCTCAATCGGAACAACTCAGGGTGATCGAATATGACGCCATTCTTTTCGATCTCCCGCAAATAATCCTCGATCTGCTCTCTATACGGCGCGACCTGTCTCAGTTCATCCCAGGAGAGTTTCTGTCCTCCCTGAATTACGTAGACCTCTTTGGCCAGGACGATCTCTTGAACAATCCACAGCCTGTTCCAGTACGGGTTCCGCCAGATCTCGTCGAGGCCGGACTGAAGGCACTGAAGCTTGTAGATAGCCTGCATGCATTCGGACCGAGTTTCGGACGATCGACTCTGCAAGCCCTGACGAACCAAGAAGGGGCGGCAGGTCGTTATAGTGTCGACCAAATTCCCATTCGAGACCATTTCCATCGCGAAAAGAGTATGCTTTGTCCCTCGACCAAGCCAGACATAAACCCTCTCAGCTGATGAATAGATATCCCGCATCATCATGACCTGATGGTTGCGTTCCTTCGTATTGGACTGGTCAATACAGACGGTATCGATCCAGAAGAGTTCTCCGCGGGAACGTGATCGCATAGCGTCGAGAACCTCCCAGGCACTCTCGGTAACGGTGATAAGCTTCCCGTCAACTTTGAGAGTGCCGCCATCTCCGGAAGCGCCCCACATGTACGATATCGCGGAGAAAGGGATGGGATTGTCGTCCAGTACAATATGGCGGAGGCGGCATTGGACGATGGACGGGTCGTCAGGAAGGACGTCTTGGATCTCAAGGAGCCGGATCTCGCGTTTGCTCGCATCGAGGTCACGGTACACGTGGCAATCAGGTTTCCGTGTCATGTTGTCTTGATCGTGTGTATAACTCCAAAACAACAAAAGAGTATGTTTGCGGTGCAAAGGCCCCAGACGACGTAGGGTTCCCTCAAGGCAAGCCGCAACACCGCTAAGTTTCAAAAGAAAAATAACAAAAGGAAAAAAGCCTTTTGACAACTTTGCTTTGGGCAGCCACAGCTGCGACACGCTAGCACATCCATACTTGGACCAATAAGAAATTTACTTGACGCATTCACAGGATGCAATTGGTCAAGCAAGCAAAGCTCCATCTCAAGATTAAATCCCCAAAATTTAGAAACATAGGTACATACATGAATGCTTTTTCATTATCAATCTTGCTGACATGCCCCTTCCCCTGTATCTACACCTCAGATTGAGCAGCAGGTAGCAACAGTAATTCCCAGTTGAACCCATCCTGTAGTTAAATAACAACCCACATCGCACTCGTGATATCCAACCCACATCTGTAGCCACACACCCTTTCCCGATATCTCTTCAGGCGCCAGTTTAGCCTTAATCATCTCACCCTGAAAACTGAAGCTTGACTGTTTTGTTGAGCGGGATTGACATGATGCGGCTTGGTATGCTGTGAGCTTCTCAAAGCAGGATTGTTATTCCAACAACTTGAAGTCAGTCAGGCGTGGTGGGCAGATTGCCACGCGATCTTTGGAGGCGCTGAGGTACTGTCGACATTGGATGCAAGATATGCCATTATTGGGGTACGTTTGTCGCAACACACTACGTAGGTAATTACGGATCATTGCTGTCGCTTTAAAAAAAGAAAAAAAGAAAAAAAAGAAAAGAAGAAGAAAAAGAATTTCGAAAAATGAGCAAAACCCTTCTCCCAAGTTATTGCATGTAACCTCCCAGTGGAATAAAACGAAAAAAAAAAAAATTGAAAAAAATTCTATCCAATTGGGATGGGAATATATAAACCCAAATCTTCAAACGATATCTCAACAACAGACATGGAAACCCGAAATCAAAGGCAACTTGGCCGAGCGGTCTAAGGCGCCACGTTAAGGAACACAAATCCTTAAAACCTATTCTCTCACAAAAGAATTCCGTGGTCCGAAAGGGCGTGAGTTCGAATCTCACAGTTGTCATTTTCATCATCACACCTGCTTAGTGTGATATCTTTCTTTTGCGTTCTTTCTTTCCTTTTCACTTAAGGTTTGTGTGTGTGGAGTCAGGGTCCACCTCCTCCCTCTGGTGTCCGAACAACGTATCCTTGTCTTCATTTCAAGTTCTGATCGTCGCAAACTTGAGAATTTGTGGATTGATCTGATCAGGAACGTGGGGAGGGAATGGGAGTGGGTGGGTGGTCGCCCAAGTTCAGACGGGATGACCTCACAATGGCTGCAATCCAGGAATGATCACCGCGCGGGTTAGCCAATCACAACTCCAAGCTTTATCTTTTGTACAACTTGCAATGAAGTCATTTTCACCAGCCTCGGCTTCACGATCTTCGTTCTTGAAAGATAAGAAGAGGTCAAATGGAGCATAAATGTCAAGACAAGAAGACAAGCTCATTCCAAGTCCTTGGCTCTCCACAATTAGTTTCTTGTCTCATTCCAGAAATCTAGAACATCATCTTTCAACATTACCACAAGCCGTCCAAAACCAGAAAACAAGCTTTCAACTTCGTTTAGTTACTTATAAAATCTACCAGATGAAACCCACAAGCTCACCGCGCCGTGACCGACGCCGGTCCTTTGGCAGAGGTGGGGCCGGAAACATCCGTATGAATGACCCCTGACCTGTGGCTGATCTGAAGGGGCTTATTTTGCTAACACCAGGTGCATTTGTGTACAGGTACCCAAGCCGAAGAAACAGTGGCTGTCTCACAGATGCAGGGAAAAAGCGACCGCCGAAGCAGCGTAGGCTCAACCACCTCCACGTCCTCGAGCACGGGCAGCAGCAGTCGGCGAGCTTCTCTCAAATTGCTCGACAACATCAAGGGGATTTTTACGACAAAAACACCCAGAGAAGAGAAGGGCAAGTGCGCAAACGTAGTCTAGGGAAAAATCATTTTGGCGTTTTAGGGCATGTTTGACAACAAAGATTGTTTAACTAATGGGACGGGTAAACAAAATTGGAATATTGCCACTTCTAGTAAAGTCTTCCGTCCCATCCCTTTCTCTTTTGCTTTTTTTTCTTTCCTTTTTTTTTTTTTTTTTTTTTTTTTTAATCTTCTCTTAAGTCTTTATCTTCTCCAACCTGTGTGTAGCAGTTATTCAAATCTCGAAAGTCTGCTCTCATACATGATCGTCTTAACTCACCTTGACAATCTCAATATCATCCACGTAAAACGTATTCTCTCCCCCTTGCTTGTTTCCGTACATGGAAAACAGCACATTGCCAAACGAAGCCACCGTGGTAAAAGTCTGCGACGTCCGCACCCACTGCCCCGCCGGCCCACCGAACGTCGGCGCATCGTGCAGGAAGACCATGCCCGCACCAGTAATCTGCATTCTCGACGTAGTAGACGCCGCAGAGTTCTCGCTCCACCACCACCAGGAAGCCTCATATGTCGCACCATACTCCCAGAACACCGTCTTCCTGTACAATCTCGAGGCGCCGTTGGTGTTGTCGAACGCGGCCTTGAGCGCATAGTTGCCCGTGCGCGTCAGATCTGTTGCGATGGAAACCTCAATGGCGCTGTTGCCGGAGGCCGTTTGGAGGTCCCAGGCGACTCCATCCTCGAAACCGCCGTTCTCAAGAACCGAGGTGGGTTGCGGTCCGCTTCCGGTGGCGCACACAGCGGTAGGTTTGCAGTAGACGTCGGCGTTGGCGACGCAGCTGTAGGCGCTTGTTGCCACAAAGGCCGGGCGGGTAGCGTCTGCAAAGCAGGAAGCGATTTCGGGAATCACTGTGCCTACGTTGAAGAAGTTGCGGCAGTTTGTTGCGGCTGCTGTGACAGCTGGGAAGGGGATTGCGGGGGAGCGAGAGAGGGAGGCGCAGGCGGTGGGAATCGAAGGCCAGCAGAGCGAGGGGGAGTAGCTGGTGGTCAGGGAGCATGCGGTGGTGGAGGTCGTCAGCGTCGGGGTAGGAGTGGGAGTGAACGTTGTTTCTTCGGGGGGAAGGTTAAAGGTGGTCTCCTCCTCGGGTGGGCGGGTGATGGAAAGAGAAGTTGTTGAAGGCTCCACGGTCATGGAGGGCTCAGATGCTGTAGTTGACTCCTCGACGCTGGTGGTTCGGGTCGCAGAAAAGACGTTCAGACGATCAACCCCACCGCAGATCTGGCAGTGGCTTCCGGAGCAGAGCAAAGAGCATTCACCCTCGGGACGCTTTTCGGCATCAAGTGACAGGAATGTACCGCAATAGCAGTCCGACGAGTTCTCAACACCAAACCAGTCGTATCCATTGCACTCGGCGGCACACGTCCGAAGCGTCAGCTTATCATCGTGGACGACCTTGTCGGCCAAAGAACGGTTGTCTGGCTGGTCTGTGTAGCATCCCTGGTAGACGAAGTCGCCGAGACCCCTGGGTGTTGTCGCCCGACGAGGAAGTGAGGAAGCATTGGAAAGAGGCGCAGTAGCAATGGCGAAACACAAGGCGAGCGATGCAGCCCGCGTCAAACGGGAATGAGTGGACGCCATTGCTGGCAAGTTGGAATTAGAAGTAGTAAAACGAGTGAATCTGAGTGAGCTGGACACAAAAGGAAGACTCAGGAGTGAGAAGGGGGGCGAAATGGATTTCCTCGTGCCTTTTTTTTTGATACTCTGATGGCTCCACCACACATCCCCGGCTCAGAACGATCCAGACTCGCGGCGATATTGCTGTATACTAAAGCCCGGGAGCGTCCCTGCGGAATTGTCGATAGATCACCTACTAGTGCAAATCGTCAGCGGTTGCTATCGATCATTGGATGGAGTTGTAGTCGAAAGATGGAGATGATGGAGTCCCTGTGGAGTTACCCCTGATGTTCCCGAACAAGCTAAAAAGATGGCATTTTGAATGGGCGTAAAAGATTGTCGATGCTGCCCTCACAGTATGCTTATTAAATATGCTTCATGATTCCCCTTCTTGTTGCTCTTGGAGGATGAACTTCTCACTCAAATATTACCAAGACCGAGATGGTGATCAGGTGTTGGCTGAATAGCTGAATCTGAGCCAATCGAAACTAATAAGTGAGGAAAGCAATTGATTGAATTTGCCATAGTTGAGGTTGGTGGGTTTGGTCGAAGCACTGCCTGGAAAGGTGGGAATGAAGAGAACCAAGGTCCCAGTTTCGGCACCCTGGAACCTGGAAATTGAGACACCCGATTTGCAGCTGCTGCCTTTCCAAACTTTCACAGTTCGATTAATTTTGAGCAACAATGAAATCGAGTTCGCCCTGCTCTCCAATTCGACAAGGATCCCGGTCATGGGGTGAGGCAACCTGCCAGGTAGCCACGTGTTGTCCCATTTCCAGCGCCTTTCTGCCTGCAGTGCCTGCTTGGAGTGACTCACAAGACCCAATTTTAGGCCAATGGTGTCGCATTCCAAAGCACCAACTTCGGCAATCAACAGGGGTTCATTGACTCCCAGGATGACGGCCACCCGGCGGCGACAAAACACACCAATCGATGACTGACCCGGCCAATATAAACAGTTAGACTTGCGTCCCAGATTCTGTCAATTCTGTCAATTGTAGGCACACCAAAGCCGGAGCGCGCCCTTCAATTTTTACCGAACCTTGTTCTCACTTCTCGAATTTTCTCTTCCTCGCACACATTGCACGCAATAGACAATTGTAATAACGCATTTTTTTTTTGTTATAAACCATGGGTCTCGCACTATATCGTTTCCAAGATGAAAGCATATCATCCTTTTCCTCCTCTTTCCTCTCAAGTCTTGAGGAGGGGGGGGACACGGATCTAGACTCTGACTGTCCGCATTACTCTGTCGACTCCTACCACGCAAGAAAACGGTCCCGTCGATCAATTCACTCAAGTTTCAACAGTTCCTTCTCAGACGACGACGACTCCTCACAACAATGGAGTCAAGATTCTACCTCGTCTCGAGACGGTCGCATTTCTACCCTGCCGGAAGGAGTGGAGTCGCAGGAGAGGAGACGTCGACCGCCGAGTCTGGAGAGGCAGGATGCTTTTTGGGATGGAAGGACTGTCAAGAGGAGGTGTAACAAGAGGGGCATTGAGGAGATGGAGAGTCATCATCGCGCAGCAAAAAGGATAAGAAGGAACACCGCCAACACAAACATCAACGACAACGAAGACAACAACACGCGGAGGAAAACATGGAATTTCGAAATGGAACAACCGGAGGAACACAAGGCAATAATATGGATGAACGGTCGGATTATAGAGGAGGCAATTAATTGGGGAATGATTGACGACGACAACAACACGCCCAAAGACCAAGTCAAACACCTGAGTGGTGTTGTTCCATGACGGCTCGTAACAGGTCCGCAAAAAGAGATCCCCGACTGCCGTTGGATCTGACAAGACATGCAGCTGCGTGCTGTGCCCGGATTGGCCCTCAAAAAATGGATGCGGTACACTCGGGAGGTTGACAAAGGCTGGGGAAGGCGTGGACTTCTGGTTTGTGTGCTCGTGGTTACCATGCAGTGCCATGCAAGGTGCCGCTGGAGCTCTCCAGATGATGTAAGATCTTGATCACAAGATGGTGGAGTTCACTGTTCAAATACTAGTTCTGAGAAGTTAATAACCAATGATGATCGACAAGCATTATGCCGTCTCCGCATTTACCCTTGGCCGAGATGCCGGTTATGGTGTGATTAGATATGCCAACTTTGGAAGATGTATCATCATGGTGGCCTAATCATTACTAACCCAATCTATAATACGCTCTTAAAAGACTCTACACCGCCTGTACTTGGTTACAAATCCCAAATCCACGGAGCTTTTGAGCATGTTTCAATTGCATATATGCATGGCGTTTTGTGCAAGTACCGTTATTATTAACTGATGACTGTAATATAAGAACATCCAATCCATCCTGAGTCTCTGTTCAAACCATCACCATCTACCACAAACTATCATGGTATCAACACGCTCCTTCCTCCTCGGAGCGCTGGCTCTTGGAGCCAACGCCCTCCCAACCAATAACATCATCAAAACCCGGGACGATGCTCCCAGCGCCGCCAACCTAGACAGGCTCTTCAGCTCTGCCGTCGCCGAAAAGCGCGTCCCAGGCATCGCAGCCATCGCCCTCGACAGAGACGGCACAGTCCTCTACAACTCGTCCTTCGGCACCGTCAACATCGACGATCCCCTCTCAGCGCCCGTAACCTCGTCGACAAAAATGAACATCGCATCCATGACCAAATCAGTCGTCGCGGCCGCTGCTCTCCAACTAGTCGAACAGGACAAACTCAGCCTAGACGATTTCGTAGAGGACTACATCCCCGCCTGGAAAAACATTTCGGTCCTGGACGGCTTCGGCTCAAACGGAGAACCCATCCTCCGCCCGCCCAAAACCAAGGCCACAATCCTCCATCTTGTCACCCACACCTCCGGAGCGTCTTACCCGTTTCTAAACGAGAACATAGCCAAATGGACCGAATGGGCCTCAAAACAACCCGGCCTTGAACCCAATGTCACTCCTCCCCTCGCTTCCGACCCTGGAACCGGCTGGTTCTACGGAACGAGCACCGACACCCTCGGCAACGTCGTCGAAGCAATCTCCGGACTCCGTCTGGACGACTATATTGAGTATAACATCTTCAAACCCCTCGGAATCAAAAGCTCGGGTCTCATCCAGGCGGATATATACACCCACCGACGGCACGCCAACGGCAGCATCACCGCCACTGCCGCCCCTGCACCAATCAGTCCCACCGATTTACCTTATGGCGGCGGGTTTTTAACCTCTACCATTGACGGCTACGCGACATTCCTTTTGGCGCTGATCAACTGGGGCACGCACCCCACGTCGGGCGTCACGATTCTCAAATCGTCCACTATAAGAAAATACGTCTTTACCGATTTGACGCCGAAAGCCATCGTAGGGGATGGAAGCTGCGACTTTGAGCAAAAGGGGGACCCGGTGGGGGTCTGGAACTCAAACGACCAGAGCACGAGTTTGAGCCTAGAGTTCTTGCCGGGAGTTCCAAAGGGGTGGTCCGCTGCTTTTCTTATCAATAATGAGGATGTTTCCAACGGAAGAAGAAGAAAGGCGGGGAGCGGCGCTTGGGCGGGGATTTTCAACCTGTTTTACTGGGTCGACCTGAAGAGCGGGAAGTTGGGGGTTGTTTTCACTAATTTGCTGCCGTTTTTGGACCCGGAGGTTCTGGAGCTGTTTGACAGGTTGGAGGAGTTTGTTTATGCCTCTTAGCAGCGCGCGGATACATGGATGAGAGCGAGGGAAGCGTATTACCAGTAGAATTATTTTCTTAATATTGATGGGGGCAAGCCCCCAAACCCCCGGCCTCGCTTCGCTCGATAACCTTTTTTTTTTCTTTTCCCCTGTGACTCTATAATGAGCTTATTTCTATCCAATGCCACAACTCCCAAAGAGAATTAACGAGATTTATCCGCAAAAAAGAATAAAAAATAAAAAATTTATGTCCTCAACTTCTTCCCCGCAAACCCGATCCTCCCCCCGCCGACGTCAAAAACGACATACTGGCTCTTCAGCAAGACGTCCCCAAAAACGGCAAACCCGAACCCGTCGGCGCTCTGGATCCCTCCAAAGCAGTGCGTCCCGTTGACCGGACCGAAATTGATATACCTCCCCGGCACGGTCCCCTTGTAGTGCTGCTGCTCCCTTTTTTCGTCCTCTCCGCCGATGAAAAAACTCCAGTCGGGCAGCTGTCTCCTCCCCCTCCCGCAGGGAACGACCATCCCGGCCCACTCTTTGTCGTAACCCGCCCCTTCGACCTGAGCGTAATACTCGTCCACCATGACCTGGGGCAGCATGACCAGACTGGTGCCCGTATCCGCTATCGTCTTGACTCCTCCCCCCGCGTACGCTTTTCTTGTTCCGTTAATGTTGCCGCCGCTGGCGCTGCCGACCTGCGACCCTTTGACGTCAAACAGCCAGTAAGGACTGTCGTCACTTATTTTTGCGAAGCCAATCTCCCCTTGGTATGCATTCGCGTCGACCTCCCCGAAGGTGTACCTCCCCGGAAACCCGGCGCGCAGGTCGGCCGTGAACAGAGGCTCTTTGAGCTGCGATTTGATGTTGTCGAAAAAGGTGGGCATCCGGTAGGGGCGGATTGCGGAGCCGCGGGGGAATCCTAGTCCCAAGATGCCCGAGAGGAAAGGGTCCGAGGAGAACTGGGGGGAGACCAGCGTGGCGGCGCCGACGGGCTGGAGGGGGACTGTCAGGTTTTGTGAGAGGGAGACCGAGTCGAGGTAGATTGTTCCCTGGGCCGCCGAGCCGTCGCCGTAGAGGACGCGCCAGGTCTGGGAGGGGAGGTGGATCGAGGTCGAAGAGTTGTAGGGGCTGTAGAGGCGGTGGGTGGGGCAGAGGAGGTGGTTGGGGGTTTGGGAGGATAGCGTCCATCTATATATATATATCTGTTTAGTATCACTTATAGGCATTGATTGGGCTATATACATAAAAAAGTGGGGGGAACATACAAATCCGCAGAACCGGTGTCCAAGGCGAGGAGAACGGTTTGCGGCGGGGTGCCGATCTTGACGGGGGATATGTATTCTTGGTCGAAACCGTTTGGCGGCACGGCCAAAACGGAGCCCGTCATGTTTCCTGCTCTTTTTGTGTTCTAGGGGTGTTTACTACTACTACTTCCCGGGACGTGGGGTAGGCGGCCTGGAGATGCTCCCCAGCCGAAGGGATTTTTTTTTGGCTTTGTGCAGAGCGTCTTCGATATCGGGCGTTATGGGGATGGAGAATTTGGCGTAGGCGTGAGCCATTGCGTGGAGGCCGTTGCGGGTTGGTAATTGTCGAGGGTTGCGGGCTTGGTCGATGCTGAAGAATGTTGCTGCCGGGGAAGCGGGTGGTTGAGATGGTTTTGTAAATGTTGTTGTGGTTCTGCGGATGGATTTTGGAGGCCTCGAGTTGTTTTGTCGGGCTGTTTCGGTGTGTCGTTTGGCGACGTGGACGAGTTGTCCGTTTTGATGCAGACTGAGGCGCTGTGTGGGTAATAATATCGGTGGAGCTGGAGGTGCTGTGGCGATGCTGTGAACGTAGGTTGTTCTGGTGACCAGGGTGGTGATGGTTGTTGTTGACGTGCTGTGAGTGTGATGGTGTACTGGCCGACCAAGAGCGGGTTGGACGGCCAGAAGCCCGAGGGCCACAGAGACGAGGATCTGCGATGAGAGCATTTTAGTGACTCAAAATGGACAGATACTAGGTCAAGTCCAAAAGCAGAAGAAGAAAGCGACGTATAAATAGACTATAAGAAATGAATGCAAGTAAATGCGAGGCAGGTCAAGTACATGGCAGTGGCTGGCGGACACATTTGAATTTGAGGGCCGAGTGAAACAAGACAGGGCGGGACATGCCTCGCGAGACAGAAATAGGGGGGTGGTGGGCAATTCCCAAAGATGTTGGGTTTTAATTCGGTGCAACATTCCTCGTCAAGTATTAGCAACACGCGTACCGCGTCTCGGTGCGATTGCCTCGGTGTGTGGAGTGCATCTGTCCTGATTTTTTTTTTTTTGATTTTTCCCACATTCCCTCCGAGACATATGATTCAGCTACCTAGCTAACTAGCTATCCCATGTTACCTAGTCCAAGGTGGGTATCAGTTCAGGTTAGGGGCCAGAAAGCTCCCAATATAATCCCTCTTCCCCACGGGGACGCCCTTGGCCCTCAGGATCGAATAAGCGGTGTTGAGGTGAAAGTAGAAATTGGGAATGCCCTGGTTCAGCGCCGAGTCCTTTGCTGACAGCTTCAGAGTAGCCGAACCACCGAGTGGGCTATTTTTTATACACATCATCGTCAGCACTTTATCTTACATATGATACAGATGAGGTCAAATAGCTCACAGCTCAACCTCAACTTCTGCCCTCTCGTCGATTTTGCTCGCATCAGCCTCGGCGATGACCTTTCTCGCCTTTTCGATTCTCTCAAACAGTTCGGCAAAGGTGGACTCTTTATCCTCCCACGGCTTGTCTTCTTGCCCCTGGAGGCGGGCGAGAACCTTGCGGACCGTGCTGGTCGTGGTCTGCACTTGGAAGGTCAGGGGGAGTTGGTCTTGGATTAAGCGGGCAGAGGGGAAAGTGCTGTCTGCGTCGATTGATTGAGTCGAAGCATGTTCTTGGGCTTGTTTGAGGATGTGTTCGAGGGTGTTGAGGCCCGAGGTGAAGGTTGAGATGGTGAGGGAGGAGAGGGTGAGGGCCATTTTGAAGCTTTGGGGGGTGGTTGGCTGGTAGGTTGTGGGGTTGGATTTTGAGACGATTGTTGTTGATAGTGGTAGACAAAGGGTGGGCAAGGATGGAGGTGAACAGGAAAAGGCTTTATACTTTCAACCTCATACACAAAACCCCATCTGGACACACTTAAATCCGTTCCGACGTGCTTTTCGGTGACCAATTCCATGCCCGAAGACGGAGTGTCGCATTCAGTGTATTTTGTTTCTGTGCCTTGCATCCGCGTCCCGCCGGCACGGCTCCGGCAGGGGCTTTGTCAGGTTTGATTCGTAATCCCGAGTCGGCATGTTGTCATGTTTTGAGCCAATCCGGCTTATTAATGCCGGTCGCATTTGTCACCATCGGAGAATAAATGTCGTGATGTCTTGGCGGGAAATGCGGGGGCATCTACAAGTAAACAAAGGAAAAGAAAAAGAAAATCCAATTACGCCTCGTTTTCGGGGTATCTCTGTGATCCATCCTCATCTCCCACTCATCTCCCACTCATCTGGCTCACCCCGTCCGCACTCATTCTATGAGCAACAACATGCACCTCAAAAGGATTCATCTTGTGCTCATTACTGTGCGCGAGCTCAACCTCGCTTCCAGTCACATCATTCATCGAGCCTTTCTGCATCCTCCATGCAGTATTCCCTCTGATACCAGATTCCGGATCCGTCGGCCGACGTCCAGATCTGGCCTTGGGTTCCGTGGCCGCCGCCCCTGACTGTCCCACAGAAATTCCAAGCCTGGATGCAAGCGCAGGTAAGTACTTGCGCACCAGCGGTCTCATGGTAGGGAGACAGGAGCAAGTGATGGCCGAGGTCAACTCGCCCACCGACCAGAGGGATGATGGAACGTTCTCCCAGGGAAAGTCCTCGTAGAGGTGGAGATAGCGGATGCGAACGACTGAGAGGATGACGGTGCTGGGTTTGGTCAGTAACACATCGGCGTTTAAAAAAGTAGTAAAAACTCACAAAAACCCCAGGCTAAAAATCCCAACAAGAAAGTACCTCTGCGCCCTTGGCAGAGTCAACTTCCACAGCGCAGGGAGAGGCATGACGAAGACAGCCAAGTCGGTGACAATATTCCCGGCCGCGTTGATGTACCACTGAGGGATGTTGGGAATGCATGTCGACTCGATTGTATGGTCCCAGAAGCCCTGAACGGGCGTGCACATGAAGATGCCGACGAGTACTTGGGAGAGCGCCCAGCCGCCGACGATGAAGATGGCCGCCAGGTATACGCTGCGCATGTGTTGCACGGCTAGGACGCGATAGTACTGCAAGAGGAATGCGAGCTTGAGGAACATGAGGGCCGAGCAGTACATGACGATCGATACGTAAAAGTCCTACCCCGTACATGGGTCAGAATGGGCCATTCACGGCATTGGATTGGACTAGGTAGCTTACTCGGAGGTACAGAGAGATGTGAGCAAGTTCCATAACATAAATGTGTCTTCCCAAGCCGTAAGTCGTCATGTGGGCAATGGCTATACCCGAGCCAAACGTAGTGAGCTATTGATAGACTCATGTGTCAGCCAAGTTTGTTTACATCACCATCGAGATAGGTGTTGATATTGGCGACAGGGGTAGATCTTACCAAGCCAGCAATGCAGCTGAAGTGTCATGTTCCTGGGAAAATGTCCTGCGATTTTGGAGGACATACTGCTGAATACTGAAGTCAATTTTCCTCGAAAGGTGATAGACCTACACCACAGTGTGTGTGGTAAGACAGGGGGCTGGAGGGTTTAAGCGCCCACAGTCAGGGTGCCTAAAATTAGTTTTCCAATTTTAATTTTTTTTTTTTTTTAAAAAAAAAACCAGATCGGCGTTTGGGATCTTGCCGAATATTGAAGGTGTCTCCCTTTGTCAAGTGAAGGCTGTTGCAATGTGTTTTGAGGCTTTCTGGTATGGACGGAAAATTTAGTAGGTATACCACCCGATCCTTAACCAGTTGCTACCCAGTGCGACCTGTCACTTATGCACACACACTTTTCTACACCAGATCGGCGTTTAGGACCTTGGCAAATATTGAAGGCGTCCCCCTTTGTCAAGTGAAGGCCGTTGCAATGTGTTTTGAGGCTTTCTGGTATGGACGGAAAAATTGGTAACTAGGTATACCACTCTGTTACAACCTGCACCGAGAGTGGATACAGACTGCAAGGCAGTACGCCAAAGGTGAATATGACAGGATAATCGAAGGTTGTGGCAAGCGTCTCAGACAAGGGGTTCACCGTCAACAACAGGTCGTTCTAACAAAGAGTTACTGAAAGTAGATTGTAGACAAATGAACTTTATATTGCTTGCGTGAGGAATCAGATTCCTCGACACGGGGAGCGCGCAGCACTCCCCCCCTATTTATATGAAGCTTTCTACATGTGTTTTCTGTGTTTTCTAAGTATCTTTGTACCAGACTCGATAGACTCGACCATCGAGTCTGTCGAGTCGGTGGGTCCTGAGGGTGACTCGATAGACTCGAAGCTCGAGTCTGTCGAGTCACTCCTGATTGGTTGCATGGGGGCTTTGTGGGTCATTGCACCCCTGGCCCAATGATTGGCTGGAGACATTCCCAGCATGTCTCCACCTTCTCGACAGGTCGTGACAATTAAGCCTTGAGTTAAGATAGCTATTTTCCTAATTTATATCCGGATTATATTTCTTTAATTACGGATAGCTTAAGATTATATCATATTTATGTCCTATTAGTAGGATATCGAAGTTTATTTTCTACGGGTCGTCGTCTACCGTAATTAAGAATATCGTTTCCCGTGAACTAATTCTTTTATTATAACTAGCCGTTTGCCCTTTATAAGTCCTTATTTGATATAGTACTTTCTTTATAACCTATAGTATCTTCGTCTTACAGGTAGCCATTGTGTCGTAGGCCGCTGCTGGCCATATGACGAATGTGTGAACCCGCTCAGAGCGCTGCTGCTCATGTTGAGACGGGTGAGTGCCGCTGGCCGCTGCTGGCCGTGTGACATCCAGTCCCCTGAACCAGTGTGCTAATGATACCTTCATGCAAGGCAACAAAAAGTCCGAAAATTCGCAATCGTTTGTTTGAACACTCGCCGATTGGCACTTGAATAAAAGGAAAAAAGCATTCACGTTAAGAGTCGTTAGTAATAATGATAAGGTCTACACTTGCCGAAAAAAATCTCACTTGCAACATCTTTATGCTTGATCGTTAACTCACAATGCCGCTATTCGACCAGAAGCCCTAACACTGGCTTTGAATTTTTCACTAACTGCGATGGTCCGTGACACGGTCTGGTTAAAAATAACCGCAGCGTGCGCAGTTACTACGGATTAGATCGATACGCCTGATATAGAGTCTAACCGATAAACCATGATAACGCCCGATTCCACAGTGGCAAGAGTGTATCTTATCCCCGCACACAGTTAATGATGACAGTCGAATTAATTCCTGGAATTGCCACTGCAGATTGCGACGTGAAACATCGGTAGCAATGGGATCGCCTCGGATTTCGTCCCTGGGCGGAAACTCAAGCTGTGCGAAGCCCGAGGCTTGCGGGCTGAAGCACTCGAGAGTTCAATTTAAGCCATCACATCAAGGCGATTTCCGTAGCGACGCCTGCCCCCGCATTGTCTGAGATACCACGTAGTTGTGGGCTGCTATTCACCCAGCGATACAAACTGGCATCTGCTGGCTGAATGTCAGCTTAAAGAAACGAAACTGCTAGAGTGTTCACCTACGTAGTAGTGCAGTACGTGTTGATACTGAACTAGGGCAAGACTACTCGCCTGAGGCTTAGTCCTGCAACCATCTGTTCGCTGGTGTACGCTCTCCGGCGCTATGGTTTCAGATCCCGAAATGAACATACGGGACCCAATACAATGGCGCATCTTCGCATAACTCGGCGTTTCTTGGATCTCTCACGTTACCCTGACTTGAACGCGCCTGTTCCATGATCGTTGAAACCTCTTTGTTATGTATAGCCGCCATTCGATTCGCTGCTCTGGCTGTGTTATCCGAGATCCATAAATCTCGGAGTCTCATGCTTGCGCGATGAAGACCTTCACTGACGGATTCCTCGGTCATATTCCGGCTCTGCACCCACTGGTATGTCATGGCTGCAGCCTCGACACATGATCTGTCGTTCACCTCCCACAGGGTGCCAATGACATGCCGGAAGCCAGCCATCTGGTATGCGGCGATTAGATGGAGTGATTCGTCGATGAGTCTATCGTGCTTGACTTGGCCTGTTCCACAGGCCGAAAGGTAAGCAAGGAATGGCATCCGACTCTGAAGGCTCGTCTCGAACAGGCTTGCTACCGTCAGGGGCCCGTCACGCAAAAGCAAAGAGCTCTCCGACGGATCCAACTCATCGGTGAGGCCATGACCGGCAAAGTGAAAAATGTCGCAGTCGTTTAAAGCGGCCATCACATCTGCTCGGCAGGGCTGAGGGTCTGTTACCTGCAGCTGCATAGAGCTACAAAGGGCCCTCAGCTGGTCGATCTCCTGCCGCACAAATGGGAGCTCCTTCGAGCCTGGTGTTTTCGGCATACCGACTAGAACCGCTTTCTCTGGTACACGTATCGTTCCTTCAGTGGAATTTTTTCGCCGGCTTTCCACAAGGGCCCTGATAGAGGAGCTGTAGGATGAAATGACTCGGTCCAGAACAGTGTTAGGGCCGGAGGAATGATACCCCGCTGCGTGGATGGGAAATCTGGCGAGAGGTCCGGTAGGAATCCACCAGATCCGAGGCCAGCAGCCATCAGGTTTCTGGGTGAATCCAAGTGACTCTAGAACCGGCTTCGCGACCGTGTCCCATAGCCACTCCAACAATTGTGTGTCCAGCGAGTCCGGTTTCACTAGCGCCGCTGTGTAAGTTTCGATATCGCTCATGTTGAGATGAGGAAGCGGTACAGATCTGAGCCCGTGCGTCTTAATTATCAACGCATCACACCGGTAATCACTGACGTTGATGGTTACGATCGGTCCCGAGGCAGCAGCTCCTTTCAATTCGTCCTCGGTCGGGGCCATGAGAAATCGATCAAAGTCGGGCAAACTCCGGATGGTACCGATCAATCTCTCTAACTTCTGGCCAGCATCGTAACGTTGGTTGCCCTGACGCGTTTCAACTGTCGGCGTATCAAACTGGCCGACTTGACGGCGTGGAATGTTGAGTTGATTTCGAAGCTTAATGTATTGTTCTGCTAGCTGGGGATGTTTCTGCAGAAGGTCGGAAATGTCGGCGCGCATCTCGTTGAGGGAACCTAGGATAAGCCCACGGCCAAGGCCAAGAAGTCGCATCGCTTCATATGGTGTTTTGTCAGCCATCAACGCGACTGCGGCAGCACTAGAAGCCAGGCCACTAACTTCGGTAAGCAATCGTTGCTTATCCGAGTTTTCGAGAGAGCGAGGTGTGAGTAAAGCAATGAGAGATACTGTAGTATTGGCGGTATGATAGGCTAATAGCCACTGTTTAGCTTTGGTCTGTAAGACAAGCAAGCGGCTGCCGGGTCTTAACCGATCGAGAACAGGGGATGGAGAATGGCGGAGGGCCTCCTGAAACTGTTGAATGGCTAGCTCTAGATCTGTCTCTGCCCTTGTTCTCTGGTATCTGTCGTAATATCCGATCCCGAGGGATTCGAGCCGACTTGCCTGCTCCGGATGGTCCTTTGGCGTTGCCTTAAGGGCCTCTTGAAATTGTTGAATGGCTAGCTCTAGATCTATCTCTGCCCCTGTTCTTTGGTATCTGTCGTGATATCCGCCCCCGAGGGATCGGAGCCGACTTGCCCGCTCCGGATGGTCCTTTGGCGTTGCCTTAAGGGCCTCTTGAAATTGTTGAATGGCTAGCTCTAGATCTGTCTCTGCCCCTGTTCTCTGGTATCTGTTACTATATCCGATCCCGAGGGATTCGAGCCGACTTGCCCGCTCCGGATGGTCCTTTGGCGTTGCTTCGAGGGCCTCTTGAACTTGTTGAATAGCTAGCACTAGATCTGTCTCTGCCCTTGTTCTCCGGTATCTGTCGTGATATCCGCCCCCGAGGGATCGGAGCCGACTTGCCCGCTCCGGATGGTCCTTTGGCGTTGCCTTAAGGGCCTCTTGATATTGTTGAATGGCTAGCTCTAGATCTGTCTCTGCCCCTGTTCTCTGGTATCTGTTACTATATCCGGCCCCGAGGGATTGGAGCCGACGTGCCCGCTCCGGATGGTCCTTTGGCGTTGCTTCGAGAGCCTCTTGAAATTGTTGAATAGCTAGCTCTAGATCTGTCTCTGCCCCTATTCTCAGATATCTATCGTGATATCCGGCCCCGAGGGATTGGAGCCGACGTGCCCGCTCCGGATGGTCCTTTGGCGTTGCTTCGAGGGCCTCTTGAAATTGTTGAATGGCTAGCTCTAGATCTGTCTCTGCCCCTGTTCTCTGGTATCTGTCGCTATATCCGGCCCCGAGGGATTCGAGCCAACGTGCCCGTTCCGGATGGTCCTTTGGCGTTGCCTTAAGGGCCTCTTGATATTGTTGAATAGCTAGCTCTAGATCTGTCTCTGCCCCTGTTCTCAGATATCTATCGTGATATCCGGCCCCGAGGGATTGGAGCCAATATACCCGCTCCGGATGGTCCTTTGGCGTTGCTTCGAGGGCCTTTTGATATTGTTGAATAGCTAGCTTTAGATCTGTCTCTGCCCCTGTTCTCTGGTATCTGTCGTGATATCCGGCCCCGAGGGATCGGAGCCAACGTGCCCGTTCCGGATGGTCCTTTGGCGTTGCCTTAAGGGCCTCTTGAAATTGTTGAATAGCTAGCTCTAGATCTGTCTCTGCCCCTGTTCTCCGGTATCTGTCGCGATATCCGATCCCGAGGGATCGGAGCCGATATGCCCGCTCCGGATGGTCCTTTGGCGTTGCCTCGAGGGCCTCCTGAAATTGCTGAATGGCTAGCTCTAGATCTGCCATCGCTCTTGGTCTTTAGTGTTAGCGTGCAATCTGTGTTTCGCCTCCTTTTCTCCTATTTTTTGACCAAAGTGCTTACCGTAAGTAATATAGGGAGAACGGATAAAAATGGGGTCTTATATGTACCAAACACTAGTGCCTGTACGCGATAGCTAGTCAACTGTTGCAAATTTGTTCCATGTATGCCGAGTGCACCACGTCGATATCTTATATGTCAGACACTTTCCAGGCTCTTGATTGCGGTTAGGCAACCTCCAAAGAGGTGCGGTTCTGGTGCGAGGAACAGCCAAGGCTTAATGTCAGCTGTTGTAACGATGTACTATGGTACCCCCCATGAATTTTTAGCAACCCAACCATGTACCGCGCTAGCAAGGGTACCCCCTGACAGGGATGCTAAAACTTTCGCTCCCTACCATAGTAAGCCTGATTGCGGAGGACCGCCGTGGATCCGAGTACGGCTCTCCGGGCGTCTTTTCTGGGCTCATCGGTTGAGGCACTGCTGTGTCTGTGGCCTGCTGGATATCAATCGTTCCTCAATGGCGCCACGCGTGTCACATTTTTAGCGCCGCTGTGTTTCTGTGTGCTTGGAGTGAGGGCATTGGAGCGCAGGGCGGAACGCGGGGCCGCTCCAGGGCGCGCAAGTCTCCGCGGACTAAGAGCGGTAAGGCAGATTCGCGGGCAAGGCACCGCGACCGCCCTGCATAAGCAAGCGTTCATTAAACCTACAGTGTAAGCATGCATGTCTCGCCGCTGGCTTGTGTGGCTGGTTCCGACACGTTGTGCTCTTCTCATTGGTGGCGCGACTACATTGGGCGGGCTCACCGAGTTTTCGCACGAAACAGACAATCAACCATAGCATATCTTCACATTATTCATACGTCACTCACTTCTGTTGTTTGGGGCTTAGTTTCTTAGTTTGGCGATCTAGTAAGGGGACAGGTCTTGGCTAGAACGGATAATCTGTTAGATTTATCTACATACCCTCCCATGAATCTTGCGGCGCTAGTTTACTCGCATGACCTTGCAACGTGCCTCTAGCTTGCTCTAGGATCGTAGATAGCCTAGAATCTTAACCCTCGATATATCTAGCCCTATGATCCCCTGTCCGGCCGTACCTTATTGATCACGACTATCGACGCTATGTCTGCCGCTCTAGAACTCTACCCTTGGACTACACTGCTCCCGGAGATGAATCCAACGAGGATAGTAGCATAGCTGGTAAAGATGTCGACCCGATTAGCTGTCACATCCAATTAAGAACAGAGGGGTAACTTGCGTCGCTCCTGCAAGGATCAGCTTAATCGTCTTCGATTTGGTCAATCCGGAAAGTATAAGGAGAAAAGCGATTGTAGATAATATGATGACGACAATCCGGGCCATCGTCGTGCCGACGATGTTGCAAAGCACAACCGGTAAGAGCAGCAGAAGTGCTATTAAGAGTAATAGGAGGGCTCTGGCTGAGTGTCGAATTTGTGGACCGGAATAGATATATACGTTCGGATCCTTCGAGACATAATGAAAAGGGCTCTGTGAAATGGTTAGCTAGCCCCTACTGCCTCATGCCTACCATTACCTTTCGAAAATTCGGCCAGAATCGAATGAGCTTGTCCTCTATCCATGCCTCAAGCTGCACCATGGCGCTGTCATCTACGGGAGCTAGGGAT
>MU858819.1:533122-686035 GCA_033297175.1 Cladorrhinum sp. PSN332 | reverse complement strand
CCTTTATGGTACGGTTTTCCTTGTGTATATAGCAGTAGAGGGACCGACGAGCCCTATTAGGGCATAGCGGAGTAAGAATCAATAATAATAATATATACCCTTACGTATATATATATATATATATATATGTGTGTGTGTGTGTGTGTGTGTGTATCTTCATTACCTTCCCAACGCAAAAACAAAAAAGAAGTAGACTTCCTACCGAAAAAGAAAAAAAGAAAAAAAAAAACGCCCAACAGTTAAATGCCCTCGTTATCAAAAGCGAGTGAGTGTATGGAAATCACACAATCCTTTTTCCTTTCATCCCTTCCTTTTTTTTTCGGGTTCCAAAAAATCAGCACCAGGCAGGAATTACGCCTCAACCTCAACACCCTTCATTACCCCCCCACCACCACCACCACCATCCCTCGTCATCGGCCTAGTAATGGCCCCCAGCTCCTGAACCTGAACCTGCTGCTGCTGCTGCTGATGAGTATTATGCCTTGCACCCCTCCCAACCATTCCAAAACTCCAACCGCCGCCTTCCTTTTCCGTTTCTCCTGTTCCTCCCGTCGTCTCACTGTGATGTCCCAGTCTAGAAAAGAACCCCCCAGTCTTTTTCTTTTGTTGTTGTTGCTGCTGAGTTTCGAGAGGCTTATTGTAGTCATCGCCCAGCACCACATCTTCGAATCCAGGAGACACGTCCTCCTCCGGCTCGTCTTCAAGAACAGATGCCTTGGCTGCTCTGGACGATCGAGGCGTGTACTGTTGTTGCTGCTGCTGCTGATGTTCATTTCTCCTTCTAGACGAGGAGTAAAATCTCGAAGAGTCAAGTGATTGTCGGTGGTTGTACGTGTCAGAGGTTATGATCACGGGGCGTTTGGCTGAGATGTCCTTTGTGTTTTTAATATCGAATGTTAGTAAAAGAAGGGAGAAGAGAATCAAGGGGAAAAAAGGTGGGTGTATTCACAAATGACCGTCTGTAAGAGTCGAATGACTCTCGAGAGATGGGGAAATGTTCAATCTCCCCTGACGCGCGGCTGCTCTGCTCGCTTCTTCTGCCGTTGTTGTCGGGGTTGCGCGAGAGGTATCGACGCGGCCATATTGCTTGCTTCTCGGTTGGTGATGGCTAGGCCGATGTTAGAAGATGGCCATTTGCAAAGTGAAAGAGAGGGGGAGAAAAAAAAAACATGCTGGAAGGTATATTCCGCTGTCGTTGACGACTATATTCCCGGTGTCAGTTATGTATGTGTGTATGTAACAACACCCCTGCTTTGCGGGGTACTGCGCTCAGGGGGCATTATATTTTTGAATGGGGGATTTTCGTGCATACCACTCATCTTGTACTCCCCGGTGTCCTGGCTCTTCCTACCGCTCCGAATGCTCCAAGCAGAAGAAGCTTTGGATCCGACCGTGTCTGCCCTCTCGAATCCGGGATGCGCGCGGTCTTCATCCTCGCGGCGGTGGACTGAGTCGGGTCTGCTACCAGCAGTGTTGTTCTCATCCTGAACTTGAGGCGCAACAGTGCCCGGTCGGCGCGCAAAGGGGTTCCGAATAATAGGCATGATGAGATATTAAGTGAATAGATTATACCAAAACACCAAAGGATCTGAATATGTCTTGTATTTTTTTGTAATAAAAATAAAAAAAAATAAAAAAACGTCGAGTATTCAAAATATATTTTGACAATTCTTGTTTCTTGAAAGAAAGGAGACAAGAGTATCGGTCAACCCGAAGACCGGGATACCGCTGCTTAAGTTCTAGAAGCGGAGATGGCGCGCAGGACAGGACCAAGAGTTTTTGCTAGCGGGTCATCCCAACCAAGACCGTTTGAAGTCAGACCAGGAAAAGTGTTTTGCACAAATAAATAAAAAAAAAAAAAAAAGGGAGAATTGTAGTGGCTAACACATCACATCAGAAGATCACACGCCAGGGTTCTACACTATTCATTCCCATCGGACGGTCTGGCCCGATTCCTTGTATTCCATTCACTTGTCAGCACCCCAATTTCCCAAGCTGGAAGGTGGAAGATAGATACACATAAGCTCTCTACCTTTTATACCATGCGTGCATGCCTCGCTCTGCCTTGATTTTATTGCTTTCCAGGCGGCGGTCCTGCAGAGACCCCTCACATCTCGGCGTATGTCGCCATGCCGTCTTGCCGAGCGCTAGGGAAACCCACGGAGCAGGGAGGTGCCCGGAAGCCCGGCCTTCGGGGCCAAGGATCGACACAACTGCAGCAGTCTTCAGCATCATCGCCGCCCATGCTGCCTCCACTCTTTCATAGTGGATGGAGTTGGCAGAGAAAAAATGACGAACATGATGTCCGTGCTTCTGTGGAAGCAATTTGGAACAATTCCTGCCCTTCGAGGCCGCAAGAAGGGGAACCCTTGACCAGGGGATTCGCCTTTCTTGGAAAATGCATGTTCTGCCTTTCCATGCTTCCACGCTGCATGAGGCAGTGTTAAATGTCAGTGGTGATTGGACAGACCAGTTATTCCCGTTTCTCCACGGGGCCTTTTCCAGATTATTCGCCACGTCGATCGAGGATTCCAAGACCCAAATTGATCAATGAGGTCTGGTTCCTGTCATACTCTGCCTGGGCTGACTCGGTCCAATACCGAGACACCTCTGGCGTGACGCCTTTCTGTTGCATCAGGAATTCGGGTGTTCCAAACTAAGCCTGCCGGCTATATCCTCAATTACACGTTCAATTGGAGATAGAGTGAACATCTGCTGTGTCTTACTCAGAAATGCAATTCCAAATCGTCAGCTCAGATTATTCGGCCCATGGTCGGCCAGCGTTACGGTCATCAACATATATTCCCCATACAATCGAAGCGCCTGGCTCCGTATCGTTCGGTTTTCCTTCAGACACCAGCTTCAATCCGAATCACTGTCCTCACTGGGAGAGAAGCCCTTGAACTCTTCCTCCTCGGAATCGTCCAACACCCCCGCGCCTGACCCTTCACCACTGTCACCCTCCGGAGCCTCATCTTGTTCCTCAATGTCAAACATGGCGCTAACATCCCACCTATCGCCCTTGGCGCTCTGGCTCACATACTTAACAAAGCGGAGGGTTCCGCTGTCGCGCAGCACGATCGACATCTTGTTCCATGCTGCCGCTTGGAAGAAGAGGATATTGTCATCGTCCTCGCTCGACTTGTAGATGGCGGCGTCCTCGTTGCTGTCATCGTCACCAGCCATGTAGACCTCGTGTCCACCAACCTCCTTCTCATCCTCTCCTGGCTCGACACCCTTGTCGACAGCCTTCTTTTTGCCCTTGCTCTTCTCTGCAGTGCCGTTTGCCTTGCCGTTTGCCTTGCCTTTGCCGTTAGCCGCAGCCTTCTTGCCTTTCTTGCTCTTGGGCTCTTCGACTTCGGACTCCTCTTCTTCCTCGTCGTCATCGTCGTCGTCCTGAATGTCGCCCCAACCATCGGTAGGTGTGAGACCAATGTTGACCTCGAGCCTTGGCTTGCCTTCATATCCAGTAGCCAAAGTGTAGTCCAAGCCGCGACGGAACCGCCGTGCAAGCAAGTCGTGACTTTCAACGACTGAGCGGGTTGCCATTTGTAGCCACAGACGGAATTGCCTGGACGGCAGGAGAACCTCCAGCAGCTCTTTCAGCGGGGACGCCTCGGTTTTGGATTGACCGTGCTGGAGGTAGAGATAGCGGTGCTTGTGGGGTGGACGAGCAACCTTCCAAGCTCCCTTCTCGATCACGTCGCTGTCTTGTGGGAGCGCCTTGGCCTCCTCGGCCTCCACATACTTGCGAAGCTTTTCGGCAAACTTGGGGTGAAGAATATCTGGTAGGGTAATGCTGAACTCCTCTTCAAAGTGGTCGGCCACGCGCTCCAGTGTGTCTGGGGTCAGGTACGTAGGAGCAATGTACTTGAGGAGGAACTCGAGATCAGACTCGTCCAGGGGCGCATCCTCCCCGTCTTCGTCAGTCTTCTCTTTCTCCACCGGGACAGGGTTCGCCTGCGGGCGGTCGTGTTGGTCAGGGTTACCCTGTAGTTGCATTAGACCACTCTTTTGAGCAGCCTTCTCCTCGGCTCCCTTGACGTAACCATCCTCGCCAATCTGGGGAATGTGAAACCATCCACTGATAGCCATGCGGATGCGCCCGCCATTCTTCTCGAGCTCCTTCTTGGAGGAAGCATGATATACCTCCTCAACGTCGTGGAACGACTCGCCGGGCTGAACTGCAAAGAATGAGAGCTGGTTCCAGGCTGGCGGAATAACCTTGACAACGTCTGGCAAGGGGGTCTTGGCGATCTCTCCATCTTTCCCCTCGCGGTCGACGACGGGAAATAGGCGAAGAGCACCGCCCCATTCCGGCTGCCACGGGGTATCCGGGTCTGTCAGGTATAAGATGTAGCTGACTTTCCGAGACCCAATGACGTCGTCGTGGCATAGAAGAAAGCAGCCCGGAGTGTAGACGTTGATGGCCATGTCGGTCTTGCGCCCGCTGAGTTGGCCGCAGCCGGTGATGTGCGAAACATAATCGCGGAAGGTCTGCGAGTAGATGGCGTCGCGGAGGGCGAGGAGGGAGGGGAATTTGGCGAGGGCTTTGTCTTCGAGGCCGTCAAGGTTCGCAAGGTCACCACTCTGGTGGATCTTGTAGATGTCGGTCTCCTTTGGGGTGAAGTGGACGTTATCTTTGATCTCCTCGCGGACCTTGCGCAAGAGTGCGTCGTCGACCAGACCGGAGATGACGCTATGCTTGTACGGAGTAGAGGAAGCGTACTCGGAGGTGTACTTGTCGAGAACCTTCTTGTCGAACAAGCCCTTGCGGAAACGGGTTTTGGCTTCGTCGGCACTGAGAGCTATGGTGGGTCAACATTTTGGAGCTGGCGCATTGGGGGATTGGAGATGTTAGTTACTGTTTTTGGAGCGCTTCTTGATCGGCTTCTTGCCGTCAGCAGGGGTAGCTGCCTTTCTCTTCATGTTGAGATATTAACTGAATTTGTTGTATAGAAAAAGAAAAAAACGAAGAGGTTGAGGGCGTACAGTGCAGCAGAGAAAAGTAAGGGTTGGAAATGGGCCGATATCAAAAGATAAAATACCTTATCCATGAGAAAATGGGTAGATCTTGAACTTTTTATGCCCCACCAAGGATCGCACGACAAGCATGGGTCTCCCCTGGAAACCCCGCCATCGATTGGCTGATCACGGCAACCTCGTTCCATCTCTCCCAAAAGTCAATTCCTGCAGGGTGCAAACGTCTGCATGACGCCCGAAGCGCTTTCAGTATAAGATTTATGCCATCTGCCCCCCTTTTCACTGACGGCGGCGCTTCCTGTCAACAGTCGCTGCGGTTGGGCGGTCTTTCAGCTTCAGAGCCTCGATTGCTGCAGCAGTTGCGCTGTCATCGTTAGGCTTAGGCGCCTGTGTCGAGGACTTTGACACAACTGGTCATGTCTGGGGGAACCAACGATATTTCCAGACGGCAAGCAGGCGCCGACATTATCTTTGCAGGTAGATCGCCGTGATGCTATTTTCGCATTCTCATCCTGAACCGCGAGCCCTGTTATGCAGGGGGGATACGATGATACTGAGAATATCATCTCAAGGCATCGATCCACACCGTTAGATAGCTCACCAATGGAGCAACAGTTTGTGATATCCACATCTCACCGTGCTGGCCAGACCCTACGCTACTCGGAAACCGAGGTTATGATTCTCCCTCTTCCCTTTGTCTTGATGTATAGGTCATATTTGTAGGGAACTCAATCACTCTGAGCACACTTCTTGTTTCGAATCGCCCCTGACTCTTAATCGTGCCTTGTGTTTACCATGACCACCACTCTGAACCTCACCGAGGTGAGGGAGAGCTTCCCCGCACTGAAGGGGGAGCAAGTCTACCTCGACAACGCTGGAGGCAGTCAAACTCTAGGAGCCGTTGCAGACAAGTAAACATGTCCTTGAAAAAGAATCATAACCTGTCTAACAGATCCACCCAGAATCCGTGACTACCTCCTAAACACCAACGTCCAACTCGGAGCCAGCTACACCACCGGCCAAAAATCCACAACAATCTACAACAAAGGCTACGAAGCAGCAGCCAAGTACATCAACGCCACCCCCGACGAAATCGTCCTCGGCTCCTCAACGACCCAACTCTTCCGCAACGTCTCCCACGCCCTCGCCAGCAGCAGCAGCAGCAGCAGCTTCATCAACCCGGGCGACGAGATCATCCTCTCGCCCGTAGACCACGAAGCCAACATCGCGCCCTGGGTCTCCCTCGCCGCCCGCCTCAAACTCTCCATCAAATGGTGGCATCCTAATACTACTTCTAATAATCCTAAACTCGTACCCTCGGACCTCGCCAACCTCCTCACCCACAAAACCCGCCTCGTAACTTGCACCCACGCCAGCAACATCCTAGGCACCATCCACGACATCAAAGCAATCTCGTCCACCATCCGCTCTTTTGATAACAACCAAAACAAAATCCTCCTAGCGGTCGACGGCGTAGCCTACGCCCCCCACCGCCCCATAGACGTAAAACACCTCGGAGTAGACTTTTACGCCTTTTCGTGGTATAAAGTCTACGGCCCCCACATTTCGATGCTCTACGCCAGCCCGCTCGCTCTGTCTAGACTAGAATCGCTGGGGCACTACTTTAACGGATCCTCCTCCCTTCAGGAAAAACTGGCCCTGGCCGGGTCGAGCTACGAGCTCGTTACCGGGATCGAAGCGGTGACGAGTTATCTGGACGACGGAGCCAAAAAATGGGAAGGGATTGAGAAGCAGGAGGGTGAGTTGCAGGGCAGGTTGCTGGGGTGGTTGAACGGGAAAGGGGAATTAATAACGGTTTGGGGTGAGAGGAGCGCGGACACGGCGGTTAGGGTGCCGACTGTTAGTTTTACCATCAAGGGGTGGGCTTCGAAAGAGTTTGTGGAGGCCGTTGAGGCAGAGACTGGAGGGAGGTTTGGCTTCAGATGGGGCAGTTTCTACTCGGTCAGGCTGATCGGTGAGACCATGGGGTTGGATTGGAGTGACGGAGTGGTGAGGGTTAGTTTGGTGCATTATAATACTTTGGAGGAGGTGGATGCGTTGATCGAGGTGTTTGAGAAGGTGTTGAATAGGGTGTAAGTGATGTGTGTGTGTGAGAGAGAGAGAAGGAGGAATGTATAGGAAGCATAACTGAATATATATATATGGCCATCGGCATTATTGTTTTTTGTTCAAAGCGTGTTTTTTCTTTTGATAATAATTTGCTTCAAATGTAAAACATGGCTGGCTCTATAGCTTGCCAGACCTCTTCTCAACGGCTTCCCTCAACAAGGAAATGACCTCGGCGGGATCCTTGGCACCGAATACCGCACTGCCAGCAACAATAACGTTTGCACCTGCATCTGCGGCCTGGTCGATTGTGCCGGGGCCCAGCCCACCGTCGACCTCAATGTTTAGGTCTGGATAGCGCTCCCGAAGGGCTTGAACCTTTGGCAGCTCGGAAGCCATGAACTTTTGTCCACCGAATCCAGGCTCAACCGTCATGACGAGGGCCATCTGCCTTTCATGTTAGCCGTGTCTCGATTCCATCGAAACTGATCAACTTACATCTGGCTTCTCCTTGGGATCCGCACTGTCAAACAGCTCATACAACACATCCACGGGCGTAGCGGGCTTGATAGCAACACCAGCGAGCATGCCCTGCTCATGAATATACCTGATCAGCTCGCGAGGGCTGGTCTTTTGGTCCGACTTGCCCTCGGGAGATTCGGCGGCAGAAGAGTTCACGGCAGCCTCGTAATGGAAGCAATAAAGATCACAGCCGGCGTTTTTAAATTCCTTGACCCATTTCTTGGGCTCGGCAATCATCATGTGGCAGTCAAAGGTTCCCTTGCCGTGAGCCTCGGTTGGCTTGTCAACATGAGAGCGGATCTTGGCCACTACTGGGGGACCAAAGGTCAGGTTGGGGACGAAGTGGCCATCCCTTTTAAAAGAGAAAGAACATGTATGTCAGTCGTCGAATGAGGCTAAAGTAATTTGCGGTGGTGGTGACTTACATGATATCGACATGAAGCCAGTCAGCCCCCTGCTTGATGGTGCGGGAGCATGCCGCACCGAGGTCGGCAAAGTCTGCCGACAGAATTGAAGGGGCAATGATTGCGCTGGGAGCCATTGTGTATGATTTTTGAGGTTGTTATTTGTGAGGTAAAAAGATGGGACGAAGTTTACTCCTGACCTTCCTCGCTCTCGGATTCTGTTGGTGGGGGCGGGGCATCAGTTGGTTTGAGAGCGAGCCCGACAGCGGGGACAGCAAAACCCCTGTCAGCGAAGATGTCTTGGCAGCAATCTGATAGGTCTCCAGCTGTGACATCACTCATGTCAGGTGGTGCGGTTATCTCAATAAGGAATCAAAAAAAGAGACAAACTTTCATCCTCGCCCAAAAATCACGGTAGAAATATGGCATCAATTCTGTCATATGTGCCAATCGTCGGGCGGTTCCTCGCCGGGGAGCCCGTCAAGTCAATTGACCTCCCCTCGGTTGAGGTGCACAGTGTTGAGGCGGATCCCGAAAAGAGACCGCGCACCCTCAAGCACCTCTTGAAGGCCAACCATGTCAACCATTCCATCATATACCACAATCTCCAGTTCGACAACCATATGTCACATATCCTCTGCTCAGCCTACGTTCTCGGCGCCGATTCAAACCAATTGTATCACATTTACGATGAAGAGGCCAAGCAGCTCGAGCCATGGAAGGACTCACCATCAGAGGTTCTCGAGGAAGACTGGCGCGACTTTCTCGGAGACAGGCGATATCAACGAGCCTTTGTAGATTTCTTTGAAGATGCCCTGGCTATGAAGCATTCATATAACTGGAGGGGAGTGGTAGAGGAGTACATGTTCCAAGGCGACGAGCCACTTGTCAACTGTCTGATCGGCGGTCGTATGTTTACCCCATTTCTGTTTCTTTGATGTCCCCAGACCTCTACTAACATCCTTACCAGTTGGCCACCCACTTATTCAACTGGGCTTTGCCTACGAGTTTGACAGCCGCGAGATGGCTATAGAAGCCCTTAGTCTCACAGCTAGCCAGTACAACTACTTGCACAAATACTCTGACGATCCTGGCTACACCCAAAAAGCCCCCTTTTCCTCCACTTCGCCCACCGAGCTGCTCAACAAACTGGCTTCAGACGCCAGATTCGACAAGCTCTTCAAGACCGCCGGCTTCCAGAACATTGACCCTCTTTTCGAGAAGCACGAGTCCCTAGTCCTCGAGTACTGGAACGCCTGGGAGATCCGCTCAGATCCGCTCAAGCAGTTTCAAGAATCCCAAGAGGCCGCCGTCGCCTTGCTGGTTGCCACAGTCGCACCCGGGACCCACGCCTACAACTTCTTTCTGTGCCACGTCCTTACTACCAGCCATGCCGCCAGAATACTCTTCCCCTTCCTACCTCCCAAGTATCACATCCCTCTTGTCAGGCAATGGTGGCTCTTGACTCTGGCCGTGTATATCGCAGAGCTACGGCCAGAGATTGACCCGGATTTTGTGGGTGGGGATTTGAAGGGCAAGGGGTGGAAGTATGTTGAAAATAAGGCATTGACGGGGCCGTGGAATACTGATGCTCATTATGTCAAGGGTGAGTTCTGGCATGTGTGAACTGGGAAAACAGGACGAATTGCTAATGTCAAGTACAGCTATCAGGTCGATGCAGGAGATGTCCAAGACTTGGGGGGATGTTCATGAGAGGTACCTAGCTGCTGCAGTTCGGTTTGCGGATGAATTTGCTGGATGGCATTAGTCATTTGGAGGAAAATGTTACTTGCCCTTTGTGGTCAGCCAAAATAGTATAGGTCTTTTTTTTTTTCTTCCCGGGGTTGTACACAGACTGGGTTATGGGATGGTCAACAAAAGTCATTGATTCTACAAGTCATGAGCTCAAATAGAAGTCGTAATTCCAGGGGTTAGGGATGCAGATGGTCCCCCGCATCTGCTAGGTATACTCCCCTGGAGTTCAGCTGAAAGAACCCTGCAACTTCAGATTTGGGGTGCCTGTCTGCCTGGCCGTTGGGGTTCCTACGGGTGTGCAGCAACAAGGAAAACTAGGAATTGCATTTTCCAAACATACATTTTTCAATAATCTGCAATTGATTTGAAGGCCAGGCCGACGCACCTGGGATAGTTCAATCTGAATTGCGCAATCTACTTGAAGCCAAAAAACAGACCCGTACGCAGGGTACAATGGCGCGACGAAAACGCGCCGTCATAGACGATTCAGACGACGACCATGATGATTATACCGAACAGCAACAAAAAGGACAGCCTGCAAAAAAGACCAAGAGCAACAGGAATAATACCAACACCCTCGAGAGCTTTGTGATTGCTTCTTCCTCGCCAGATCCAAAACAAACTGCCGCCGCCAAAGCACCGACGATCAGTCCAAGCCCAATACGAAGTAGAACCACCACTCGATCTGCAAAGGCACCTCCAATAGCAAAGTCACCTAGCGCCAGTCCGGTCAAGAGAACAACAAGCAAGAACAAATTCGCCGTGGAGGAGAAAACAAAGTCTGGTGATTTGAGAACTCTCTTCTCGAAACAGGCCGCTGCCACGCAGACGCGCAACACCAACACGCAGTCTGGGACATCCTCGACGACTTATTCCTCTGCAGATCTGAAGAGGGACGCCCTCCTCCTCCTTGACGATATCATTAGCGATCCAATAGACGACTTTGACGACGACGATATCCCGCCGTCCAAGACGGCTTCGGTCCCAAGTGTGGTTGGCAAGGCTGCGCAGAAACGATTCAAAGAGAATGGGTCGCAGGCGAGCAGCAGTGTAATAAATGGGGGAGGGGGGAAGTTTTTGCGACAAAAGAGTGGTGGGGGGCCAAGTCAGTCACAGCAAGCACAACAACAACAACAACAACAACAACAACAGTCGCAGTCACAGAAGATAGCAGCGGTGGATAAGAATGATTCGCGCCCTTGGTCGGAACGCTTTGCGCCGGTGGGTTTAGATGAGCTGGCGGTGCATAAACGCAAAGTGGCTGATGTAAGGAGGTGGTTGGATGATGTCTACGGGGGCAGGCTGCGCCAAAGGCTGCTGGTGCTCAAGGGAGCCGCGGGGACGGGGAAAACGACTACTGTAAAATTGTTGGCCAAGGAATTAGGTTGTGATGTGTTGGAATGGAGGAACCCGACGACGAACTCGTTTGGGATGCCCGGACAGGCGTATCAGTCCGCTGCAGGGCAGTTTGAAGAGTTTCTGGGCAGAGGAGGGAAATTTGGACAGTTGGATGTTGAAGGGGAGGAGGAAGAGGAAGAGGAAGAGGAGAAGCTACCAACACCCGATGTGGCGACAGGGCCAGGCTCTGGAAAGAGAATGATTCTGATAGAGGAGTTCCCGAATACGTTTGTCAAGTCCTCGACGGCACTGTCGTCGTTTAGGAATGCCATATTGCAGTATTTGGCTGCCAATATGCCTCCACCGATTACTTGGGGCAACAGGGAACCGGCCACTCCTGTTGTTATGGTTGTTTCCGAGACGTTGCTCACTACGGCGTCTGCGTCGGCTGATAGCTTTACGGCACATCGATTACTTGGACCCGAAATACTTAAACATCCGGGGACTGGAGTGATCGAGTTCAATCCTATTGCGCCGACGCTTTTGGCCAAAGCTTTGGAGCTCATAGTTCTAAAGGAAGCGCGCAAATCGGGGCGACGGCGGACTCCCGGCCCCCTTGTTCTTCAGAGACTTGGAGAGATTGGAGATATCCGGAGCGCCATCTCGTCGCTTGAGTTTCTCTGCGTCAAGGGTGATGGCGATGCGGATTGGGGGTCCAAGGTGGCCTTAACCAAGCCAAAAAGGGGTTCCAAGGATGTACCGCCACTTACTAGAGATGAGCAAAGGAGTCTTGAACTCGTATCGCAGCGCGAGTCAACTCTTGGTTTGTTTCATGCGATCGGAAAGGTGGTGTACAACAAGAGGGGCTCTCCTCCCTCGGTGGGAACGCCTGAAGCGGCGGTAGAAGCACTGCCCAACTTTATGGCACATCTTGCCAGGCCCAGGCCGTCAGAGGTTTCGGTAGATACGCTGATGGATGAGACTGGCACGGATACCCACACGTTTATATCTGCATTGCACGAGAACTACCCTCTGTCATGCGAGCAGAGCGGCGCAGAAGACCAGAACTCATCAGTAGATTACATTAATGGCTGTCTGGACAATCTCTCGGAAAGCGATCTGCTCTGCCCGTCCTGGGACATATTCTTTGGCGGCTCGAACGGCGGAGGGGGAGGAGGAGGCGGGTACATCGGCAAAGACTCGGGAAGCCACATTTTACGACAAGACGAAATGGCATTCCAGGTCGCCGTCCGAGGTATGCTGTTCTCGTTGCCATACCCTGTTAAACGACAAAAGCACCCAACCGGTCGTGCCGCTGGTGGTAACGACGCTTACAAGATGTTTTATCCCACTTACCTCAAGCTTTGGCGAACCAAGGAGGAACTGGAAGGGTTGACGGATATGTGGGCTACCAAGATGCTTAGAGGGGAGTTTACTAATGATAGTGCTTCTCTTCCTCCTCCTCCGTCTTCAACATCGGGCGCTTTGATGTTTGCTAGGAAAGGAGGCTTAGCATCATTATCGCCTTCAAAGTCGAAAATGATGGGACATCATCATCCTCCTCCTCCTCCTTCTGCTGCGGCAAGTTCTTCTTCCGCTGTTGCCAATGCACCTCCCTTATTATCACTTGGCAGCGCTGCCCGGCGGGAACTCGTTCTTGAACGGCTACCATACATGGCGCATATTGCGCGTCGGAAACACGTTGGGGGGACTACGACGCAAAATACTAAGGATTTGGAAAGAATAGTTTCGTTCAGAGGGATTGGCGCCATTGGCGCCAGTGAAGAAGACGAAGAAGCAGCTGAAGACTTGGATGGCAATGATGATGCTTTTTCTAAGGATGCAGCAAAGTCTTGGGCTACGGATCGACCGACGGAAGAAGTTACTCCTAGAAAAAAGAGACGAGGAGGAGGAGGAGGTTATGGAGGATTGGGTGCAATCTTGCATGGTGGAAAGATTAATAATAAGGGTGAAGATGGTAATAATGCCAACGGCGGCGGCGGTCTGGAGGGACTTGAGCCCATGCAGAGTCTTGTTATCAGTGATGATGATATTGAGGATGATGACTGATTCAATATTGAAGGGAAACTGGGAAATGGAATAAATACGTGGAGTTCTGGAACAGGTAAAACGGAACGGAAAGGAAGGAAAGAAAGTGTGAATAAATACCCCCCCTACATAGCATAGGTAACATGTTATTATTAATATTACTATTGTTGAACGTTTATATATACTAGATATTGTACATGTACATACATACATACATACAAAAAAAAATATCATGTTTATAGTGAGCACCTAGGGAGAGGAGGGCCTTTTGACTCTGAATCATAAAAAACTGGTTTGTTGGTTGGGTTGGGTTGGGTTGGTTTGTGGATGTGCCTTTGCACTTTGTTCAATACCGAGTTCCTTTTTTCTTTTTTTTTTCTTCTCTTCTCTCACATATGATCGTATATATATAAACTTTTTCTCTTCACCCACCCAGCGGTGTTAGTCTCAAACACAAATCACTTCTCTTCTCGAAGAAACAAAAAAAAAAAAAAAAAAAAAAAAAAGATGGAACCTTTCCTCCAGTATCCAAAGCTAGAAGGCATAAGAAACATGAAGAAAAAAGGCCATCTTGGCGAGGTAAATCAGCAGAATAGGTTGTATTGTGTGCGTGCATATTGATATGTAAACAAACTTAACTTCAGGATGGTGACTGGGCTTGGATTCTTGACTCGGAATGCCCTCAACCATATTTCTTGACCTTTTCGATTTTTGATAACTATAGAAACATACCGAGTAGAAAAGAATTGTTTTCATAGCTAGGTAGGCCGGCCCCCCCCCCCACAACCACTCACTGGTGGGTGGTACATGGTTGACATTAAAAGCTCACTCCACTGGTCGGGACCTAGAGTAATGTGGGGAAAATTCCACCGATCATGACGGCCGTCCTTCTTCGCCTCATTCCCCCTGCTGAGACTCCCTGCCAAACCAAAAGAGAGAGAGAGAGAGAGAAAAAGGCAAGTGATTGCGTACGTTAACCCATTAGTCTACACCCAACCAAAGAGAGAAGAGCATAGAACAGCAACGCAAAAAAAAAAAAAAAAAAAAAAAAAAGAAACGTCCTCCTTGGTCACAGCCCCGGACAAGAGTGCTCCTCCTCCTAACCCAGCTCGAAAACATCATAAAAAAACAAGGCATACCAACATGGTCAAAACGATGGGTATGAAAGGAAAACATTTGCATATATATACACGGAGAACAAAACCAAGAAACGAAAAGGGGAAGAGAAAACAGATAAACAATTCATCCGCTCAACATTTGCTCGAAATATCTTTCCAATTTATGATATCCAAAAGCAAGCTATCGCCCAGAAAAAAATAAAACATTGCTAATCTGTATCCGCGGCATCCGGAGGAATAGGAGAGCCCAGGGTCACCTTGGGTATAAAGTATGGCCTCGGGTTCAGCTGCGGCGGTCCGCCGCTTTCATCAGCCTCCTCCGCCTCCAGTTGATCATCCTTATCTGCTGCTTTAGGATACCCAGTCTCTACTTGTATTTCAGATACCGTTTCCGATATGGCTTCGGCCTCGAGGTACGGGTTGGTGACAACTTCGGGAGGGGGGCTTAATGGTGAATCAGGAACAGAAGTTGCGGCTGATTCCTTCCGCGGCTGTTCCGCCGACTGATCAACTTGGGGCGATGGTTTCGCATCAGCAGTCTGCCGAAGCTCGGGATTTGCATCCACTTCTTTGCCCTTGTCTGTCCTGCTTGTCGTATGTGTTTGTGTCGTCGAGTCCTTCATCTCACTGATACTACCGTTTCTGCTCCCGCCGGCGGCAGGTTGCGGCGTTGACGGAACGATGACGTTAAGAACACATTCATCCAAATGCTCATAAAATTCCTGGGCCGTTGCGAATTGACTATGGCAAATGCTACACCTGGCCCCGAGCCCATCTGACCTAGAGGTCCCCGGAGTGACGATCAGCTTCCTGCTGTTTGGCGGTGTCTGCTCAACGTTGTGCACGGCCGTCAGATGCCTCTTGAAAACGTCGGCACGATTGAAAGCTTTCTCCTGATTTGTTCCAGCACCTGGGCAGAATGGGCACACCATGGTCCCTTTGTAATGTGTCAGTGCGTGCCGGTTCTTGTCATATTTGCGTGCAAAACCCTTGGTGTGATACTCGCAGCTCTCAATTGGACACTTTTCCGGACGCTCTTCCAAGTGAGTCAACATGTGAGCTGAGAGATCCTTGAAAACGCGACCACATTCTGGGTGAGGACAGCGGCTTCGAGTGGCCGTCGAGGAGCTCGGTGAGCTGTGCTGCTCTTCAACTCTATGGGCCTCACTCTTCAGCGCCTCGCTCCTGAGGGTATCACCCTTGAGGGCTGGAGTGGGCGTCAGAAAGGCGCTTTGGATGATTAAAGGGGGTGGATTCGGGGGTGGCCGATCATAAGATGGTGCAAGTGGTGGCAGGCCGTGTGATGTTGGTTGGTGATGTGGAGGGGGCGCGGGAGCAAGCCGCGGCGGTCCCGTCTCGAGCACCGGTGAGCGTCGATGTGATGGGGGGACAAATTCGTGTGCCGATTTGTATGGCTCGGCCTCGTCATCGCTGGAAGCGTCGTCCTGGTCTTGCCCGCCCATTGACTGCTGTACTTCAATTTCGCGCATCCAGTCTTTCAGAATCGTCATGGGTGGCCAGTCGCCGCTAGTCTTTCCGCCGCGTTGAGGATTGAAATGCGCCCTTCGAAGATGTGCCGCAGCGTTGTAATAGGCACCGTATTTTTTCCGACTGACACAAGCCCTGCATTTTTTCAGTGGTATCACTGGCAGCGGTGAACCTGAAGGATCCAAAGGCTCGCTGCAGATATATCTCTTTAGCAGCGGCGCGTGTTTTGCGTCAGTATGTCGCCTTAACTCGTGCTCCCCCCGAAAGCCTTCCGGATACTCGTTGCACTTTCCGCAAAAAACCCTCCTGACCTGTGGGCGCTGGTATGTCGTCGGCCGTAGTGGAGGCGCAGTTATTGGTGATGTCAACCCACGACTGCCGTGTGTGGTGTATGACGGGCTCTCGGCCACGGTATGTCGCCGAACGAGATCCATCGCTTGGGGAGACGAAAGCATCCTGTCCGATTCGTTTTTGAAAACGTACATGTCCTTATCAGGTTGACCCTGGCTCCAAGGGTTCGAGAGCGGCCGTATGTCTGGGAGCGGTTTCCTTGCTTCTTCCCCCGGTTTTGAGAAAGGAGGCAGGGCAAAGGATCCCTGTCTCGGTGAAGGGCGCTGCTTGAGAAATCCATTGTAGAAAGCCCCATCAACACTCTCGCCACTGCCTAGAACAATGAGAAAATCTTTCGTGGTTTGTATGCCACGCTCCGCCCAGGAGTTTCCACCCAAGAGGGCGTTGACAGAGACGAGGAGCTCGCGATCATCGCCACTCATTTCAACTTCCGGACCGTCCAGCAGCGTTGGCGTAGACGTTGCAAACACATTGACAAGCGCCTTGTAAACTGCGTGCATTGCCGCTGTTGGGGGTTGCGTTGATGAGCCGACGCGTGATTGCGCAGCCCTGTCAATGAGGAGCGTCTTCACGATACTAAATATGCAGAGCGAGACAAATACAGCCAGCCAGTTCTTGGGCTCCAGTGGAGCAGGGCGCGTCATCTGGCTATCAAATGCCTGCAGAAACTGCATCATGCAGCTGCAAAGGACTTGAAATCTCCCATAAAGATCGGCGTCATCGAAAATTACGTGCGTGGTTGAGCTGCTCGGTTCGCCATGGATCATGGGCTCATGCTGCTGCAAGTCGTAAAACAGAGTCTCTCGGAGCAAAAGCTTGGCGCGGTAGAGGACTGGATACCGGACAGCCTCGGTCTCCCTGGTGCCAGAAATAACACCGCTTAACTTGAGCAGTTGCCAGAAGTTGTACATGTTGCCGTTCATGTTCCAACTTGCGGCGAGGGCGCTGAGTATAGGAGGTGGTCTCTCAACAGGTTCCTTGGAATAAGAGGCAAGCGTCGGGTTCGCCGGGGGGAGGCTGGCAAGGTCCTCAGTCCACCAGAATCCGTCGTCAAAGTCAAGATGACTTTTGACCATTCTTGTGATCTCGGGCGGGACCACAAATGATCTCTCCAAGAACTCATTCATGTTTCGGCGTATGGCAAGGGGCGAGGTCAGGGGAGTTTGTGTATGTCTGGGGGAGATACTCGCTGAAGCCGCAACAATGGTCAGTTTAGCAGTTTCGGTGCAGCAAAGGGAACCTACCAGGAATGATCATGTCAACCAAACTGGCCAACGGTCCACGATGACATCCAAGCGCTTTCCAAAAGTCATTCTCAGGCGAGCCTGCCTGGTCGCCGCAAAATCCGCATGGATCATTCGAGTCACACTGGAACCGTTAGCAAAGCTCTGCTCGAGTCCCTCAAACGTCCACCTACTCCTTGCTTCGATACTCGGCACCGCAAACACGGTCCAGTGTCTCGCAGTAGTTTAAGCTCCCCAATAGATTCGAGCCGAGACTGTCCAACACGGCTTCGTTTCAACGGTGGTAACAATGGATCGACTTCCGAGTCAACAGATCCGCGATGCCCCGCCGGATACTCGGGCACAAAAGAATAACTCCTCAGTGTGTTTTGGTGATCTTTCGTTTGGCTGCCCGTCGCTATTGGGGCGAGTTGAATGTTTGGCGCCGGTCGGGGAAGATACGGCGGTGAAGCCGGGCGTTTGCCATTACTGTTGAACTCGGGGCCGTAGGCGCGGCTGGGCTGCTCGGGGAATGGCATTGTGGGCGTGTCTCCTACCGAGAGGGCGGAATCCCTCTTGTAAGGCACAACATGTTCCTTGGCGTGTTGATCCCGATCTCCGTCAAGGGGATAGCCGTAAATATAATGCATACACCTTTCATCCGAGCATTTGTATGAGTGATGAGTGCGGAAGCTCAGAGGTAAGCTATCCCTCAACCTGAACGCCTGGGCAACAGGATCATAGTGGTTAATGTTCCTGTCCAGCCATGCCCCGTAGCCCTCAGGAGCCTGGTCTCGAAAATAATGGTATTTGAGCACGTCAAGAAACCTTGGGTCATGGAGATCCACGCCTAGATTTCGGAGAAAAGCCTGTTCAGCAATCTGCTCTTGGCAACACGACAGAGGTAAAAGTGAAACATACCATGTTCAAGACAGGCCGTCTCGATGCACTCACAGTGGTACTGCAGTGTTCTGGCCTCTTCGATGTGGGACAAGATTGGGATTTTGTCGGACAATTCTGCATCACCGGTATCAGAAAAAAGAAAGGCTTCAAAACAAACAGAGAGGTCGCTCACGATTATCATCGGCGTAAGCGCGCAACACACGAAGCTTGTGACGGAGCATTTCAGATTCCAACTTTGTGTTGGGACCATATTTCTGGGGCAGCAAGACGGCGAGTCTTGCTTGAATCTCTTCACGCTGATCCAACAAGAACTTGATGGTAGAGTCTAAAGCTAGATCGTGCTGAGGATGATGAGCTGGGGGGTGAGAGTTTTGATGAGCATGAACATGAGCATGAGCATGAGCATGCGGGTGAGGTTGAGGTTGAGGTTGAGGGTGAGACTGGGGGTGAGGGTGAGAGTGGGGGTGAGAGTGAGGGTGAGGGTGAGGATGAGAGTTCTGACGTGGGTGAGAATGTGGATGAGGGTGAGGGTGCGGGTGAGATGATTGATGATGATGTTGCTGTGATGGCGGTGCGGTGGCCGGAGGAGGTGGAGGTGCGGCTCCGGGGCCGGCTGGCGGCATGACATGAACGGCGGGCATCGATGCCAACGGCAGCGGAGGTGGTGGTGGTGGTGGTGGTGGAGGCGCAACGTTATCGGCAGACATGGTGGTCCCGTCGGTCCGTCCCCGTATATCCCCGTATCCCGAAGCGGTGATAACTTGTGGACCGTGGGGAGGCTATCCTGGCGGCGCGGGTCGCGGGCGCGGGCGCGGACACGGACACGAGCACAGTACGGCACGGCACGGTGATGCCGTACGGACTGGACTAGTGAAGCCCTAGTTCGCTCACGCGGCACTCTGTCGACGACCAGCGACGCGGAGGCGGTGGAGGAGGTGGATGCACCAGCTCAGTGACCGGGAGCGACAACGAATAATTCAGCGCAACGGCGGTCGGCCACACCATGGTAGGACTCCCGCGCGGAGTCGCTGTGTGGCGGCGGGCGAGGTGGTCCAGGTTAAGGCAAGGTAAGGTACGGTACGGTACCATCACAGGTCCACGTCCATACTGAATGATGATTGTGGCGTGGCGATTGATTGAGAGGAATCTGGTAGATGGAATTAATTGGCGATAATAGGTAAATCTTTGTCTCTTGGATCGAGCGAGGCTGCTTGGGGGAATAATTAAACTGTCACGGCCAAAAAGATCAATTGGGGAAGTGGGGCGCAACATGCCCAGGTCTTGTCCCGTCCCGTTCTTCAGGTCGACGACGGGAAACTCATCAGAGGCAGGAAGGCGTGAAGAAAGTTGAGGCGGCAGATTAGATAGCTTCCTGCCGAGTCGCAGCCGGACAAGCCAAGACTTTTTCCCACCTCAGGTACCTAAAAAGTTGCAATTGCCAGCCCCAGTGTTGTCCGGTGTCCGGTGTCGACATTTCATCATTTCATCCATTTGTCTCAGACACTGACTGGTCCGTCAGACACGCACGCCCGTGACGGTCAAGTCAGGTCGGTCATGAGCAACCTGCCATGAGTCCAGTGCCCATGCTTGCCGAGACTCCAGGCTTGCCGCTGGTTGGTTGGATGGCTGGATTGCTGACTGCGACTTTGCCTGCATCCATCCAATTGTTTTTCTTTCCACCGCAGCTTGTGCTCCCCATCATTCACACTCCACCACTCCCCTACTCCCTCACTCCCGCACTACCCTGTACCTTCTGGTGTCCCCCCCCCGGGCAGAGCTGCGACCGGTGAATGGACGCCTCGCAGCTGGAGCCCCCGCAGCCGGAGGCTAAGCTACTGGTGGCTCGGTGCTTTGCCGAAGGTGGTATAGCCTGGATGCTAGACATTCCCAGCGTCTCCAAGACCGTTGGACCCCTGGACCCATCTTCAGACGAAAATGATATCTTCCGTGCCGCTTCTTGCTGCACAATACATTGTTCCCTCCTTCTTTGTTATCTATCTATCTACACATGCATCCTTCTTCACCGGTCACAGAAGCTACCTCGGGCTTCTGCAAGGTTATATGAACATGTCGAGATAGCTGACGCAACATCGGGCTGCGACATGGACGGTCAGGTAAGGTACTGCATGTAGCCCCGCTGCAGGCGGTATCTTTGCCGACATGAAGATCCCACCCTGAAAGCGACCCCTCTCCAATCACTTTTCACGCCCTCCCTCAATGTATGTCAGCTGATTCGTCTGCCACTGGACTTCGTCCCTCACAAGGCGTGCATGCAGCAACTCGATAGAGCAGAGCGTGAGGGTGGGAGAGGGCTTAGGAGACGGAGTGTTTCCCCGCGCGCGAGAGAAAAGAAAAATATTGATCTTGGTGACAGGTTGGGTATAACCTCGAATAACGCTTTTTACAGCTGACGTTTGGGCCGAGCCACGATATCCCGGTAGCTTGACTTAGAAACAAATTGTCAAGGCGTGCTCTGGTCTCGCTGATTGCGCCATGATCTTGCCTTGCATGGGAGAAGAGGGTCCCGCAACCGCCCCTTTCCCAGATTTCACGCCTCTCTGCCCAGGTGGTTTTCTCAACGGCGTCACATCGGGCGGGTTGCCGCGAAGGATTTGGGTGCCATTTCCCACCTAGAATTTTTGAGAGCTCGCCATGTCGCAGCCTGGAGCGGGCGAGCGGGTGGGCGGGTATTAGCTCGACACAAAAAAAAAAAAAGCCTGGAAAAGACGGGAAACACATCCAGATCGTCACAGGCCGTACGGCTCGCTTGGGGTCGGTAGAACCCGTTTTCCCTCAAACCCCTGCGAGAAGAAACACCCACCGGCACTTCAGCGGTAACGCGGGGGTGGCATCTCGATTCTCTAGGACCTTCACCGTGATCGAGCACCCGCATAGTGGGATCAGCAAGCTTGGCTGGTGTAACTGAGATACCCCGGCACCGCTCCTGCTTTGATTCTGGCTGACGAGTCAGAATTCCTCTCGATCCATGATTAGTTCGGGTGAAGGACCTCAAAGATACTCCGATGAGTCCAGGTTGGGAAGGAGGAAAAGAATCATCACCAAGTAGCAACCCGCACGGCCTCCCCCCTCACTTTCTTGGTCGAATGGTTGTTATCAACCGCCCTCCATCATGACCAAACGAAAGGAAACCTTATCGGCGGTCTCGCCGAGTCTCGACACCTCACTGGCCAGCCTGATCATCCGGGAACGTCCACCCCTGCTTGCCCCAGCCACACAGAACTCGTCACTGCTTCCCCCTCTCTGAAAATCATAAACCCTTTCTCATCGCTGTAACATGTAGGCCTCCCTCCAGCTGAGAGTGGTGGTCAAATCCCGACGCAGCCCCCAATATCTGCTTTCGGTCTAGCTCGGTGACGCCTGCCTCTCAGCTCTCGCTCAGCTGGTTCGCCCTATCCTTCCCCGGCCAAGGTTGTAAAGTGTAGGAAGGAGGTCGCCCGCCCAAGCGCCCATTATTTCCTTCCTCAGGTTTCGAAAAGTCGAGTTTCTGTGGCCTGCGCCTCTCAAGGAGATTTGCGATTACGGCGCCGGTATGACCACATTATTCTCCCATCGCGGAAATAAGGCATTTATGAGCATCGTCGTCAGTGGCATTCACCACACCACCGGAAGAGAGCCACCTCCTTGTGGTGGCCCAGACCCTGGTAATGACGGAGGCATCGATATTGATGCTTGTTTTCTAGTACCCCCCTCGTGTAAAGTCGGAGGCGGGGTTCCCGATTTTGGGCTTTTCGGGTTTGAGGTTCATTCATTTGGTTGTGGACGCTAATAACTTTCCGTATGTCATGGGAGAGAAGTTAGATAGTGAGTTGGTTTATAAGGAGAGAAGGGGGGTATATAGTATAATAAAACAAAAGTAGAACATGAGACTTCTCTCTCTCTCTCTCGAAACTTAACTACTCATTTATCTTTCATTCATCATCATCATTAAGCAGCCAGCTAATCATGTTCTGTCACCACCACCCATCCTTCATGCTGGTGACCACAACCGTCAGCCTCGTCCTGCTGGCGGGGTGGAGCTTAGTCAACCTCAACAAGAAGCTGCAACAACAACGCCTCCAACCCGAAAATGGTATGTCCTCCGAGACACCACCACCACCTTTTTTTTTTTTTTTTTTGGTCCCCACAGACTAACCTGGCTTATTCATAATAGATATTCCTCCTCCTCCTCCTCACACAAGAGAAAACGAAACACAAGTCCAGAACAGCATCGAATCAGGCCCAATCCTCTCCTGGCGATGTAATTCAACTCCAACAACTCCAACGACAAGGACATCACCGTCTAGTTCCGTGTTGGGAAGGAAGGGCTCGAGTTCGGGTCTTTCGGGTTGGGAGGATACCAGGATTGAATGTAATGGGTCACAGGAGTTGGTTTTTGGGTGTGTGGATGGGAAGAGGGAGGGGTTGTTGGTTGGGGTTGGGGGGCGGTTTGTTGTTGTGGAAGGGGAGGCGGTGGTGGAAGTTGAGGAGGTGGTGGAGGTGGAGTAGATGAGTTTTGGGGTTTGAGAGGGGGGGGGTGATGAAGGGGTTGATTGTGGGAGGAGGATATATGGGATGCGATTGACGAAAGGAAGGCAGGTTGCATAAGATGGATGAGGGGGTGCGGGATGAAAAGATGGATTATGAGGTGATGAGGTCGTGCTCTCCTTTGTGTTTAAGGATACCCAGGGCATATGCATATTAGAGGCGTTTAGTTTTTTTTTTTTTAGTTTTTTTTTGTTCTTGTTACATATACCAAGGCGGGTTTTTGTTTTGGTTGGTTGGTTTGTTGATACTGAGATATATGACTTGAGGATTTAGTGGAAACTTCGTAACAAGACTGAATCTTCCATTCTGCTGTCCAACATCTACCTAGGCAGAACAGCTCTGTGGTTATGATCCTTGTTGATTCCTCAGCTTCAGGAGGGTATATTACAGAAGATATATATATATATCAAGCACAGCAAACACCGCAGATGCCCAAACTGCCCGTGCATGCCCAAGATAGTAATATATATATATATATATATATATATGTGCATGTGTGTAGCACTCCCGTCTTCTATTTATGTGGTGGTGGATCTCACCTGTTTTGTAACCTCTTGGACATAGCTTCCGCCGCACCAAGCAGCCGGGCATCATCCCAATACTGCCCAATCAACTGAAGTCCCGCAGTCCTAGGTCCAGCTTCGGAAGTGACAGGCATCGGTATACTAATAGCCGGCAACCCAGCCAGACTCGCCGGAACGGTAAACACATCATTCATATACGCATCAACGGATCTCTGATCGACTACATCCGCTAGTTTCGGAGCTAACGTCGGCGCCGTAGGGCAGAGTAAAAAATCGACCTCCTCTGGACCCCATTTATCCTCCATCTCGATTGTATCGGGTAAGTCGCTGAGTTCAAACGTCTCACTCTCCTGCAGCGGGTTTTCAAGCGCAAAGACTCTGTTAAAATCCCGACGGACCAGTCTGCGCACTCTTTGCGCCTTGATGAAGTAGTTGTCCATGGCCTCTGAACTCAACGTGTACGACCCGAGCAAGATGCGTCGCTTGACTTCCTCGCCGAACCCCTTTCCGCGCGTCCCGGCGTAGAGTGCGCCTCCAGCTGCGTCGCTTAGCGCTTCTTCATCCCTCTTGCCGTATCGCACACCGTCGTATTTCGCCAAATTGGATGACGCCTCGGCTGGAGCGATAACGTAGTATGCCGCCAGAGCTTGTTTAGTTGTCGGTAAGGAAACTGGCGCAATTTTCGCGCCGAGTTCTTGTTGTAGTAGTTCTGCTGCTGCTGCCCACGCGTCCCGTATCCTCGGATCGAGCTCCTCAATGTTGTATTCGAGTGGGATGCCGAACTTGAGGCCATTTAGTCGTTTCTGGTCCCATTCTTTACTGTATCCTTCCCTTTTCTTGGCACATCGCATTCTTGCGGACTGAGTCAAGCTCGTTGGATCGTTGGAGTCGTGGTGCTTCCATAGGCCCGCGACAGCTGATTCATCAGAATCTTTCTTTCCAGTTATGAGCTCCCTGATTGGCTTGACTTCTCTGCTGAGAAACCCGACTGTGTCCAGACTGTTGGCGTAGGGAATCACGCCGTAGCGCGATATCATGCCGTATGAAGGCTTGTACCCTACTACTCCTGTATATGCTGCTGGAAGGCGGACGGAGCCGCCTGTGTCTGTGCCCAGCGCTAGGTCGACTTCCCTGTTGGCGACTGCCACTGCACTTCCACCCGAGCTGCCACCTGCCGATGTGGGATCTTGGGCAGAGACGAAATCCTGGGAGACAGTACCAAATGCTGAGTGTGTGCTGTGGCTCCCCATGCCGAACTCGTCGAGGTTGGTCTTGCCGGTGACATTTGCGCCCAGGTTACGGAGCTGGGTGGCGACTGTGGCTTCGATTGGGGAGGTGTAGTTGGAAAGGATGTTGGAGGCACATGTTGTTGGAAAGGGGGAGGTGATGGCTATGTTGTCTTTTACTGCGAGGGTGAATTGGTTTGTTTTTGGTAATATTGGGTCGGATGAGGAGGAGGAGGGAGATTTGGATATGAAGTGGTTAAGCAACCGTCGTTGCTGGTGCTGTCCGAAGGTCGCACGGCGTAAGCTGGGGCCGCTGCCGCTGAGCCTGGCTCTTGGAATCATCTGGGCGACCGAATGCTATCGCCTCATTTGGGAGGAGGTGATTGGCTTGTTTGTGATGTGGAATCACTGCGGCCCGAAAGATGGTCAAGCTTCATGGAGAGAATGTGGTTCATCATAGACGAGCTGGGACGATAAGCGAGCGATAAGGGTTAGGGTGGTTGAAATGTGACCCCTGTTTGACCCCTGTTTGTTTAGCCAAAATGCCCCGCAGCAGCAGGCTCATGATTATCAATCATGGACTTTCACAAGCATCCATACTTTGACCGTTTGTGCCACTTGATCACTGCAGCATGTCAAATCATTTAAGCTTTCTTTCTGTTAGCTGTATGTAACTCATTCGATGTGTCGTCATCCAAGTTATAGACCCCCAAAACCATTCCAAATCTCATCCCAAATCTCATCCAAAATGTCATCCCAAATCTCACCCGCACTGCCGAGGTCCATTTTCACATCTTGATCCCATTCCAGGTTGTCAATGCCATGATCGCATAATCCCAGCCGAACACGCGGACATCGAGGCTCCCCGTCGGTAGTATCGTAGACTTGGTAGCGACCACACCCACCTCAAAGTTCCAAAAATTCCTCGAGTTTCCACTACCGAGGCGCAGCAAGTTTTGAGGAGCATCCAAAAGGACAAGGTAAAATGCCGAAAGCGGCTGTATCACCAGTCGTCTCATCGCAGTATTTGAAATACCTAAGCCTTGTAAGTGGGATGCGTTCGCTCCAACGTAAATTATATTAAGTTCTCCCTCCTCTTCATCTAGAAATCACCACTCATCTCTGCTCATCATCATTTTCAACATCGCTTACTCAGAACCACTCCCGCCGCCTTCTCCAAATCCCGAACCCACCATCCCAGTCACACAAGACCACTTACATCGTCATTGCTCCCACAGCGTCATAGAAAGACTTATATCACCACACTCCTCCTTCTATCAACAGTAACAACCGCAATACTCTACCAAAACCAGCAACAAAAATCCAACATGTCATCCAAACTCGTACCCACCAATCCGGAAGACGTCATGGTGATCCGCGACGTAACACCAAACGTCGTGACCTTCTCCGTCCCTTTTCTCCGCTTCGGCCGCATCCCAATCGGCGGCCGCGGAACAGCAGTCAAGCTCTCGTCAGGCTCCATCGCCGTATTCTCGCCCGTAGCTTTGACTGCCTCAGCCAAAGCCAAGATTGCCTCCCTAGGGAACGACGTGCGCTACCTGGTCGCCACGGACATTGAGCACCACATCTTCTTGTCCGATTGGAAAACCGCCTATCCCAACGCCAAACTCATCGGGCCTGAGGGTTTACCGGAGAAGCGCGCCAAAGTTACCGATGACCCCCGGATCGGACACGAGGAATTTGCAGTGGTGTTCACAAAGGAGAACAAGCTGACCGAAAAGGTTGACGAGGACTTTGACAGGGACTTTGAGTATGAATATGTTGATGGGCACGCGAATAAGGAGCTTGTTTTCCATTATAAACCTGACAGGGTGCTGATTGAGGCGGATTTGATGTTCAATCTGCCTGCGACCGAGCAGTACTCGAGGGTGCCGGAGAGTGAGAAGCCGAAGCCTGGGTTTTTGGGTAACTTTTTCATGGGGTTGCAGAGCACCGAGGGGGAGGCGAAAGGCATGAAGAGGTTTCTGTGGTATGCGGTCAGCAAGGACAAGGCGAGTTTCAATGAGAGTGTGAAGAGGATTGGTACGTGGGGATTTGACAGTATTGTGCCGTGTCATGGGGAGACGATTGTGGGAGGGGGTAAAGCGGTTTTTGAAAAGGTGTTTGAGTGGCATTTGGCCGGAAAGAAGTGAATGGGGTTTGTCTGGGGGTGGAAAACCTGAGCTGGGATTTTTATGGCGGGCGTTTGGATATTTTCTTTTCTTTCTGGTCCTGGATAATTTCTAATCCTTCTGGTGATGTTTGGCGGATTATTGCTTCCGTGTATGAATAGATTGGGGGGGTGGGCTGCATGCTTTTGTATCTATTGAGGATTGCATCTCATACTTTGCGTACACTTTTGTATTAGTTTTAAACCTCCTGAAAAGAATCTTGAGTTGTTTCGTCGTGTATGAAGTACAAGGTCATCATGCAGTTTTCCAACGTCTTCACAATGCTTGTACACTGTAATCACAGTCTCTTTACAATTCTCACGACTTTGCAACACACAATTGCAAACCCGTGTCCAAACAGCGACTCAAGGGGAGAGAATACATGTCACTCAGAGGAACTGAGACATGGGAACACCAGATGAACATCAATTCCCAATCAATCGCACAGCATGTTCCTTGTAATGAACTTGCTAGGTACCTAGGTAAAAAATGCTGCCTCCCTGTCTGGACTGGCCGTTGTCAATAAAATTGCCGATTGGGAACATGAGAAGAGATGCCGGAATGGAACCACTCACTTTCAAGTGTGGCAAGAATTAGTTAGTTTTAAATACACGGTAGCCAATGTACGAGCCGAGAATCGCGAATAGGCGATGTTTGTTTAGCTGTTACTTTTCATGAAAGCTCGCTCGGGTGTGGTGTCAGGGCGTTGCTGACAAAGATGATGACAGTGAGGGTGATGATGATGACGACGACGATGGTGACGACGTGGAAGAGAGTATGTCATTAACTGCAGCGTGTATGACTCTCTTAAAAAAGAGAGGATTTGGACTTTGAGTGCAAGTGGTAGTGGTGGCGATGGAGAGTGGTAGTGATGAAGGTTGCATTGTGTCTGCTGTTGAGATGACGGACAGCTCTTTTAGAAAGCTTTCGTAAGGGGTTAGTTTTGAACCCATTTTTGACACTACAAACACATGGAAGAAAAAGCTTCAAATATTTGGATACAATGGCTTGTTGCCTGATTACATATAGCCTGGATGAACTGACGACGGCTGGTTACAAATAGAGATGGGGATGAGGCTGCAGTATGCACAAGTACAGCAATAGCTCGTATTCCTCGGGAATGCATCTCGTTGGTTGGTTTACTGTCGAAGGAGACCTTGGATTTGGTGCATAGGGCTGGCACGGTACGGAGAGAGGTCCAGCCCGCAGCCCGCAATGTGGGGTCTCCACAAATAATACGGAGGAGCGATTCAACCCGGACCCGGAGTTTTGAGATGGGAGGCGGAACCCCGATCTGCCTGCCGGTGGGATGTGGAGGTTAGGGTGGATCTGCAGTTGGTTGCTCCACTTTTGAGGCCTGAAGATGGGTGATGTCGATGTCTCAACTGTTGATGTTCTACAACACAAAAATGATCAAACGAGATCCCCTCCTCCCTTTTGCGGCAGCAGAATTTGTCATTCGGACTTGTCGAGAAGCTGTCAGTTGTGTCGTCTGGTTTGGTTTGGTTTCTTTCACGTGATGATCGTCCAACCAGGTCGTTCCCAATAGTGTGGCCTGCTGATGTCACTTTTTTTCAAGAGTGGCAGCATCTGACCAGGGGTGTCATGATGAGATTTAGATGTTGCATTGTCGCATTTGCTTTGCATTTCGGTCGGCTTCGGCTGTGGTTTCTCTCATTTCACAATTAACCCCACCACTGGGCAGCCATGAATTGATACGAGTATCAGAATTGTAGAAATCCAGTACTTCGAGTTTATCCCCCCGCCGCCGCAACCGGTTGGTAACAGACATCTGCCAAAATAGAAGGGACCGACCTGCTTACTTACCAAAGTAGCTCGAAACGGACACATTTTTTATAGAAATTCTTTGAGCTGGCTGCCCAGGTGGGCTTCTGGGCGCTTTGGGGACTTCAAAGTACCTTTTGGGCCAAATTACTTGGCGTGGGTACAAAGCCTTATCGCTAGGTCTAGGTTGGACACGTTTATTGCACCGCCGCCGCAGCATCACAGCAGGGAAATACGCACTGGCGCCGCCCCTTCCAGGCCTTCGGTCAGCACTCAGCACAACTGAGAGCGGGCAGCCCCCCAATCCGACGGAGCTGCCTACCTGGCCAACCTGTCTCGTCAAGTAAAATTACGCCCATGACTTTTCTCCTCCGTCTTGACACCAAGCACGCTTCTTTCCAAGAAGTTGCTGTTGCTGACTGACTGGCTTGCTTGACTGGCTGTCCTGCAAGAAGCTTGCGCGACAAACAACGAATCGGTCGAATCCAATTGATGCCCAGCAAATCCAAGGGAAGCCATCACCAACCAACGCGTGCTGCTTGTCCGCGCGTCATATCTCGCCCAACATGAATGCGCTTCAGGAAAAATGCCGACCAAAACACCAGGTCCTCGTCCTGAAATGCTACCCCCGAACAGTTAAAGGCGCCGTCGACGTGAAACCAAATTCGAGCGAACTGAGCTACCTGCTATTCTACGCCCAGTCACGGCGTTCCAAGATTCAGAAAGTTGGCAGCTTCTTGGAGAAGAAGACTGCCAGCGATGTCTACCGTCTGAGGATAGGGTAAGCTCAAGAGACACTCGGATTTAACGGCGAGAAGCTAATAATATCTGTTTTGTAAAGGAACGTCCAGGTTACCCTTCAGATTATTACAGCTTTGATCGAAAAGACGCCCAAAGACCTCCCCCTTTTTGCGTCGTGCGTTCTCAAGATACTCGAACTTATTCTCAAGTCCAATGATATTACCATGGTCGAGTCATCCATACCAACCTTTGAGGCATTTTGCGAACACCATGATCCTACGTCTCTTGGAGACCCCGAGTACCTTCGACAATACATTTCCATTGTGCAGCAGTACGCGACCCTCGCCTCGACGCGCGCCATACCGGGAAAGCTCGAACCTAGCAAGCCGTTGGCGTTGCGGTGGAGGAACTCGGGTTTGGCAGCCATCAGGAGCATTGCTTCCTCAGACGCCCTCTCCTCGGTCACAACCCAGCAGTACGAGGTGGCGGTGCCCATGATCCTGGAGAACCTTTGGACGGACAACGAGAACTTTTTGGATATTTTGCAGCAGCGGGCGGAAATCGATGACAAGCTCGGTGGGACGGCGCTGTTGAGGAGGAGAACGAGCATTGCCACCGTTCAAACTGCCGGCACAGAGGGAGATCCCAACCCCATTGCGCTCGCCGGAACTGCCGGAGATGTGGACAAGCTGGCCGAGGAGGACATTGGCGTCCTGGCTATGCAATGCCTCAAGCAGATATTTGTGGCGCCAAACCGGTCACAAATTCATGCCGCAACTGCTGCGCTCCTCAAGTTTATCCAGGAACGAGTGAGCCAGCACGAGGAGGTGGTGAGGACAGATTCCGACGGAAGAGACAGTGGGTGGGCGATCAAGGTGTTCTTGCTGGTCGCTCGCTGGACACCGGTCGCTGACCGATTTACCATCCTCGTAACGGCCATGGAGACGCTCTCCAAATACCCCTTAAACGACGACACTTTGCAGCAACACATTGTTATGGCGGCAATCATTGCTTCGCTTTTGCGCTCCGACATCAACCTGATCGGCCTCAGCGTTATGGACGTCCTTTTGCAGTTTATCGCACATATTCGACGGCTTGTCCAGTTGCCAGGAGACCCCAACAGCATGAGGAGCGAGCCCCCTCTCCCGGGTCAACCAGACCCCAGATCGCCCACTGCCCAGAAGTTTGAGGACAAGATGGACCAGGCTGCGGCAGAGCGCAAGAACCTGTTATGGCGGCTGCAGGAGTGCATAGGAGATTTGGCCACGCACGTTTACTACGCCGACCAGATTTCCGACATGATTTCTATTATTTTGACCAAACTCAAGCCGGCGAGATCTAACAGCAATGCTGGGTCCCCACCGAGCGAGCCGACTCCTGGATCTTCCAGCAACGCCCTTGGTGATGAGCATCATATCGATTCACTCTTCGCATTGACCGTGGCAAAGATAGCAGCTTTGAGGGCCATCAAGTCGATTTTGCTTGTGGCCAACCCGAGGTCAAAGATGAGCAGCAATCGTAGCTTGTCCAGAAACCACGTGCCGATGCAGGTGTGGGATAACACCCAGTGGTTGCTTCGCGACCCCGATGGACTCGTTCGAAAGGCCTATGTTGATGCAGTGGTGACGTGGCTGGAACGCGAGACAATAAGGGAAGATGGTGAAGCCAAGGATGAGACGGCCCGGCAAGGGCAGAAGGGACGTGACGACAAGAATGTCAGCCTTGCGAGGAGGGCTGTGTCGAGCGCCTCTGCCCGAGAAAAGCCCGCGAAAACATCACGGTCAAATTTCCTGCAGCTCATTCATTTGGCGGTTTATGACAATGCTGTTCAGTATGTTGACTACGAAACGGACATTGTGCTGCTTCACGTCTTGTTGGCCAAGCTGGTCAATCAATTAGGTGTGAACGCTACCAGGTACGGTGTACCCATGATCTTCCGGCTTCAGGAAGATATACAGGATGCCGAGACGCCAATTCAGAAAGTCCGGATTGGTAGCTTGGTTCACGGCTACCTATGGACACTGACGGAGAAATTCGAGTTTGAGGGGTCAGAAGTTGGAAGGGCGGTGCATAACGAAATCGTCCGCCGACGCAGCAAGAACTTTTGGGTTGAAGGCGTCAACATCCCGCCCCCTATGCTCGAATTAACAGGAACCCCAGGAATGGCTCGACCGATGCCCAGGTTGCCACTCAAGGAGATTGAATCCGAGGCGCTTTTGCCATTCGACGACCGTGACAAGTTGGTGGACGCGGTGTGCACAGGATATCAGCTGCAGTCAGCTTCGCCGCCGATAAGCCCGGCTGCTAGTCCCGGCCGCAGCTTCACACACCCGATTCTCGGCTCGACCCTAAGCGCCGTTCCGACCATTGAGAGGGAGCGCGCGATCCCGGCACACTACCGGGACCAGATGTCGAACGACTGGACGCGTGAAGCTGTTCTTGCAGCAGTACAGAATGCGAGCAAGACGGCTTCGCTGGCCGGATCGCGGACTACCAACACGCGCCTCACGGCAGCGAACGGCTTGGTTACGAATGGAAACGGGCTGCGACCAGACAGAGCATCACCACATGGTAGCCGGACGAACCTCCGCCCTTCTTCATCTCCCGGGGTTCGCAAATCGAGCGTCCGCAGTGGACGCTCGCCGGTGCCTACCGGCAGTACAACGGATGGACATGAGCTGGTAACGTCAGTGGAGCAGCTTAAGCTTGTCTTGTCTGGACAACTTCAGCCGCCGGCCACTTCTCATGGTCCGGCTTTCCAACAACAGCACGACGACTCGAGCAGTGACAGCCTCGTCAGTTACGATTTTACGCCTAGCGAACTCTCGTTTAATCCGGCCACCGGAGAGCCAATCGGAGGCGTTGAGATGAGCAAAGTACCGACTCATCATGAACGGAAATCTTCTCTTCTTGGAGGACCCTTGAGCTCCCACCCAACCCAGGAGGAGGACGAGGATGAAGGCGCAGCTGTGCCACCAGTGCCAAAGATCCCTAGCGGCATTGAAGGCAAGGTGCCCAAGACTTCTACACTTGACTTCGCGGCTACGCTACCTCGACCTTCGACTTCGAAGCGGAGCCTCAAGAGTCGACAAGGTGATCGGGCAGTGTCGTCTTCTTGGATGACTGTAAACGAGAAGCCACCGGTCATGGACCTGCAGGCGCTTCTGAATGGTATTGATATTTCTGGGGGTGATGATTCGCTCGGAAGTATAACCAAGCCTCCTTATTAATTGGAGCTTATTTGTTTATTTGGGATGTTGTAGACAGGAATGGAAATGTTAATTATTGGAACGGGCGGGTGTACTTTACCATGTACCATTTTTGCATTTTGTTCGTTTGGGGGAAAAGCAACAGCATATACAGACATGGTTCATCGACTGGACAGCAGAGAGTTGGGATCAAAAAAAGGGGGCGGGAGGGGTCCGAGGCGAGAAGACTCGGGTTGTTCGAGGGTAGCGGTTATTTGATATGGTGGTGTAACCGGGACCTCTTGATGTAATGTGGTTTTTGGTATTTCCAAGTCTTATACATGCTACGCACGGCCTCACGGCAGTTCTTTTGTACTATTTTAAAATTCCTCATAACTGTAGCCTGTAAAGATGATTTATTTATGTTTATTTACATGTCAAGTACATGTACAGTACATACCTCCTCAGGAACATCTGATGTCATCAAACCCACCGCACTGGTGCGCTAACGAGGAGCAGCTCATCCCTGCTGCACAGCGGGGCCCAATCGCAATGCAACTGCAAAAGACAAAAATGAATGGAACTTTGAACCTTTTTTTTTTTTTTTTTTTTTTTTGGCCGTCCCCTCCATTGCCTGCGACGACAAAACCTCACAAAAACCTCCAACCACCCACGACGCCCCTCCCCCTCCGTCCCAAAAGAAGTTCAATTGGCGGTTGTCTTGCCACAGGGACAGCCAGATTCAAGATGGCGGCCTCTACGAGAATAGGTCTCGCGGCTTTGCGCCGAACTACTACCTCAACACCCCTCCTCCCCCGATTCTCGTATGCGACGACGACGATCCGCTCCATTCACATCTCCCCCTCCCAACCCGCCTCCGTCGCCCCAGGCCTAGTCAGCTCCGCCCCTCCTCCCCCTCCCCCTCCCCAACCTCAAGACTCGGGTCTTCTTCGTCCCCCGCGAAGAAAACGCCAAATCGAGCTCCTCCGCCCGTCTGCCCCAAAGGACAACAATTCCTCCTCCTCCTCCTCCTCCTCCTCCTCACCACTATCAAAACGTCGATTCTGGCAAACCGTCTCGTTCCAACCGTCCAGGGACAAGGACAAGTCAAACTTTTTCGAAATCAGACTCGACTCCAGACTGGTCCGCCACCCGACGACCAAACAGCCTATCCTGATACCTTTTTCCAAACCGCTCCTCGCGCACGCCTTGGCGGTAGAATGGGACCAGCTCCTCTCCACGCTCGAAGCGACGAAAACCCACCTGATCCCTCTCACCTCGCTGGTCTGTCGCGCCTTGGACCTCGACGCCGAAGATAAATCTCCTTCTTCCGAATCAGGAAACCAACAGAGCGAAACGATCCGCCACGGAATAGTCAAGATGCTCCTCCGCTACCTGGACACGGACACGATCCTCTGCATGGCGCCACACGCGGACCCCAAAGATTTGAACAGCCCCTTCTCGTATAAAAACTCGGAGGGAAAAACGCTCCGCCAGGTGCAGCAAGAAAAATTCGACCAGGTGGTTGGACCTTTAACATCCGAGTTGTGGCCCGGGATCAGAATCACTCCGGTTTTGGGAGACGACGGAAATTCCATTTTTCCAAAGAAGCAGGAACAGGGCACCAGGGAGGTCGTTCAGGGTTACCTGCTGGGTCTGAGCGGGTGGGAGCTGGCGGCCGTGGAGAGGGCCACCTTGGCCGGGAAAAGTCTGTTGACTGCTGTGAGGTTGGTGCAGGAGTGGAAAGAGGGAGGCAAAGGAGAAAAGAAGTTCGGCGTTGAGGAGGCGGCCAGGGCGGTCAGCGTCGAGACGGATTGGCAGCAGGCTAGGTGGGGCGAGGTTGAGGATACGCACGATGTGGAGAGGGAGGATGTGAGAAGACAGTTTGGAAGCGTGGTTTTGTTGGTAGCCAGGAGGGGAGATTGAGGAGTAAACAATGAAAGGGGGTGGGGGGGCTAAGATGGTAAGGGGTTGTGTATATGTAACTGTACATGTATGTGTATTTTTTATTCAAGGTTAGTCACCTTCGCAGAGTCATTCTCGGCAAAGAGTCTCTGGCTGAGCTGTTATTCTTCACTTCTTCCAGGGCGCTGATTGACAAAACGCCGTGTTATACTCAGCATACCGTTCTCTGTTTACACACAGTCTGGCTCCCTCCACCACACCCACCACACTATCTATACTTTAATGACAATTCCAATCAATTCCAATCATTCAATGCTCCTCACTACAACTACACTACCTCTATAACGATATACCTGACTTCTGATACCCCTTTCTCCCACGTCATCACCCTCTCACAAAAAGCCATTGTCCATATTTTTCAAACCAAAAAATACCATGATGACCAACAAACACCCACCTCTCCACTACACCCTTCCCTCCTGCCCTTTGATGTTTTTTTTCTTTTTTTCACTTTTGCAGTCTCACAAAGTCTTTATCAAACAATACAATAATACTACCCCACCCACAACCCATTACTTCACCCTCTTTTCCCCATTCTCTCTCTCACGGTTGCTCCTTCATATAAAAGCCCCAGCTCCATCATCCTCACTAATCATCGATCTATCCCCACCGCCGTCGTGTCCATGCATAGCAGCATTATTATCCTCCAAACACTTGTCGGCCATCCGGAACCTACCACCACGCCCTCCGCTCCCGCTCAATCGATGACCCCGTCCATTGCCAACATACCCCTCACCACCACCACCACCACCATATACAGGCCCAAACTGCTTCTGTACCGCCGCCGTCAACCCAGGGCTCGACTGAACCGAGGGGGTGGTCGTTGACCTCCCAACACCACCACCCCCGCCAACAGTATTCAAGGGTCTCGTTATCTTCAGAGGAGAAGGCCTCAGTGCGCTCTTGAGCGGTATCGGCGGGGGAGCCATCAGCCCACCCGGACTGTCATTCTCAGACAGGCCCGTTCTTCCCACCGTTATCGGAATCGACGAAGGCGGCGTGCTCCTCTTGATGCACCTCTGAAGCGGCGTCAACTTGACGACATTTGGTTCTACGGAGCTCAGTGGCGTAGTAGGAAGTTTCGGCTGCCGAGTTGAGACGACGGGAATTCCAAAGTAATCACCATCATCCCCGTCATCTTCCCCGTATATTTGCGCCGCCTCTCGCACGTGTCCGCTCGGACTCGGAAAGCTCCTGGGCATAGTGGGAAGAGCGAACTCTACCTCGATCGGCATCGGTCTGGTTGGTGACGAGTCAAGCTTCGCAATGTTAGCCGACAACCACGTCTTCCAATCGACCGAGCTTGCCGATGAGGTCTCACGGTACCCCACCGGTTGGTACGTTACTGGGACTTCCTCATCTTCAGTTGGTCCTTCCACTGCATGTTCATGCCCTTCTATCTCTCTGGAAGCATCACCCTCTTCTTCTCGCATCTCGATTTTATCCGTCGAGTAGACGCTCTCAGAGTATCCAAGATCCTTTGCCGAGTTGGAATCAGATTCGGCCATCCCACTCACAACAACGCTGGCGATCGAACCCGGTCCTTGGGCGGAATCGTGGGGCTGTTGGCTCCGCGGATTCTCTTCTTCCTCCATTGACCGCCGGATGGCACGGCGGTATGGGCTTTTTGTTCTGAACAAGTGGGATGAAGGGCTACCAAAGAACGCTCCATTTCGGTCCGAGACCGATCTTTCACCTGCTCGGCCTGCTGAGGTGGAGGGTGCAAACAGCGGCAGTCCATCACTCCCTGACGGTTCGGGAACATCATGGAGCGAACCAACAGTCCCTGCCGAATCGGACCGCGATCTCTCGCCTCTAAACGCCGCGCGGGGGTTGAGAGTGATTACAGGAGCGGCCTTTTGTTTCTCGCTCGGTCTGGATCCTCTAGAAGCTCGTGTTGGAGTATCGACCATGTCAGCTGTGTGAGGCCGAGGTAACTGTCCCATCCGGGGTGCAATTTGGGCATCTATGGCCTCCATCCGTCTCATCAGGGCCGAGTACACCCGCTGGCTGTCCACTGACGGAATTGTGGGAGTTGGATTGCCAGTCTCGCTGTTGTCTGGATATTGGAACAAATCTGGTCCTAGGGCCTTTCTGCGGCCTGATGATGACGGAGCGTGTGTGCCGTTCTCCTTAATAATGGAAAGGCGCTGTCTCTCCCATTCTCGCCATTGCTGTTGCTGTTGGCTCGTAAGCGTGCTGGGTCCAGAGTGTGCCCAACTTGTGAGCGACTTGTCATCCGAAACTTGGCGATTATGCTCTCGCTCACTCCTCAGACTCTCCAAGCTCCCTTTGTTGGAGCAAAGCACATTCGGCGGCGCAAGTTGAAGTGAAGGCATTTTAGCTTGTACCGTGCGGATAGGGCCCCAACCATCATCACTTTGAGCTTCGTGCTCAGCATTCGAAGAGCCAAATGTGCCAAATCCGTCAGTCACATGAGTCTTTTTCGCTTCGATGTGTTGGGATGGAATTGTTGACGGTGTGTCCTCGGACTTTGAAAGGGTAAAAAAGCTCTTCAGTTTGGTCTTGAACGACTTGGAAACCTTCCTTGCCTTGAACCTGAGGTTGTCTTGTTTGTCAACGGGGATGCTAGGGCCAATATTGAAAAGTCCTGAGCCTTCCGCCGAACTGCTGCTGCTGCGGAGTGACTTGCGCATCCTTGAATCTGCGCCTCCGCCTCGACCTCGTGATCCAAAGAGCGTCGAGGTCTTGGGTCCGGGCTGCAGCTCGAGTTGCCGAGCTGGGTAGTATGGGTCTTCTTGAACGTTGGAAGATTCAGACAGAGTTGGGGCTCTTGCATTGCTCTCTGGGTTGACGCCGGTCCCGGATCTCAGTAAATGCCGATTCTTCAAAAAGCTCATTGATTTAGGGGCCCACAGCTGCGGCATGCTCGGCTCACGCTCCGACTTTCTAGGCTCTGAATAAAACAGTTTGCGTGTTTGCGATGTTCTTGTCAGCGGCTGGGCTTCGTCACCACCATTCGACCCTTGTGCTTCAGAGCTAAACATGGATCTGGATCTCCGAAGACGGCGATACGACGACGGTAGCGAGGCGATATTATCTTCAGGGGTATAGTACTCATCTGCGGCTGCCAAAGACTCGAGATATCCAGTCGCCATTCCAGACAGGGGAATCGGCGGCGGTGCTCTACGCGGATGACTGGGTGGTTGGCCTGAGATGTATGAGTCGTTGCCGAGAATGCAGCTTCCCAAACTGCTGGCATCACAATCATCATGTCTGGGTGGCGGCCCAGACTCTCCGTCCAAGCCCTTGGATGCCTTGCCTTGCACCGAGCATGGTCCCACAAAACGGACGCTTTGCCGATGGCGAAGATCTTGTCTGACCTCCTGACCCTGCGAGGGGGTCATGTTATTTCCTCGGCTTGGTGTGCTTCTTTTGAGGTGGTGGCGCCGGGGAGACGACTCGGGGGTAGGTGGGAACAGTGCCATGTTTGATTTGGATCGGCTCTGTGCCCTGGCGTAGGCCTGAGACGCAGCTATTTGGGCGTCTCGCTGTGCCTGAGCCGCGTCGATGTGCTCAAGATGAACCCCATGTGTTGACGACGTCGACTTTCGACGTTTAAGATCTGACGTGGACTTGAGGCTGCGCCGACGCAACATAATAAAGTGTTCAAGCTGTGCAAATAACTCAATGTCTGTGGGGGGGGAAAAAATGGAATAAAGTTGCTGTGACTTTGCAGCTATAAAAACTCCTGTCAATGACGAAAGATCCTGTGATCCTGTTCTCGTTGGACATTGGCAGGTTGAGCAGTGGAAGAATCGAGGAAGTCCTGAGCCTGCGGGACTGCTTGAGGAAATAGAAAGCCATTGCGGCGTTTGGGGAAGAAAGGAAAGTGTGGACTTGAAGGTTTTTCCAAAATTGGAGTGCACAATCGAGTGGAAGGTGCAATTATTTTTCTTGGGGAGGCTCGGTCCCGAGATCACTTCGTTCTTGAAATCAAACACTCCACAGAGTCAAGTAACGCATGCATGGAAATTGCCCAAAGAACATTTTGATGTACTGGAAGTCCCAAAATATGTATCATGTGCTAATGACTATTGCTAGTAAGCCTTATTGTAAAGAATATAAAACGCCCCGTATATTCTGCCATTGATATCCTCTCCTGCCATGGCTTTTCCTGTCCACGATACCAATTTGCTCCTATCCGTGGGTGTGTGTATATAGCAAATCATATCTCCTGACGGCAAAGGAAAACAAGGGAAAAGATACAACACCGCTGCCCCCAGGCTCGGCACCAAATATGCGTATGTGTTTCCTCGCAAGCGTCCTTTTCGCAAGGTTGAGGTGTCCTCGTTCGTCGAGAAATTCGCCGTAGTAAAAAAAGGATTCCGTAGCAACCAAAGAACCCAAACCAAAACAAGAAAATAAAAGGAAAGTAAAGGGGGAAGAAATCCCGCAGAGGGGCGCATGGCTTCTGTGAAGTCCTGATGAAGAGGGAAACTTCAGCATTCAAAATCCATTATATTCGAAATTTTGAGCATGCTGAGGGATAGCTCCCTTCAGGGCAGCATCGTCCTTGTCAGACTGTAAAGTCATCTTCTCCGGATCGATGTATCTGGCAGTGAGGGCAAACCGCCGGTTGCCCATGGGCTGTACGGCATGCTGCAGGATGCGTTAGAAATATCTCGCTGCATCCATAGTTGGTATGACTGACCTCGTAAATGCGCTGGATTTCTGTTCCACTCATGACCATGATATCTCCGTGCTCCATGCAAACTTCGAGCACCTCTTTATAGACAACCTTGCCGCGGTCTTTGTGCATAGGGAGGAAGAACCCGGTTTTCGCTTTAGGCCTGAACCTCATGACACAAGGCGAGCCTAGCGCCAAAGCAGCAACGACAGGGCCGAGCTCGCTCTCGCCATCGTCATGGTACTGCAAGACGGGTGTGTCAGGAATTGGTCGAAACAAAGAAGCGTCAAAACCAGGAACTTACGTTGATAGAATCATTCTCCATGTATCCCAAAGCAAGGAGCTCGTTGAAATCTTGGCTCTCTGTCGAGCGTGTATGCTCGCCGACATGCTTTTGTTGATCCAAGGTATCAATGAAGTTGTTAGATGCGGGCACTGCAACTCGCTTGGCCCAAATGAGTCGTTGCAGTGCCTGAAGGACCACGTCCGGAGCCTCTGAGAACCCTTTCGACTGCACAGAGACACCGAACTTGTACCGGGCGCCCTAAAATAATGGTTAGAGCATTCCAGTTTCTGGCCACTGATCACAACTCACAAAGTTCTGCTGGAAATGGCGGGTCAATCCTTCGAGTTTGTCTATGTAATGGGTCAGCATGCTGTCTGTCATGGAAATATACAGAGTTACTTACGGCCGATAATAGCAGCTGGATTTCGTCGCAGACCAATATCTTTGACTTCAAGGGTCCGGAAGAGTTCGTCTGGTCCGCCAGGACGAGCATTGATCTCTGGGGTCGATGACAAAACAGAGAAAGAGCCAATGATTCTCCCCTCTGAGTCTGGCAAGAAATACTGGCGCATTGTATGTCCGCCGACACTTAGAGTCTGTGTCTTGCGGATGTAGCCACGCTGAAAGATGGTTGCCGCGTCGTCCATGACGAATGATGGGTTCTTGTCAAAGTTGTTGTTGACCCCATATTTCTCCCGGCGAGCTTCAGTGAGCGTCTTGAACTTGGTGTTTTCCGCGTTCCAGATATCGACGGGATATGGGCTCATTGGTGCTGGCTGTTCGAAATTGCAAGCCTTATTTTCACAGGCCCATGTGTTCCAAAACAGCCGGCGGTTGCAGCAACCGCAATCAGGGCAGACAAACCCCCGGCGAAGAACAATCTCGGTGCCGTGAAGCCCCTCGCCCTGAGGCATCTCCGGAATAATCGAAGGAACTTCGCCATCAAAGTGGGTTCTCTCGTCCAGAAACTCCGAGGTATATCGGAGCCCCTTGACGTCAACCTTCCTGCCGTTCGGGAATATATAGTAAGACGGGCAGGTCTGGTTGAGACAGAACCACCCCGTTGTGAACAGTTGTTTGGCCGCGCTCTTGCATGTGCTGCAAGTATCAATCTTGGCCCTCACACCAATCGGGGTGGCTGTCTGTGTGGGCATCCACCAAGACGGCTCAGTAAGATCTGCCTTCTCGAAGCGAACACGCCAGATCAGCACCTCTCTGTCTGCTCCCCTGGGGACCTGCTTCTCCTTCCACATATCGGTAATGTGGAAATACGCCAGGACCGCATACGGATGGGGCGGCTTGCAAGGGTAGATCGGGTGGTTTTCGCCTTGACGATCTGTCAGCGAGTTATCACATTGAGCCAAGATAAAGTGACTTACCAGCAACAAGTGCGACGAGAGTCTTGGCCCTGCACGCGTTCTTGAGCGACTCAACATTGACCGCTGTGTCCGGTGCGTCCACAGTCCTGACCATGCACTTGGAAACTGCATCCCGGGTACGACCACCGCCACTGAGTTCTTGGTTAGCCACATGAAAAGCGGAATTGGAGAAAGTGGAATAGAGAAACATACACTGATGATATGACGACCTGTGCGCCAAAGACATCGCCGTGGTCTGTCTCAACGTCGATCAAAAAACCTTTGGCAACCTTGTTTGCCGTGTGCAGGCTGCCCTTGTAGGCACGGTAGTAAGGCAATGCCTCACAGAGGCCGCCACGCTGGTTTGACCAGACGATTGGGAGCGCACTGGGATCGGGGCGGAGGTCTGGTTTGATGTCAACAGTCGTGTTTTGTGACTTGTTGGTCGCACGCTTGCGCTTCAGAGTGCTGGGCTCCCCGTCATTGGCAATGGGAGTAATGACAATGGACTGCGCAGCGGTCTCACAGTCGTCCTGTGGAAATTTAAGTTCGGCATTGAAGGGAACGGAAGCTATGGTGCCATTGGTAACGGAATCACCCTCGGTGCTCTCAATCGTAGCTGCAGTGTCGACAACGGCAGTTTCGCCGGCTGGTGTCGACTTATTGTTTAGACGAGCATGCTTTGAAGCGTGCTCGGCCTCACTATCAGTCGCATCATCGTCATCATAGCTTGTCGTATGAGTGTTGACTCTAATGCGAGTGCTTATGGACCCTTCAGGCATACCAACGGCCCCGCCTTTGATGAGGACTTTAAGGTTGACCGTTGCGCGAATTGCAGCTGCCCGCTTTGAAGTACGTGTTGGCTGCGCCACCTCGATGGGCTTCGCAATCTTAGGCTGAGCGCGAACCGGAAGCTTGACCTCAGACCTACTGGTCGGGGTTGGGGTGGCTTCTTTGACGAAGGACTCCTGAGATGTGGCCGGGGTGTCAGGGGTTGGCAGATAAGCCATATCCGTATCAAAAGACGGAGAAGAAGGTGGTGTGCTGAGAGGAGAAGAAATCCCGTCCGCACGCTCAAAGGTTGAGGAGTCCATTATAACGATGTTGGAAACGATTCAAGTACCAATGCTGGCTGAGATTCCTGGAGCAAGTTAGTAACCATTTTGCCATATGAGCAAGCCTTTGCCAACATAAGAATGTTGATGTATAGTGAACCGGTGTTTACGGGTAACCTCTCAGCGTGGGGCACCATGTGGTTGTCGGCCCGCCGATCTGCAGCGGTCCTGACTAAACGAAAGAAAGGGGTCAGGAGTTGAACGAATCAATTCAGTGTTCCATGTTGGACACTGACTCTGTTCATCCAAGCTCAACAGAGAGAACCACAGAATCTGGAAAAGCAGCAACCACTCGGAGCTGACAATTTCACAAACCAGTCTCTTCCGTTTTTCTTCCTTTTTTTCCTTTTCCCTTAACAAGAGAGAAAACAGGAAATGAAAGAAAATGGAGAGCGAAACCCACGACCTGGGCTTCATGTGATGGGTGGAAATAAGAACAAAAATGGAAAGAGATCTCACCTGCGCAAGTAATCGGCGCCTGAATATTTTGTTCAAGACCACCGGTGGTTTTTGAACAGAGATGAGAGGTTTTAGAAGGGATATCCAGTTGCAGTATCGATGTGGTTCAATTGCTTCCAACTCTTTTGTAGCGTTGACCGACTTTACCGGCCTGATGGCAGTGAGAAGAACCCTGGATGAATTGGTTAGTATTGTCGGTCGCTTTCAGAGACGAGAGCGTCGGGAACAGCGAAGAAGGGCAGAGGCTGAAAGTGCCTATTGAAGGACCTAGAGCGATCTCGATCTGTAAGGTAGGGTGTGAGAATGTGAGAGAGGAAAATAGAATGAACGTCGTGCAGGGAAGAAGGACTCGAGCTGTATTCGAGTCTCTCGCTCTGAACCTGAGACGGCAGGATGTGGAAGTGGGAATATAGGAAAGAGAAAGAGTCGCGTAAAATGCAGAGGGCTTAGTCGAGATTCTCTCTGAGAATGAAGACTCGAATCGCCGAGGTGAGGAGGGAAAAAAAGGAAAGAACGATGTGAGAGGAAGAGATTTCAGGCAGCCTAGGCTAGGTAGGTATGCTCGGACGAATTTTCGTCTGAACCTCAAGGAGCTGAAGATAGTAGCAGAGAAGAGGGGAATAACGACTCGAGCACAAGAATCTTAGACTGTGGCCAAATATTCTTGTCTAGAGTGTAGTTGAGATGGGATGAGAGCCGCGGGGTAAAGGAAACGAAGCTGCAGAGGGAGAGCTCTCATAAACCGCTGCAAGTGAAGCCGAGAAAGAGGAGTAAAAAGGGTAGAAGAGATGAGAAATTAAAGATATACACTTACAGCAGCTGGGGTAGCGTGATTATCGAGAGAGTCTAACGACCAAGTGCCTCAGACCACTTGAAGGCCCCCCCAGGGAAGCTTGATGTGAGTCGAGCGCTGTGTGATAGGGCGCGTTGAGGGTAAGAATCTGTGATCGCATGAAGTACCTGCTTGGTCGCTTGTGGTAGATGAACGGCTGGAGGAAATTTCTGACTCTTGGTGGATTTCTGGCTTGTGAGAAGGCGGCTTGAAGTTGGATGTGGCGTGGCGGAGGAGGAAGAAAAGCATCAAGGTTTGGGAATCAAGGCTTTCTCTATCTAGGTTTGAATTTTGGAGCTTGTGCGGAACTCAGAGGGCTGGTTAACCCTCCTCACCATTAACTTCCAAAAGGCAAGAATCTCTTCGCTCCTGCCTTTTTTTCCATTGCCCGGCCTGGTGATGTCTCATGTTGAGGAGGAAAGAGCGACGGTTACGGTGTCCGCGTCTCGCAGAGAGCCGTGTGGCATCTTTCAGGAGCACTGTGCTCCTGATATGGCTCGAAGCCACCGGAATTCCCAGAGATTGATTGACTATGGTATATATCAAGGAAAGCATCGGATCTAGGGAATTGGAAATTCCCATTCAATATTAGAAGCTTTACTGTCCATCAGTCTAAGCGGTTTCAACAGTTCAGGCTTGCTGTTGGTTCCATGGAATGGACTTTGGAGCATTGCAAACATGGGACGAACGGCTTAGGAGAATATGGTGGACTAGAACCTTACTTGGACGTGACACCAAGTAGTGGAGATGGGGCTGTTTTCGTCTGATCTTGCAGAGGTAATGTAAAACTTTGCATGTGGTGGGAGTCACGTGCGCATTCTGAATCCTTGGATGAAACGGTATACAATGCGTAGGTACTTCTGCAATAACTTCCAGGTCGGGTTTATCTTCAGCCCAGGGGAACCAGGAACCAGCATGAAGGCAGCCGGCAATGGCTCGGTCGCGTGTGGGTGGTAGCCTGAAGCATTCCGAAATTCTCAACCTGGGAACCTTGGAGAATGGGATAGCCGAGGTTGCAAAGAGATTCTTGAAATGACGGTGATTGGATAACAGGGTGCTGTTCAGTTGAGCAGAGTGCCTCTCTGAGACCAAGTGGAAATTGGAGAAGTGCGGGGTTTTACACGGGAGATCTCTTGGCTGGCATTTGCCCATGGGGAAGTGGAATAAGAAACGATAGCCGGTCCACTTACCGTTCTTTAGGCGATTGTGGGGGCGGAGTTGCCCTGGGTGGGAGTCTTGAACTCGGATTCTCTTTGCAGAGGGTTCGCGGGTGGTCTTCTCGGTTCTCGTGCTCCCTCGGGATTGGCGTCTGTTTTGCTTTTTGCTTTTATTGTTCTGCATCTTCGTTTCAGTTGACATTCATCGGATACCAGACCTCCAACGTTGTAACTTTTTCCTTGTTAGTTGTGACTGTCCCTCTCAAGTCGGTATCTTTCTGGTCGGCATCACTCCCAGGTTTTCCAGATTTCCAACGGAACCGTCAATTTATCTACCCAGCTGGCTGGTCAAGACGTGCCAATTTGGAACCTCAGAATCGAAAAGCCGGTCTCACGATGGTTTTCTATCCTCCGCCATGGGTCCCCAAACTCCCATTTGGTAAGTCTGAGATGATGAGATGAGATTGCTTGTGGCTTGCAGATATCTAACGGCTATGGCTACACAGACCCGCCCGACTCGATCACCATCGGCGAATTCATGAGGAGTGAGATTTACGGCCGCTATCCAATGGCAAAGAGCCACAATCCATTCACATGTGGCCTTACGGGCAAGACTTACACCGTGGATGAGGCGCACAAGCGTTCCGACCTCATCGCAAAGGCCCTGGCCAAGATAATGGGATGGGAGCCAAATGTTGACACTCCGTGGGACAAGGTTGTGGGAATATTCTCGTTCAACACCATTGACTACCTGTCCATTGCCCATGCCATCCACCGATTGTCGGGCATCACCACGCCTGCTAATGTTGCGTACTCGGCCGGTGAGCTCGAGCACCAGCTGCGCTCTTCAGGGGCAAAGGCCCTCTTTACCTGCTTGCCGGTCCTGGAAACGGCGCTCAAGGCCGCAAAGGCAGTTGGTATTCCGGAAGACAAAATCTTCATCATGGACATGCCCCATCACTCGAAGAAGCTTCAGTACAAGACGGTTGATGATTTGGTGGAGCTGGGCCATTCAGTGCCTGATCTTGAGCCCCTGAAATGGGTAAAGGGGCAAGGCGCGCGTCAAGTGGCCTTTTTGTGCTACTCCAGCGGCACTTCTGGGTTGCCTGTAAGTCTAATGCGGCTTTGAGTTTATGCCGAGACCGGGCTGTGTTGCTAACATTGAGCAGAAAGCAGTCATGATCTCGCACAGAAACGTAATTGCAAACACCATGCAGTACTGCATCTGTATGTTTAATTTTCTCTTTCAAGGAGGCGTTTGCCGTTTGCTCCTGTGACATGAGCACAGGAGTGGGCAAGTCGATGTTTTAGTAGCTAACTAGACACAGATGACCAACCGGCAAGGAAACACTTTGGCGTTGAGACTCGGGTCGCAATGGGCCTTTTGCCATTTTCGCACATCTATGGTTTGGTCGTGGTCGCTCACTGCGCTATCTGGCGAGGCGACGGAGTCATTGTCCTGCCGAAATTCGACCTTACCGAATATCTCCAGGCCATCGAAAAGTTCAAGATCAACCATCTCCCTGTAGTTCCACCAATTGTTGTTCGTATGTTGAGCAGCAAAGACGTGCTCAAGAAGTACGACTTGAGCAGCGTCAAGTTACTGTTCACGGGAGCCGCCCCTCTGGGCAAGGAGACCGCCGAGGAATTGCTCCAGCTCTATCCCGAGTGGCATGTCGGCCAGGGCTATGGTACGAATTCCATCCTTTGTTGTTCTGAGATACAAGGATCAAGTTACTGATTTTAGTCTGTAGGCATGACTGAGACGGCAACGGTTGTGTGCACAACGAGCGAACATGATATCTGTCAGGGAACTTCGGGCTCTCTGGTACCTGGGACAAGAGCCAAGGTCATTGACCAAGACGGAAAGGAGATTACCGAATACGGCAAGCCAGGAGAGCTCCTTGTGCAATCTCCCTCGGTGACATTGGGCTATCTAAACAACGAGAGGGCTACGGACGAAGCATACGTTTGGGACGAGGATGGAAGATGGCTCAAGACTGGTGACGAGGTCATTGTGACCAAGGCGCCCAGTGGCTATGAACACATCACCATTGTCGATCGACTTAAGGAGCTGATCAAAGTCAAGGGTCATCAGGTTGCGCCCGCTGAGCTCGAAGCCCACCTTCTCGCTCACCCAGCCGTTGATGATGTCGCTGTCATTGCAGTTCCAGACGATCGAGACGGTGAAGCTCCAAAGGCTTTCATTGTCACTCCAGCCTCGATGTCTTCGCGAAAGGATGAGGAGATGGCAGCAGAAATCATCAAGCACGTCCAGGATCACAAGGCGCACTACAAGTGGCTCAAGGGAGGAATCGAGTTTATCGATGCTATCCCGAAGAGCCCCAGCGGCAAGATTCTGCGACGGCTACTCCGTGACAAGGAGAGGGAGGCGAGAAGGGCAAAGGGTGCAAAGATTTAATGGGAGAAAGGACAGGGGGTGGTTGCAATGTGTTTGGTGATCCAGCGAGTGTTCTATAAGCAAGCATGGCAAGTGTTTTTTGTTTTTTTTGTTGATTTGCTCTGCAATGACAAAGCTATTTGAAGTTACAAATAACAGATCTACCCGATTGACATGAGGTGCCACATTTCCGTGGCTTTGATGTTTCTCTATGGTAATATTCTTTGACAGTGCCCCGCTGCAGCGGTTGGAACTGCCAAGGAAATGTTGAGCTGGAGGGATTTGTCCATTAAATCGTGTCGTCATCATTATGAACGACGTCTTTTCTTTGGCCACGGAGAACCCCAACATTCCACCAGACAAAAGGGGGGGATGGGTATATTAAGAGTGAAAAAGGCAACAGTAAGTGCTACGGGTAGTTATTTTCTTTCTACCTTTATTTAAAAGAGCCTTTTTTTCTTTTTTTTGGTCACGAAAGAATTCTAATTGGCAAGGTTGCAAAAACCTCGCCAACTTTGTCGGAACGTTTTTGTCTTTTGACACTTACACCGGAAAAGCTCGCGCCCCACCTTCCTCATTCGGACAACACCCATCATCCCACAGGATTATCATCATGTCTCTCTCGCGCCACGTCAACCCGGAGGATATCGTCCACCACCTACAGGACCTTCGCGTCCAGCCACCGTCATCATCCAATGGATCCGGCGGCGGTCAAGGGTCAGACGCCCACCTCACCGTCTACTCCTCCCGCTACACCAGCCAGCGCGACATCCCCAAGTACAACATCCCCGAAGAAGGATGTCCCGGCGACACGGTCTACGCCATGATCAAGGACGAATTGGACCTCGACGGGCGCCCCAACCTCAACCTCGCCAGTTTCGTCAATACCTATGCAGACGAAAACGCTACGAGCCTCATGGCCGATAACATTGCCAAGAACCTGGCCGACAACGACGAGTACCCGGCCATGCTCTCCATGTCTGACCGGTGCGTTTCCATCCTCGCCCACCTGTGGGGCGTTCGTCCCGGCGAGAAGGCCATTGGCTCCCCCACCGTCGGCAGTTCGGAAGCTATCCACCTCGGCGGGCTGGCTATGAAGCGCCGCTGGCAGGAGAAGAGACGGAAGGAAGGAAAAGACACGCTGAAGCCGAATATCATCATGGGCGCTAACGCTCAGGTCGCGCTGGAAAAGTTTGCGAGGTACTTTGAGGTTGAGGCGAGGATCTTGCCCGTGTCGAAGGAGAGTAAGTACCGGCTGGACGTGAACAAGGTGAGGGAGCACGTGGATGAGAATACTATTGGTGTGTTTGTTATCTTGGGCAGTACGTACACGGGTCATTATGAGCCCGTGGAGGAGGTGTCGGAGGTGTTGGATGAGATTGAGAAGGAGAAGGGGTGGGATGTGCCGATTCATGTCGATGCGGCCAGTGGTGGGTTTGTGGCGCCGTTTACGCATGCTGGGGTTGGGAAAGGGTTGAGGTGGTGAGTTTTTTTTTGAGTTTTTTTTTTCCTTTTCTTTTCCTTTTCATCGATTGTGATTATGGAAAATCCCTGTTAATTACTGACTGGAGGGGAATTTTTTATTAGGAACTTTGAACTTCCTCGCGTCAAGAGTATCAATGCTTCGGGACACAAGTACGGCCTCGTCACTGCCGGCGTTGGCTGGATCGTCTTTAGAGACGAGAGTATGCTTCCCAAAGATTTAATCTTTGAGCTCCATTATCTGGGCGGAACGGAGCAGTCGTACACGCTGAACTTCTCGAGACCTGGCGCACAGACTGTTGTGCAGTACTATAACCTCATTCACCTGGGGCTCAATGGGTACAGGGAAATCATGGAGAACTGCTTGGCGAATGCCAGGATCCTGTCCAAGAGTCTCGAGGCGACCGGCTGGTATACCTGCTTGAGCGATATTCATCGGCCCGTGTCTGAGCAGCCAGAGGGCGGCAGCGGGGCCGCAGAGAAGATCAAGGAGACTGCTTCTGCAGCTGCTCAGAAGGTTACGGGTGGTGGCGACTCCGAACAGGACACATCGGCCAACTACGTCGCCGGGCTGCCGGTGGTCTCCTTCCGGTTCACTGACGAGTTCAAGAAGGAGTTCCCCCACGTCAAGCAGGAGTGGATTTCTGTTCTTGCCAGAGCGAGGGGGTGGATCATCCCCAACTATGCTCTCCCTCCGGGCGAGCAGCAGACAGAGATTCTGAGGGTCGTCATCCGGGAGAGCATGAGCTTCGATCTGCTGGAACGGCTCGTTACGGATATCGTTCAGGTGACGCAGACGCTGATGGATCACGACGAGATTGATTTGACCATTATGCACAAGCAGAAGGGGCGGAGGAGGCTGGTTGAGGAGAAGGTGAAGGGCCACAAGAAGGAGAAGGTGAAGGGCCACAAGAAGGAGCCCGGGGTGGGCAAGAGAATGGAGGAAGGTATCCACAGGTCTGTTTGCTAAGAAGTGGATTGTTTGCTTGCTTTTAGTTGTAGATTATGGGAATCCAGGAGAAGACATCCCTGTGACGTTTAGAAAGAGTCTTGTGACATGGATGGCACTTTGTGACTGTTGTGCTGTTCGGTAACAGCCTTAGCATCCATTTCTCAAGCACTTGGTAATAGGAAGTTCCAGGTTTCGGCCATGAATTCACACTCACCTCATCAGCCAATAACTCGAGGCATATATTCTGGTCATCTAACTCTTGTTGAGAATGTCATCACCCACTGGCAAGGGCTCATCTCCCGGATCTCGGGGCTGTTAACCAGGAGCAGGATGTTGGCAAACCAGCCTGCAAGTTGGCGCCGCCAGAAGCTTCTTTGACCGAAAATCAAGACGACGAAGACGGCAACATCATTCTCTATCCATGAAGCGTCAGTGCAAACGGTGTGAGAAATCTGCAACCGGGGCACAAGCAAGCAGCTTATCGGGTTCTGCAAGCCGTGCGAGGATTGCTACGAGGAATTGTGGGAGACGAAATGCGAACACTGTGGCGATCAGTGCGATATCTGGCATGGTCTGTGGTGAATGCTTTGATTATGTACCCGTAACAGGAGGCCGTCATACAACCATGTACTGCCCCTTGTTAGTGCGCACTGGAAAACCTCACGCTCCTCCTTGTGAAAGAACGCCCCCGTGGCCCCCCCCAAAAATATTTCGCTATACATGTTCTTATTCGATCAGTCTAAGAAAGCTTCTTTTTAATATTTGGCAAGACTTACCCATGCAAGATACATGATGAAGATCATGGCGCGCGAAATCCCCCCCCCGTTCGGGCCCTTAAAGGAAAAGGGGGTTGTCTTATTAAACACGGAGACGTGGAACTTTCCAAGCAACCTATAACTCCTCCGGCCCTTTCTCTCCATCCCCTTTGTTTACTTTCTTCTGGGCTGTTGCCCCCCTTTAAAGTTTTATCACAAAATATCCCCGGTTCGGTGCCTCCTGACTGTCCAACTCCCCACAGGCTCACTAGGATCAAACATCACTCACTCGTCTACTGAGGCGGCAGACAATCATTCTTCGATTTCCCAGAGTCAAAAGGTCCAAGGCAAGAGCCAGCTTTACACCGCGCGTTTTTGCTCCTCTTACAAAACTTATATATACTCGTTAAGAGATTTATTTCCTCATAATAATCATTCAAGGCGGTGGGTGAAAAGGGTAGTAAGGAGCAAGATGAGAATTTGATGATCTGATATCTATGAGGGCTGTCTTTTAGTGAACATGTTATTGGCTTAACTGCAAACTCTGGACCTCACTCTTGCTCCCTTCTAATGTTTTATGGCAGGTACCTTCTCACGGATGTTTGTTGTGCCAACACTGCTTGATCACTGATTGCCTTCTAGGAAGGCATCTTCAAGCACAGTCATGATAATCATGAAAACCCACCTATCTGCCACGTGCTCCCATTTATTCAACGTTTACCTAATGAGTTTTCCAGAAACGAACCTTTGATGAATGGATGGCTCCATATTTCTCCATCGAATTTCTCTGAATTACCCCAATTTCCCCATGGGCAAGCGATGAAAATACCGTAATCTCGCCGAACCCCCGGCGGTGGGAACTACATCCCCACATCTCGTCTCCATCCGGAACCGGGAGAATGGGGGTCTGTGTGGAGCTCTGAGCAAGTGATTAGGAATCCCGTATCCGTGTGTTTGAGTCGGAGTTCGGGGGTTCCGGCGAATAGGTAATCGCTGTCGACAGTGGACGTCAGCGGCAAAGGCGGCTTTATGTAAAGGAGGGGGTCACCATTCCCAGATTACGTACTGGACTGCTGGGCAAGTGACTGGCTTCGGCGATTCAGTCTCTGCGCCTTCGCTCTTTTGCAAATCAAATTGTTCATAAACCTGATTCCGAGGACCGCGTCATTGGGAAGAGATCCCCTTTCCGGTCCTGCGTCGGAAAAGACGGCACCCGGGAATAACAACAACACATTCAAAAGGAGGCTTGCCTCCTCAAGGCGTCTGGGTTCACTCCTCCAATCGCGTCATCAAAAGCCAGGCCGTAGCAGCATGATGGCGTTTTTGGCGGTTTTTGATTTTCAGCAATGGCAGAAGTTGCCTTTCCGGAATTCGGGGTCTTGCCAAGCAGTTGTGACACCATTTCACAGTTCACAGAGTCTGTTCTTCTCGGCTGCAGGTACCGAGCAAACTTCTGCCAGCATTCAGTTGTTCCTTGGTGTTGAAGGCCAAAGCTGACGGATGATTCGTGAAAATGTATTTGGTACTTTTATGCCGAAACACAGACCTCCGTGCTTCTGGTCCAGGCCCGAACAGGAAAAGGGCTGGTTGGTTGTGTGCATGCAACGTGCATGAGGGATTTTGATGCTGGCTGGCTGGCTGGCTGACTGGCTGGCTGACTGGAACGCGGTTACTAGCTGGAGATATCAGGCCATGGGTCTCTTGGGCTTGGGCTGAAGGTGGGTGTGTGCTGGTCAGCCACGTTATGAACAACAACTGGTTGTGCGTGTTCTCTTTTATCAGCGACGGAGTTTCCCAGTGGCCCCTGAAGCTTGTCACGGCCACATTGTTGGGGGAGGCTGCAGATGAGTGGATCGCGAACAGAAAAACTCCGTCTGAGCATTGCCAGTAGATGTGGTTTCCATGATATCAACTGTTGGATCAGAAAGCGGCATCTGCTGCCGTCTACACCGCTGCTGCTCCGCGGACTTGGACAGACACACACCACCGTCTGGTGCAAATTCTTCTAACCCGGGAAGTCTGTACACCCCGAATGCGGGGAAGGAGGTTGTGGTTGTCTCTACGGGATACAGCCGTGCCGCATGATTATGCACCTCCGACAAGAAGACCCATGCCCCCCGGTGTGTGCAATGTCAAGAAGAGACAAGCATCGGTGGAACAAACAAGCCTTCTCATCAACCAGGAGGCGGTGCCCAGACGGGAGATCGAAACGCCAAGAGGTTGAGAGCATGCCTTGTGAACCTGTCCATGTTGCTCGATTTGCTCTTCTTGTGTTGCTGGAGTTGCCGCTGCGTGCCTACGACGTGCGACGTGGGACCTGCGCGGAACACGAATTGATGCTGCCAAGATGGCTTCTCCCTGTAAACCACCCGGTCTCTTCCGCAGGGTGGTGGTGGTGGTGGTGTTGTTTGCTCTCTCGTCCCGTGAGTTCAGCAAAAATACAAAAATACAAAAATACAACTCTCTCTGGACTGGACGTGGGGGAATAGAAAGATAACAAATCCGTTCTCCACCAGTAGGTATTTCCGCTGTTGACGGGTTGCCATTTTGGACTTGCCGTGGCTGCTGCCTCGATGCAAAGATCAGGAGATTTTTGAAGGCGAAGGCGAAAGCGAGTCTGGGTCAAGAGATAGCGCGTTCCTTTGCGTTGGGACGAAGCAGATAAACGAGGGCGGATGGAGGGATGGAGGGGTTGGCAACAACCACAGGTCGACAAAGGGCTTCTCTCGACCTACCTACCGACCAACACAGGAATACAGGTGACGAACGCCGAGCCCTTGGCAACGGCTGCTGGCCCGAGTACCTTACATTACCAAGAGAACGCCTTGCGAGGGAGCACGGGAGATATAAAGTTCAAAAGTTTGCTTCCCCGTGCGATTTTCCCAAACTTTATACACGTTTCTTCTTGTGCCCATCAAGGTGTTTTCTTATCGATACAAATACATTGAGTACGATGCAGATAGCCGTGGCCCCCACCACGTTGACAACCTGACAGTGAAGCCCCTCCTCTCAGTCAGCAGATGGACCAGCCTGGAACACTTCGGTCCAGCACGGAATACCGCCCCATGCGAGGGAGAAAACTTAAACCAGACTCGTGGCAGAATCAGAAGGGCAACGCAATGTAACCGCTGCCATTTGCCGTGCAACCGTCCTGTTCGAATGAGAGGCTGAACTTTATCCTCGCTGGCGGGTCATGTCTTGAACGTCGGTCGCCACGACCGCCCCCAATCGAGGAGGTGATGATGATCATCGCGAACCCCTCGTTTCTTTTATTACGAAATATTACCAAAATGATGCAATCCCGCCTCTAAACCTCTTGCTTTTTTTTTTTCAGAAGCATCATCAGAATGTCCCGATGACGCGGGAAGCCTTTCCGGCCGGTCACCAACCTTGGCAAGGATTTACAGCAAAGACGGTATCCGTTACTCTGGTTCACCTCATTGACCACTACACTAGCTGAATACACTATGGCGGGTCTTTGAAACATGCAATGTGCTATCTGCTGCCCTAGCACGGCTCATCAGCTCGAGTGTGTTTGAAAACTGAATCGTTGATGACGGGCTGAATGTGATGCTTGGCGAGTTACAACGGAGAGGAGTAGGGGGAATGGAGCAAAGGAGAAATGGAAACACCCATCTCACACTCTCACACCCTCACCATCCTCATCAGCTTCAATTTTCTGGCCGCCAAGACGTCGATCATCGTCATTCCGGTTCACCTACAGCTCAACCAACAAGAGCCGACAGCAGCGACATCAAGCGCTTGATTGCGGCATATTTGGAGGCGGGCTTGGTAATTCCTGGAGCGCCTTGGCGATGGAGGGCGATAGGACGACAGCAAGCCTCTCCAGCAGCCGATTCGGCGAAGAAGCACCGACTCGCTCCGACACGGGTCATGACAATAAAGAGAAAATGCCACAAAGGACATGCAGCCGTCCCAACACGTGCCACACCTTCTCGATTAATAAATGCAAAGAAACAGCCACAAACAAGGCAAGGTGATGATTGATTGACTTTCTAGAAAAAAAGGTCAGCCCCAGAGAAAACAGCTGCAACAAGACCCCAAGCGCCCACCCACACCCACAACCCACAACCACAACGACCCACCCTCGCTCTTCACCTTGGCCAATCACTTGCGCATCAAATTAGGGTCCATCGATCCATCCTCGGCCTCTCGGCGGTTGGTGGGGGTGGAGTTCACCCCGTTCGCTGGAGCGAATTGTTGGATTGGTACCCGGTACCTGCCCTTTCAAGTCAATGGATGCCCGCCCAAGAGCAAAGTTGGTGATGGAAACAACCAAGCAGGGCAGGCCCAAGCCTTATTATTCATTGCATTCACAGCCAAGAGCAGAAATTGAAGCAACCGCCAGATCCTGACAAATGGCCAAGCATTTTCAAAGTCAGAATGTCTGAATGATTGACTGTCGAGGCAGTCATGTTTTATTTTCCTCTGCTTTTCGTTGTCTCTGGTGGTCAGCTGTTGGTCACTGACACAGCCGCGGGGCACCTCGGTGAAACCAATCTACTCAAGTCCGGCTGTCCATGTTCCTTTCCATCCCATCCTTTCGTGTTGAAAAGTTTGAGGTTTTTAAATCTCAAATATGTGTCGGACATCTGAAGATGTCCAGCTTGCCCCGTTACGCAGTAGATTGCCGTGCTCTTGGCATGTCTCTCTTGTTCGCTGGTCGATGCAACCTCGGTCTCCGTTTCTTGTACGGATTAATCGCATACATACGAAATGCAGACACTGATCCTGTGGGACTGCTTGGCATCTGCAATCTCAAAGTGAAGTTCTGCGTAAAGTGAGGTGGTAAAGCTGGAGGTACGGAGTACCTTTGGCTGTGCTGGCCCGCGATTCAGGCGGTTTTCCCAACACAGACAGCGCTGCGAAGTACTGGCTACTTTTTGAGGTTCCGCCAGAGAGCGCCAGAGGTTCTGGGTACCTGAACGGAAACCTACCTGGATGGAAACCTACCTGGAAGAACTGATAGCCGGTCCATACCAAGAGAAAACATGAAAAGAGGCAAAAAGACGCGGGCTTCCCCTTACAATAGGCATTGAGTAGCCTCTGCCGTATGAAAGAAAGAAAGAAAGGAAGAATGAATAAATGATGAATTGAAATGCCCTCCATGCCCTTGCTCCGCTTCAGGTTCCGCATCCCGCAGCCCGCTCGAAATAATATCTGGAGCCCCGCTCTCGTTTGGCTGCCCACTGCGATACTACCACTTCCGTATGTGCGCTAACACTTCAGAACACCCACCCCCCACCCCCCTTCCCCCGATCGCCCCAAAAACCCTCAAGAGCACCCCCGGATTCAGCTTTGGATGTCGCCTTCCCCCAGCAGCCCAGTCCTGTTTATTCCGTGCTTAACACACCCAGCTTCCCACTCTTACCTTTTTTCTTCTTTTTTCTTTTCCACGCACATCCGCAATGCCGTTATAAGCTCTCGCCCACGGGCCCCTTCTTCCCTTTTAACTTTTTAAACACACATCCGGATTCCTCGCACCCGATTCGAATCGACCGCCAAGAGGACGCGCGAGCCAACCGGTATTTGAATGTGTAGATCTCGGCCGTTTTGGTGCCTTTCGACATAGCGCCACGCCTGCTACACCTCACACAGGGCTACACAAATCTCTCGCCGTGCTCACCCAGACAGTCTTGGCAGGGAACCAGTGTCGGTCGCAATACATTTCGCACCGCCCAGTCCACGTAACGCAGCAACGAGATCTCGTCGAGGGGGTCAGACATATATATAACGGCAAGCCGTCCGTCTCTGGTTGTTTTGGTCCGGCCAGATCCCGCAGCATCCAGCACAGAAGCCAGCAGAGATTGTTGAGATTTAGGTTTTGCGAACTTCCAGGTTCTCAGCCAGTGGCAGCAGACTTTTTTTTTTTTTTTTTTTTTTTTTTTGGGAGGGGGGGCAATTGGGTCGTTTGATTGTTCGGACATTGTGCAACCTCAGTCCCTCCGTGCAGTTTGCTGGGTCCCTGACGTACTGTCCACTGAAAGAACAAATACGGGCACCCAAAAAAACCAAAAAAAAAAAAAGAACCAAAAAAAAACCACTCAGGTGGTCTGCTGCTGCTGCGACTGCCCACCTGCCTGTTCCCCCGCTGAAGGGAACCACCCCACCATCCCGTCATTCGCCGCTCGCATACCTAATCCAACAATGGCCGTCTCTGTGCTAGCTGCTGCGGCGACGCAGACCTCGTCTTTAGGTATCTTCATTCTTACTCCCTTTAATAATTTGAGCCATGAAAGGCTGCCTTCCCCTGATGCCCCTTTATCACGCTCACATTTACACCCTCATTCCCGCCCTCACCCAAAACGCAAAAAGAATAAAGGGACATTCAACTCAACGTTCTTCTCTCTAGTAGACTCATCATCGACAACATCAAATACCGCAACTTCGTCATCAAGTCTGTCTTCGTCGCCCCGCCAGTATCCAACTGAGCTCACCCAACCAATTCTCGAAGAGGGTGATGAAACCGACAGTGAAGCCGCAAATGAACCCGTCACTCCTGTGAGCGGTCGCCAGTCTCAGGATTTCCAGACACTGGCAAATCACGACCTTCACCCAGACGTATCTCAAGAGCAGCTTGTCAGTGACGCAAACGCCGCTTCGTTTTCGGCCGTCGCGGCCGGCACCACGCCGGGCTCAAAACCACCTCTTACCCTGGCTACTGGCGCCACACCACAACCTAAAGTGTCAAAAAGTCCCGCCTCGTCCATTTCAGAGTCTCAACAAACCCCTCGCGCCGCTGATGTCCCCTTGACGCCAACGCTTACCAGCCCATCTATTGCTGACCAGGAATCCACCATTCACCCTCCCTCCAGACGGTCAACCTTCAGCAGCTCAGCTCTGCGCCGCAACATGTCAAGCTTTCTCAAGCGAGTCACTCACCCAGACAAGGCCCCATCAGATTCTGGCAGCATCACGGGGACCTCGGAGCATAACCTCAACGAGAGCGGCCATCGCAAGATCCCGACTCGCAGATGGTCAATGAACCGGAGTTCAGCTACTACCCGCTCCAACACACCGCCTTCAAATTCGCCCCCCTCGCCAGGATCGCCAATAGAGATGGCCATTCGCAGCAAAGAACAGGCGTCAAAACCCACCGTCCCGAACTCAGATTCCTTCCTCAACAAGCCTCGTGCGTCAACGGGCTTCCTTCGCTCCCGGCCTCATGTCCCCAAAAGTGGAGACCAGCTGCAACTCAGACGGCGCGCGAGCAGCTTTGACTATTCCAAACAAGACGCGTCCCTCGCTTCTGGAGCTGCTGATGGGCAAGTCGACGTGACCCAGATTCAGAGAGAGATCTGGGAGATGCCCGCAGCAACCGGCACGGGACTCAAGGCTCGCCGCATGAGCTTGAGCCTGCCAGACGACTTCGTGGTCGACGTGGCGGAGCTATTGGCCGAGTTCGAGTACGAACACCACAAGATTCTCGGCCGCCACGGCAAGGCACTTGGCAGGGGCGGCCATGCCAAGGTCAAGCAGATGGCGAGAAAAGGCTGCCCCACCGAGGTCGTCGCAGTCAAGGAGTTCCGCAGCAAAACGCGCGCGGAAACCCGCGAAGAATATGAAAAGAAGATCAAATCAGAATACACCCTTTCAAAGAGCCTAAACCACCCCAACGTTGTCTCGACAATACGACTATGCATCGACCACGGCCGGTGGAACCACGTGATGGAGTACTGCGCAGAGGGCGATTTGTTCTCCATGGTCAAAGAAGGTTATCTCAAATCCGAAGAGAAGGAAAAGGACCGTCTGTGTCTCTTCAAGCAGCTCGTCCGGGGTGTCAACTATCTTCACGCCAACGGCATCGCACATCGTGACCTGAAGCTCGAAAACTTGCTTCTCACCAGCGACAGCGCTCTCAAGATTGCCGACTTTGGCGTCTCCGAGGTCTTCTCGGGCACTCACCCAGGGCTGAGGGAGGCTGGAGGTCAGTGCGGTAAGAACATGGGAGAAATTCGTCGATGCGCGCCGGGCATCTGTGGCAGTACGCCGTACATGGCTCCTGAGGTGCTTAAGAAGGAGGGCGACTACGATCCCCGCGGCGTCGACGTCTGGAGCGCAGCCGTCGTCATGTTGCACTTCATCTTTGGTGGAGCAATCTGGGCAAAAGCTCAAGTCGGAGACCCCGGAAGTAGCAACTACACCGACCTAGTAAGAGGTTGGAATAAATGGAACGACAGGCATCAGGACGCTGAGGGCGCGGTCATATCCGAGGCTGATTATCCCCACGTCGGTTTCGCCGATAATTGCATAAAGCCGCCAGCCCTCCGACGGGTGCTGCTCCAGATGCTCAACCCCAACCCGGATAAGCGCAGCACTATCGCCGAGGTGGTAAATAATCGTTGGGTCAAGAATATCGAATGTTGTCAGAAGGCTGACAACGAAGAACCCGACCCCGCTACAACCATGATCGACGCATCAAAGAAGGGCTCGCTCATGCGTGGCGGTCAAAAGCTCTTCTGCCACAATCACGCGCTTCCCAAGAAGCAGTTCTCATCGCACTCGCTGGGCAAAATGCCGGGGCAGGCAGGCTACTAAGCAACCAACAACCTTTTTACAATATTTTCGCACTCAGTTTTTCCGCGACGGCTCAGCGTGGAGTTGCTCGAAATGGGCACGCACACATACACATCCGACATACACCGGCGTTTCACAATTGAGGATATTCTGAGGAACCATGACCATGACGGTTGGTTTCATTTGGGCGGCAGTCCTCGTTTGGGAAACAGTTTTCATGTTTCGGTGGCTGATATCCCTTCCTTTTTTTCTTTCTTTTTTTGGAGAGGGGGGAGATAGGGTGGATGGATATGTCTTAGCAATAAGTCGTCTTTTTCTCCCCCCAAGCAAGATAACCTGCATGTGATTATGTGGTCACGCGGTTTGAATGCAACGTTTTTTCTCTCTCGTTTCACGACGAAAACGTCATGCTTTTGTGTGCGTTACGGATGACGTTACTCCGTTTTACACCCCCCCCCAAAGTTTCATGTTCATCTTTTTATATTTTTCTTATAATCAATGCATCACGAACGAGTTGAGAGAGACAGAGGGAGAAGAGACAGAACAGCTGGAGAACTGAGAAAGTACATAATGTCTGGTGTTTTTATTTTGATTGCTTTTTACACAGACACATGCGTGATAGGGGCAGGAGGGGAGATATTCCTTTGTGCTTTTTGTTTCTTGGGAGCTTGCCTTATGGCGGCAATTGTTGACAAAAAAGCTAACTGGCGGGTTTGGGTGCTTGGTTTGGAAAGGGAGAGAGAGATAGGACGAAAGTTGAAAAAGAAATCAAAGCAAGCTTGCAGACACAATTCCAAACACATACTCGTGGCTTTTTCCCCCCTCCTTCTCCCTCTCTTTCCTGATCAGCTTACAGTATTACTCACTGAAGCTCACCGCAACCTGTTTGTGGTCTATGTAGTTATTTTTTTTTTTACAAATGATTAACATCAGCAATGATACCCAAGCTTTCCTGACCTGCAAACAAGGATATATATGTCCTTGAACCGAGATCAACCGAGCTTACGTACATTTAACAGCGATTAAAACAGGGTACAGGCATTGTTTGTTCTGGAAGGATGGATGATGCTTCTGTAATGTTGGCATTCGGGGCATTTTACAGGCCCCCTCTGTTCTGCCTTTTTTTTTTTGTTGGTTCTGCGGGGAGGGGGCAAAAGGATCGGATCGATCATCTCAAACAACCGAGCCCACTGCAGATGGACAGAGAGGGGGACGGAGTAACTCGCCGGGTGGGGGGGCGCAAGGGCAACACGGGTTCACCACAGATTACATACAGATGCCACGACAGGACCCCAAGAAGAGCATGTGAGCTTTGTCTGTCTGTCTGTCTGTCTGCCTTGCCATCTTTTGATCCTCTTTCTCTCTCTCTTGACTGGGTGTCATAGTCTCTTTTTTTCAGGGTGAAAAGGAACCGCGGAGAAATAAAAGGATTGGGAAAAGAAGAAACTGCGAAAATGAATCCGAACCCCGAAGGTGTCGGTAAAACTTGGCTTTGGCACGTTTTTTCCCCAAAGATCCTGTTCGGATCAACGGCGCGGGAGAAGCGAAAATTGATGGTGGGTGGGTTGGTTGGTTGTGGGAGGGGAAGTGTGAATTAACGTCATGGGGACAAAGGAGACGGAGAACAGGTCAAGGTACATGTACATGGGCCGTGTTTCTTGGTTCATTCCTCCTCCCCCATGTGGATTTTGTGATAGGTCATAACAGCTGATGCAAGGAGAGGAGGAGGAGGGCGTGGATTGGGACTGGGCTGGACTTCCACGGCTTGGCCGATAATTACTGCGTTTTCTGGGCAATCAACGAATCAGCGAGAGATGTGTGCGAGGATACATGTTTCCCCCTCCCCTCCTTGTTCGTCCATCCCGACTCCCCGCAAGGAGACATCGTTCGCATGCAGCTTCGAGCACTGGCCAATGCTTGGTTTATACTATGTAGACTAGACTCAACTCGGTTGCTCGGTTAAGAGACTTGTTGGATGGTTGGTTGAATTGTCCTATTTTGGGGTTGGACGAAACTATCGTCATTTACATGATGGAGAGGCGGTCTGCCCCCACCCCTTCGAGAACTTCCCGTCATGCAACACAACCAAAAGGTCTAGAAGAGTCTGGGCAATCAAAAGAATCACAACCTCTTCACATCGTTCCCTGGTGCGGCTGATCAAAACAGACAATGAAAAAAAAAAATCTTTTCCAAGCTCTTGCATTCCAAGTCCTGCAAGACGACGTGAATGGATACTGCTCTGCATGCATGTGCTGCGTGGGGGTCTAGACCCCCTCCTCCTCCTCTTTGGTATGGTATCATGAACTTGCTGCATCCAAATCTTCTTGGCCTATGGTTGTTGTTGGCTGTACCAATTCGTGTTACCCAAAAATCATAGATAGCTAGTCAATCTATCTACCGTGTATACTCGGTCCCCAGATCGGTAGGGTTCATCATGAACGTGCTTGACGCCTTCTCTTGGCCGACGAAAGTATCCGCTTGGCACGAACCCTGCCCATTCACCCTTTATCAAAGTACCTACCGTGACAATCCATATGCCCGGGAATGGCATGATAATCATGAGTATCATTGGTCATGTATCGTGATCCCTCATCATCATCATCATCATCATCATCATTAACCACCAACACATACCCGAGGGAAACTGCATCGCCCTGACTAGGTAGCACCCAATCAATGCTGGTTGCAGAAAACTTTGACCTTCGTCTGGAATCTTCTGCAGGATTGTATCCACGGTGACAGTATCTCTCTCTGGTAACCAACGTGACTGGTACATCATTTGATACCCCACCCTGGTATCAGTCCCCGAGAAGTCTACGTCTCCCCGAATTATATGTGTTGCAATTATTCCGCTCAGCGTTTCCAGTCCGTTTACGCGTAACATTCACATGACAAGCCCCATTGTCATATACCGAAACCAATCTATTCCGGTCATCTACTTCAGTTTTCTGGTTAATCATCCACACGTCAAAGCTCAGCCATGGTTGGCAAACACCTTTTATCAACTTGCCGAGTCATCAGAAACGCCGGCCGCAGTCAGATAACAAAGCGAGCAGATAGAGAACTAGACTTGGACAAAACAAAAATAGAATAGGGTTGTACATACATAGATACGTTGAGGGTAGTAGAGATCTCTTGCGCATGAACCATGAACCATATCTTCCCAAATTATTGTTTACACCGAGTTTGGGAAATCTTTAGAGATGTCCCGAGATAGGAACCTTTCGGTATATCAAGATAGAACTAGGTCATCACGCATTCACGAGTGCTGGTTTAGGCTCAGTAGAATGCAGAAGACTCTCCATCGCGTCTCTGCTTATTATCACATATGAGATATATCTGATCTTGGATTCCTTTTCAACACTCGTCGCGCCAATGACATTAGCATCCCGTCACCTTCCCAATCATCTCGATAGTGACGTCTCTATTTCCAAAGGAATACTACTAGAGGCAACGGAGCCTAGGATCGACGTTTTACCAAACCTGTGTGTTCAACTTTTGTAAAAACCGTCCTGCAATGAATGATTCATCCAAGCAAGCAACATGGAATATCTCCCTCCCCCTTAAGCCTAGAAAAAAAAAACAATCACCAGAGTCAGTCAGTCACATTACGAAACTCTCAATACTTGTATCATTACTTACCTTATTATTATTTGGAGCTTTCGGCTGCAATAATAAACTTTGATTCGATATTTTGTGAATACATACAATTGAGACACCCTTTTTCAGAATACCTGAGACCTCGACCGAGTTTTTCTTCGAGCGGCCCGTCTAATTTAATTGGCTGTGTCAGAATTTAGTGCTACAGATAATATAATACTATTAGTATTAGTATTAATAGCTTAAATGCTAGAAATCTTTTTTTTTAAGGAAAGGGGCAGGAGGAGCCAGGCGTCGTCAAGGTGCCAGTGCCCATGCCAGTGCAAATACCAGTCTGTAAGCAGTCACCGGAACCAGGAGGATAACCCATAGAAGGCCAATAAACAAAGCCGTTTCTCCCAAGATATATATCACTGGAAACTTGAAACTACCTTATCGAGCGAAGCGGGGCCGGGGGTTTGGGGGCTTGCCCCCATTAATACAAGAAAGAAAAAAAAAAAAAAGGAAAAAAAAAAAGGAAACAATTATAAGTAGTGATGGTGGCCTTTCCGCTCCACAACTCATTTCGAAGTATTGAGCAAATTATTGTTACCGTTTTATTATTTCTCGCTTTATTTCGAGGAATGAGAAGATGGAAGGAGGAGGGGAAACAAAACCAAAAAAAGAAAAAAATGTTTATCAGCAACTGGGGCACTTTAACTGTTCTTAGGACAGACGTTTGTCTGTCTGTCTCTCCTTTTAGCCAGAGCCAAAATATAATAAGAGAGAATATCCGATACTCTGTTGACATTTTCAGGGGATGTATTTGGTAATATTTTCGAAAGCTACCTGCATAAAACTACCCAACTTCACAATCTTCTTGATTTGCCCCCGCCCCCCCCCCCTCTCCCCAAAAGAACCCAAAAGGCATATCAGACGCTCCTAAAACCATAGGCACCTTCCCTCCAACGTTTTCTCTCCTCCCCCAGATCTATATTTTTCTTTTTGTTCATATATTTATTGCACAAACAGCCGCAGGCATATTCCCTTCCTCTTTTAATACTTCTTCGCCAGCCATACTCGAGAACAACTAGAACTCTCCAACACCGTGATGTGACATATATATATATGATTGGGGGGAATATGGAGTGCAGTGACCATGCATAAACAGAACACCAGAAAACCAAAGCGTTAAAAAAAATATAAAAAAATTCAACAGCAAACAATCATGCTCATATAAGATATAAGAAGCCCGTCATACCGTACCGTACCCGTAGTGCATCCATCCTTCCATCGGCCCCCCCATTTTTTGCTGATTCTGTCTGTAATACCTCCTCCAAACAATCATCTCCTCCTCAGTAGGAATACCGAGTATCTCCGCTGTTGGTTGTAGAAACTTGGTGCATTTGCATGCATTTCTCTCTCTTTCTCCCTCAAAGCCACCCGATATAATCAAATCAGCATCCCCGCCCCCTTTTCAGCCAGCGGCATCTTGAGGCTTTATCATATTTCCCAAGCAGCCCCAAAGACCACAGCATCATACCATGAATCTGCTGCATTATGATGTCAACAATGCGCAATACATCCTGCGAAGAGGCAGGACACGTGGCTCTAAAAGTCGCTTGTTGTTCCTGCTCGCGGGTTTGCCCCAGCCCGCCATGCCGGGTAAGATAGGCTTCTAGCTCGCACCATTCGGCACCAACGCGGCCTGTTGCAAGATAATATCGGCCTGCTGGAACACAGTGGTGATGATGGCCTGTTCGTCAGCGGTCAAATGTGACGTAAGTGAAGTGTAGTACTGAGGCTGCTCCTGTTGGAGTTCTATGGAAGCGTTAGAATCTGAGGCAGAAACTGAAAGAGGGAGGTACAAGGGAGCATACTGATAAGAGAATTTTTGAAAACATTGTAGGGGTCGATCTTGTCGAGTGGCGACTCAAGCAGCACGCTGTCCTCGCCCAGCTCGTCATCGGACAAATCAGCGTCCGCTGACCCAAACTTTTGTGCCTGCCACGATTGGTTAGTTGATTCTTTGGGCATCCAAACAAAGTTGGTGAGGTCGTCTTACCTCGTCGTTGAGAAATTCGAGATATGCTGTGCTCTCATCCTTGTTATCGCCCGTCTCCTCTTCGACCTCCTCGCCGGCTTCTGCTTCATCCCACTCGTCCTCCTCGTCATCAAAGCCGTAGTTTCCGCTGTCAAACTGGTAATCGTCCTTCAGGGCCTCTTCCCGGTTGTGCAAAGCTCCGGGGAGGGTGTGGAAGAGCATGGTAATGCCCTGGAGAAGTCTTGGCCATCCAACCGCTACGCTCGGCGGAACCTGATCGGCCCGGATGCTGAGAAGAGAAATGATGGCCATGATGCAAAGCTTCTTGTCATGGACACGGGTAAAGGACTCCATGCTACCGAACCAGAGGCTGAAGAACTTGTTAGTCCACCCCTCTCTCTCGAGGATCTGCAGAGTAAGGATTGGGTTGTAGTAGATGGCATTGATGACCATCTCCATAAGGTGGATCTTGTAAGCCTTGATCTTGACATCCTGGACAGCCAGCACGTTCATCGCGATGGTAATGAAGCGGTGAACATAGTTGTCGATGTGGCCGCGCAGGCTAAGCATCATGGCCTCGGCAAGCTTGCAAGCGCAGATACGGTCGACCCCGCCGACCTTGTTATCAGCGAACATGTCCTCGACCATGGAGGCCAAGGCTCCGAGGTATTGCGGGCTCTCGATAAGCTGAGGTGCGCCAAACTGAACAAAGTTGTCCAGAGCAGGTAGCATATCCTCCAGGTACAGTTCGGCTCCAGACTTGAAGGTGGCATGGACGAGCTCAAATGCCTTCCACATGGTGGGTGAAATGCGCTTAGCCGAGAAGGTGCAGCTGTCGATGATTTCAAAAACCTCATTGTAGAGATCATAGAGCTTGTTGGCGAGGGTGATCTCAATCACGGGCATGAGAACCGACTCGATGTGGTGGAGAACCTCGGGCGAGCTTTCCAAGGTAAGAATGAGCGTACCGATGGTCTGCAAGACACCCAGCGCGGTTATACTCTTGTCGTCAAGGTAATCGCCGTACTCAGTTTCAAGATCGTCGCGGCCGGCAGTGTTTTCCAAAAGCTCACGAACAATGCGCATATAGGTGTCACGAAGCTGTTCGCTCAGAGCCACAGCGAATGGTGTGAGTTCGGCGGCGAAAACCTCAACAAAGTCCTCCATGACGTTGGCGAGGGCATCAATATCACATTCGTTGGCCAATTTCAGGAGTTGCTGCATGATGGTTGGGATGCTTGACTGCATGCTGGTCCTGATGGCATCGTGCCGAATCAATGGCTGCAGGGCCAGGGCAGCAGTGACACGAACGGGCAGCTTCTCGTCCGCCATGCAGTCAAGGATCTGACGGTAGATTGTGAGAAGGTTCTCCTGATTTTGGAAGTTGAGCTGCTCAAACTTCTCGACCGTGTCGCAGGCACGGGCCCGGAGGAAGCCCTGAGAGCTCTTGAAGTCTGGGAAGACGTAGCGAACGAGGAAATATTCCACCTGGTCGGCGATGGGCGATTTCTTGCCCAAAATGACTGGTGCCAGGGTTCCAATCATCCTCAAAGCACCCTCCTTCGCAATGTGATTCTTTGAAGGCTCCGGCTGCGTCTCGTAGGTGTGGACAACCTCGTTGACAAAGCTCAAGATCTCAAACGTCTGCTTTCTCCGTGCCTTGGTCAAGGTGACCAGAAAGTTGGTTGCGGAAACGTCTGGCGAAGTCACCTCTTCATAGAAATTCAGCTTCCGGTGCAGGTACTCCTCCGGCTCATCTTCAAACTTTTCAATGTCTTCCTCTGTGAGGCAGAGGACGGGGAAAATGAAGTGCGTGACCAGATTCTTCAAGTGTGGCTTCAGGTGCGTCCACATCTCCTTGGGACGGATGCACTCGTCCAAGAAGACAATGGTGTACGAGAGGCAGGGCCGAGTGAGGAAAGCGGTCTTGGAGACCCATTTCTCCACCTCGGTCAGGTAATGCTTGAGAATTTCTGGGGCAACCTGCGCCGAAAAATCCTTTGCAAACCTCTTTTGATCCTCTGTGGACTTGTCGATAAGAACGTTTGTGTTGCCATATCTGATGTACAGGCGGTTCAGGTTGAAATACGCCCACTTCTTCGCCTTCCACCAGTGGTGGCGCTCGCGCTCGAGAGCATCTTCCTGCATCGCACTGGCTGGTATCGGCTTCGCCACCATATGGAGAAAGATTGTGCACCATCCAAGGCTGCTGGTGCTCTGTCGGAGGTAGGGAGAAAGTTCGAGCTGGGACACTCTCTGTCAGTTTTTTTCTTGTTCTTTTCTTTGGAGCTCGAGTCAATCCTTGATAGGACCATGGAAATCAAGAAACTCACCCAGGTGGCATGCTTGTAAGCCTTGAGGGCGATGTGCAGCATCTCGGCAGCCTCGTCGCTCTCCTGGTTCACCAGCTCGTTGCATATTTCCATCAGACGGGGAAAGGCGGCCTCAACTATTTTGTCAAAGGGTGATCTGCTGTCGCTATCGCTGGCCTTGAACCTGTAGGCGCGGCAAATGGCTAACAGGCACTGCAAACCAGCCAGGACCGAAGGCATATCATTGGTGCTCAGAAGTTGGATCGTATAGTCCATGAAGTTTGGCCATTTCTCGGGAAAATCGAAATGCAGGATTCGTTGAAGAATGGGCACAAGCTGGTGGCGCACCAGAGTTGGCGAGCTAGCAAGGACTGGCAACAGTCGCTCTCTGAATCGGTTTTTCGCATCTTGGGGGATTTCCACGTCGTTGGGGTAGTGGTCCTGGTGCTGCCATGCGCGATTCACCCGATTCTTGAGGTAGATGACAGCTAGAAGACGAACGCGTGTCAGTGCCAGAGCTGCTAGAACAATAGAGTAGTGCAGACGTGGGGGGACAGCGGCGAGGGCTGCTATAGATGGAGTATATCTCGAGGATGGAATGGGTTGACATACTGGGGAGTTGGAGCTGAGCATCTTGCTCCGACTGGAGAAGATCGAGGAGGATGTCTGTGAAATTGGAGTGTACCTCAGCCTGGGATGAAACAAGCAGGTCAGCTACCACGTCTCGGGGAGAATAAAAAACAACAACAGTGACCGACGTGTCAAACACACACGACCCGATGGTGATGCTAGATGCTCATGCCTGGCGTGTTTGTATTTTTTTGTGTGCGCCCCCCCTCCACCCCTCATCCCATTACGACAACAAAGACGACACCGACGACGACAACAAACATACCTGTTTGAGCTGAAGCTCAGCGGTTCGTCGGACGTTGGCGTCGGCATCGAGGGTAGCGACGATGTAACTCCTAATGGCGGCGGCATCCATGATGGGCGAACCTGTCAGACCGAATATCGCATCAAGAAGCCTTCCTTGAACGGCTAATAAATGTGGCGGACAGAATGGAGAGGCCGGCAGCCGAAGTGGTTGTGGTTGTCGAGGGGGCCAAGCAATAAAAAATTTGGGCCAAAAGGTTCGCAAGCAAGTCGGCAAGACCCCCGAAATGGCGGGGCTATGAAGTTAAGAGGGTTCAGGTTCAGTGCTGCTGTGTCGCCCATACGTCCACCCACACACACTTTCCGCACACCTTGGGGCTTTTTGGGTCAGGGAGGGGGGTTCGGGAGGGGGCCGGGGCCAAGGGTGGTGCTGCCCGTCTGATGGAATAAATGCACACGCCCCACAGCTACTTGCACCGTATAAATACAGAATTGAATTGCACCTTTACATTATCGGATGGACGCCAGGAATTTGGTGGTTTTTTTTTTTTTTTTTTTTCATTAAAATAAACCAGTTACACAAGGGCGAGAAACACATATGCACCTCGTGCGAATAGCAGCAGATACGGTGTGTTCATCGGAATCGATGCACAGCGAAAGTTTCCTGTTGCAGCAGTAGGGGGTCCATTGGAGGGGTTCCGCCCGCAGAGCATGGAATCTGATGGAGCAGGGGTCTTGGCCTTCACGCAGCCAACATGAGAATTGCAGCATAAAATGGATTTGCTGTTTCCGGAACGGTAGTGTATTTTTATTCTATTCTATTTTTTTGGCCTTGACACAGCACCAAGCCCTCAAGGATTCCTGTGATGCCATTTGTGTTTCTTCAGGTTTCAGTGGGCCACCGCTGCTGCCGCACGTCCCACTCAGGTGTCAACACACAACATGGAAATTGCAATTGACGCCACTCTGCAGATAGCGGTATCGTTATCAACAAAATCACACCAAGTTTTACTACCCCTCCATTTCCTGGGCATTCTTTGCCCCTCTCGTGCCTGGTTCTTTCTCCATTTTTTTCTTAATTTTTTTTTTTGGGCTGGGAAGGAAGGGATAACAATGGATGCAAACATGTTCATGTTCTCGTAACGGAAAAAGACAAACATCGTTTCGAAAGTGGCTTAGTCTCACATGCCTCCCACCATTGATTTTCCAGTTCTGTGGAAGCAAATTGTCAGTGTAACAATGATCGATGATTGGCTCGCCCAAGGTACCCTGAAGATCTGGATCTCAATGAAGAGTCATCTTAACCAGCATTCTCAAAACAGAAAAGAAAAAAAAAACGACCTTCACAGTTTCGGGCTGAATTGACCAGGTACCAGTCTGTCAAAGTTATAAGGGGGGAAAATGTGAAAAATTCAAGGACGAAACGTGATTTGAACACGTGACCTACCGGACTGCAGCCGGTTGCTCTACCCCTGAGCTATTCGTCCTGTTTCGAAGGAAGACGAGTTTGCAATGCAGTCCAATTTTGGGGTTTGTCTAGCTGGCCTGGCACGGTTGACCTAAGCACCTGGGCCAAACATGATCGACGCTCTTTGTTGTTATTGAGATATTGGAAGTTGCAAACGAGGTTGGTTGTGGTCGAGGACATGCAGCTGCTAAGGGCGTGAACATCACTCCCCTGCGACGGCTGTGAGGATAAAGTCATGGTTGGACACACCACTGCCTTGAATGGAACCCGTCTGTAATTGTCTCAAAATTCCCGTCTTAGTGCCTCCCAATTCTTACAGAAGTCCCCAGACCAACTGGAACATCAAGAAAAAGTCAAATTCAAGCACAGGCGTCTTTGACATGCATAAGTGCAAGCCAGGCGGTTGCAATTTGGGGTGGAACTATCAAAGTCGCCATGAGATGACCGGGACGGCAGCAACCTCTCTCTCTCTCTCTTCGTCCTCTCATCCTTGCTTGGTCGTGGCACCTGCTCTATGGTCACCAAATCTGCCAGGAACTGAAGAAAAGAAGTCCAGAAGCTCTTTGTGTGGCTTGATATGAACCAAAAATCTCACCCGTCCCCAAGCAGGATTCTTGACGTCGGCATCGATCGAGGACTGCTGCAAAAAACATCCAACCACCCAGAAACTGCTTCTTCACTTTTGATATCCCGCTAAATATATATATATATATATAAAGAGGACAGGCCATCCTTTACTTAAATTACATGCAGAATTTTATTCATAAACAAAACTTCACACACACAACAACAACCCATAGAATCCCATCAAGGATAATTAATATATATATCATGGCCAGTAAAATTCTCTTTTTCACTTGGATAGAGAGAAAAAAATACTAAGAGAACAAACAAACAAACAAACAAACACACATCCTGAACTGAACTGAACTGAACTGAACTGAACTGAACTGAACTGAACTGAACTGAACTGAACTGAACTGAACTGAACTGAACTGAACTGAACTGACATGAACTAGACTAAAAACCCGCCCATGTTACAAAAGCCTAGATAAATGAAAAGTTTGGACTTTTGACCTCTTTTTAACACGATATTATCAAGAAACACGACACCGGGGGTTCTTTAAAGTTCGCTCGTTCCCTCTCCTTCTCTCATTCCTAATCTATACCTACCTACCTACCTATCTTTTCCAGCTCTAATCGGACCTGGGCGAGTTCATCAATAATCTTCGAGAGTATCTAGGTAACTGATATGTATGAAGAATCCCGCCGCCCTCGGGGAACAGGAGGGGGCCTGGGAGGTAGGACAAAAGATCAAATGAACCAAATGAATCAATTCTTTCATTCTTTGATATTGGGTGATTCAGAACTTGGTCAGAAAGCAAAACGCGAAAAAAAAAGCAAAAAAAAAACAAAAAAAAAACTAAAAAAAAACAAAAAAACTTGTGCGCCAAGGGTTGTTATGATGTGATGGCAACGGAAGTGAGAACTGATTTAGGGGCCACACAAGCCAAGGTGCTGACTGCTTTGCTGACTACTATCTAGATAGTTTTACATTCATATCACATGGCGAAAAAAAAACCCAAAAAAAAACCGGAATACCCGCCATGAGGAAAACCAAGTGAGTACACATAGTACCTCAAAATCAATTCAGACATTAAAATGAAAATGAAACCAAAAATAGGTAACCTAAAAAGCAAAGATACTTTCCCAGCCCAGAAGGAAAAGAAAACAAAGAACAGCCCTAATGATTTCCCGTATTCCGTAAACTCCCTTACTAATTTGGTTATGTGATCTTTCAACACAAGAATACAACAACAAGACGAACCCATAATGATAAGCAAATGAAGGTGACTAAACGAATAAATCAAATGCCATGCTTGTAATCTCAAATAACTTGATGGTTGTTTCTCTCAAATCCAACCCCTTGTAAATGCGCACCCACAATGTAATCATGATACATGCCAAAAGCGTACTTGCTGAGGCTGTGTAAAAAGGTTAGCCGATGATCATGCCATGATCAGTTGTAGCCAGGAGGCAGAAACCTCCTTGGTCAAACGTATTGTGGCATTTGAAAAGATGACAAAAGTTGGAGTGGTAACTAACAAGAGCTGTGAGGAGCTGTCATGCCACGTCATTCCGAGACATCCGGGGGTACATAAGATAGATCCATGGCAGCGTGGTAAAAAAAAAAAAAGAATCCTCGAATCCATCGAGTAAAATAATCCTGGGTGGTCGTGATGGTGTTCCATGTGGCCCAAAAGAGAGTGAGAAGGTCGCAAGATTGGTAGTTGTTGTGTGGAAGTGATTGGCCGTCCTCTGATTGAATGTCCTCAACTGATTATTGATCTGGTCCTGCAAAGTTTTTGAGAGCGTCCTGGTCCTGAATGTGCAAAGTACCGATGGCTGGTTTTCAACCACGCCGCGTCAATAAAAAACTGGGCAGCCTCCAGCCAAGATACGCGAAGCGAACTCCATGGTTGTGTCGCAGGGGGTATGACAGCCGTGTGGTCCAAATAATAAAATGGAGGCGAGTGTTGACAGGTCCAGGAATAAAAACCGAACTATTCCAAATGGACAGAGAAGGAGCAAGCAGCTCTGCCTTACCGTTGTACTTTTTGGTGACATCAGTAACCTCAGCCCAAGTTTCAGCAACAAGGAGGGACAAAGAGCCGGTCGGCTCAGATGCCATCTGAGTGATGAGATTTCAAGGTAGTTGGGCTGTCGAGACATTTCAGTTTTGTCATGAAAGCGCCGGTCAGAAGATGATCCTGACGAGGCAGTAGTCCAGTAAAGTCCAGTCAGGCCCAAGTGAAGTCCGGTATCCAGTGGGTTGATCCAAGTCCATGGCGTGTTTGAAGTCCAGTTGAGCAAAAGTGGGTTTTGAAGAAAGCAGAATCCAGTGGCCAGGTCCATCATCCAGAAAGTAAAAGTCGAGTCCAGAAATTGGTTGTGTCCAGGGATCAGCCTGTGTCGTGTCAGTTGGAGAACCCTCATTTCACTCTGCTGACGAATCATGGCGGATGTGAAGGTGTAGCGAATTGTGATCCACAACAAGGATATCGTCAAATATATACACTCTTTCGAGCTTTCACTCACCTTGCTGTCCGGCCAAGGCCGAGTCCCCTGGTTGATTCAGGGGCAGAGAGTAGCGGTTTGGAGCCGACATGTCAGCAAAAAACGACCTCGCTCACAGGCGTAGAAAGGGGTTCACGGCCAGGTGCAAGATGCATAGACGAAAGACGTTGTCCTGACAGCCAATCCGGACAGCAAGGAGGGAAAAGCCTCCGGCGGGGGAAAAAAGAAAAAAGAAAACAAAGAATCTCCTAGCTCAACGTCGATTTTCTGCTCCAAGTGGCAGTGTGCTCCCCAAACCGTGGTATCAATTTCTTCTCCCCGTACCCTGCCCTCTTACATAAAACACAATTGTAGAAAGAAAAGAAAAGAAAAAGGAAGAGAGGATGTAACACAGCGGCTGCCATTCCGCTGATGCTGCTGGTCCAGAGGGATGGGGTGTCGAGTCCAGTGGGGAAGGATGCCGGCCGGCCCAAGAAAACAAAGGTCCATTCGGTTGAAGCGTCTTTGGCAGCTTGAAAGCATCCCGTGCGGGAGTCGAATTTTGTCGAAGAAAGTCATGATCAAATGATGCAACTCGCACCAGGTTTGTGGAAACCTTTGGGCCCAAGGTCTATCTTTGGTTGATGACGAAAAGCAAGGCGCAGGCAGCCGAATCCGGGAAGAAAGGAAGAGGAAAACAAGGAAATGAACAAACAAGCAATGCGCAACTCTCCTAACCTCCCATAAACATTAATCAACCATTAAGTTTTTGCCGAGTCAAGCTTTTTAAATCAGTAGCGATCATTGACGGACCTGCCGATGGTCAAAAGTTTAGTTCTGGTGGCGATGTCGGTTCCGGTGCCTGTCATCGCCACGGTCCTGGTCGCGGCGTGGTTGTCGGTGATCTCTGGGCTCCGAGTCGCGGTCGCGTCTTCCGGTTGCTGATCCAGTGCTCGACGGAGCCGGTGCGGCAGCTGGTGGGATGGAGCCGGCGGAGGTAGGCACAGGGCTCGAGTGGTCGTCAAATGGGGGTTCCGGAGCGGCTCCGAAGCCTTGCCGGGGGGTTGTACCTGCAGGGGAACCTAAATCATCAGATGACGCCTCGGGTGGGTTTGTGGTTGTTGTTGTAGTAGCATACGCACCGCGGCCGTAGAGAGGATCTGACGGGAAGGCCTGGGTGGGGTTCCCAGCGGGTGGCGCGTAGCCATAATCTCCTTCAGGACCACCATATGGAGGGCCCGTTGGGGCATTGAAAGCAGCCCTGGGAGGAGCAGATACGGACGTCATGGGCAACGGCGGCATCCTGGGTTGGCCTGCGGTAGCATATCCGGGAGCACTCGAGTAATTCGATCCGTGTATAAAGCCCGCATCCTGGGAGTGGGCGGCGAAAGTTCCGGGAATAGGAGGGGGAGGAGCCATGCCGAACCGGTCTCCGCCTGGAGGTCCTGGAGAATACTGCTGGTTGGGAGGATTTGGCGGATATCCGTAGCTTTGAGCGGGTTGATACTGAGGGCCCGAGGGATGAACCGGGGGAGGGTACGGCGCCTGGGGGTAGCCGGCGGGAGGGGCTCCTGCGTATCCTGGGCCGGCATTGTAGTGCGGGTTTGTAGGCTGGGGAGGGGCGGGGTTGTAGTCAATGTCCATCGCGGAGGGAGCGTACGCCGAGTCGTACTCCTGCTGTTCACGCTGGCGGTTTTTCCATGAGCTGTAGTCAGACGGTCCGCCGCGAGGTTGCTCCCGAGAGCCTGATGGAGAGTTAGACTTTCTCACATAACCGCCATTTGAGTGGCTGGAGTGCGTTGTACCTCCGGCCCCCGGAGCCGCGTTTCTGGACGATGCACGCCGCTCTTGCTCCCACCGAGCAGAGTCTGCTTTTAGATCCTGAATCATGGCCTGGGAGGAGAATTGGGATGTCAGTCGATGCTCTTCAACCGACAGCCAAGAAGGGTGATGCTCACAGATGTCAGGTTCCGATATGCGGTGATGAAGTAGCCTTGTGTGACGCGGCCGTCTGGGGACTATAATCAAGTTGGCGTTAGAAGCGAAGCGGACGAGACGGTCCAACATGGGACCATACCTCGTAGGTGCCAGGTCTGACAAGGGCATCGTTGCCGAGGTATCTGCAGATGTCTGATGTGATTACTTCGCGATCGATGCCGTCGCGGGGCACAAAGTATTCATTTTGACGCTGAGGAGCTGGTGGGACATTCTGACCCTGGTTGGGTCTGTTGGGTCTCCCCGCCATTGCAAGTGAGATGGGAAGAAGGGGAGATGGGAGAGATGGGAAAGAAGAGAGATGTCGGGAAGCGATGATTATATTTTTTCCTCTTTCGTGTTTTGGTGTTGTTCTGTTTTGGAAATTTGTTGTAACCAAGGGCAGGCGTCGCGCGGCGGCTAGGCGGGCACGACAGAAAAAAAGGAGAGGAGGAGCGAAGAAGAAGATGGAGGGTCGAGGGTTCGAGGGCGGGACGGAGGGGGGAGGGAAGTGGGCGGTGGTGGAAGAAATGGAGAAATGGAGAAGTGGACAGCGCAAGCCTGGCCTCCCTTGGCTGGCCCTGTCTGTCTGGACCCCCCCTGCCCACGAAGCACCCGGCGCTTGGGGTTGGGTTGTCAGCGAGTGGGTCCCAAACTGGGTGATTGGATGTTTCTTCAACGGCAGTGGGTTTCTGGCGATACCCTCGCCTCCGTTGGGCATGGCAGGGTTCAAACGGTGTCACCCAGTTGGCTGCGCAGGTCACCAGGTGCCCGGTGAACTGCCATTTGGTACCTGACGGATAGCAAGCGCAAAAACGTCGCGTCCTTGTCCTGGTCCGGTGGCAACGAGCATGAGGGGGCGGGGCGTGAGGGTGTGTGGTATTCCCGCCTTGTGGACGGGAGGGAAGAGAGGGGCGATGACGGGCTTTGCAGCATCCCTATGCCGCGCACATTTGCATACATAATCCATACATTCAATACCACACGACTGCATTCTGCAAAAACGCAGGCTGCAGACCGCCATTGCGCACTGCGACGACGGCAGCAACGGTCATGAAAGCAATAACGGTCTCCTCTTGAATGAAGAAAAGCAGGAACGTCCTCAGTGCGTCGATGGCGCACAAAAAAAACACAAAAAAAAACACGCAGGTGGCAGTTACCTCAGGCAGACTGTCCCTGGTGTCAAGCGGAGGCTTGCGTGGGACCGCTTGGTTGGCTGTCGAGCCACGCCCACCACCTCCAGTCTCCCAGGGCGTATGGGTTGCTGCATTTCGGCCTTGCAGACTTCTGCAGCCAAAATGACCAGAAAGCCGAGTGCCGGCCACTGAGAGAGCCAGAAGTCGCTCGCCAAAAACCAACACACCACGGCAAGGGTGTGGCGAATGCATGATAACCACACATTGATAAGTAACGGAAACGCTTCGGTGAGGCAAAATAGGTGAATGGTTGCGTGCGCGAGGTATCAAGTAGTGTAGGGCAGACACGACGGTGTATCTCAACCCTTTGGGCTGATGAGAGTGAGGTGTCACAGGAAAAGCAGAGAAAATCTACGCTTGATTGGGTCTGCGCGCCGCCGTCGTGTCAAAACTGTCAAATGGCAGATGTGCAGAGTCGATGTGAACCGACGCCTGAAAGAGGGGGCTGGTTGGTTGCCTGCAGTGCGTGGTGTTACCTCTGTCAGACATGATCCAAATTCTGTCCGTTTCGGTGACCCGTTTTGGTCACGCAAATGGATCGAGCATCTGAGTGAGGAATAAAAAGCGTGCATTCTTTCTATTAGACGAACAACTCACTCGGCTTGAGTTGATCGATCATAACATGCAGCGTGGATCCAGACACTCCTGGACGGCACGAGAGCAATTCCCTGAAAACAACTCCCAAACTGATCTGTCGCCTTTATTTATTTTTTCGACTTGGCGGAATGTCACGACGTGTGCCCCGTCAAACGGACAGGTGACTGGAACTCATTGTGCAGTTTGTCGACGTGATCGTGCCATGTATCACCTACCGTCTTTGCCTATCATGAATGGAGATCGTGGATTTCCGTTTGAGAAAGTAGATTTTGGAGGTGCACCGGACGGGGTGGGCTTTTCAGAGGTCGGGTATCAATGCATCACTTGCAGAACCCAACGTGGCCCGCATGAGAATGGGGGAGGGTCCGTCTCAGCCAATCATCGCAACCCAATGACCCGAAGTCGAGGGTCGAGAAACGGGCAACCATTTGCCTCATCCAAAGATGTTTCCAACCGCTTGGATTTTGCCCTGGCATCTGCAGTGATAGCATCCACTTGCCATGTTGTTCAACCGGCAAGAAAGACGAGGTTGCTCCATCTCACTCACCGAAATCTCGACGAGGGTCTTGGAATTTTCAAAATGCTTCCTCGGGATCCATCCGGATCACACCAAGTGACCAAACTCTCAAAAAGCAGAGAGTGGGAGGGAATCCGCGGCTCTGTAGGAGCTCGAGAAGCCCTCACGCATCCACACTCTGACCCAGCGCGCCGTCATAGAGTGCCATCGGTGCCAACTGTTGTCTGGCAGACGATTCGGGCCGTGGAAGGCAATCGATCTCGCCAGTCTCGACAAGATTTGCATGCCTGATGCCGAGTTCAGAAGGGCTGGCCATTGGCCTGGTTCATCATCACTCTATCCGTCCATTCTCCAGCAGTCCCCGATGACCAGCATGCAGCCCCGGGATATGTCGAGCATGCCACGACTGTTGCCGGAATTGGTTTCGTTCCTGTTGTTGGTCGTTGTTGCGGGTAATATGGCAGTCTCCTTGCAGTTGCAGGAGGTTATCGACGCACGATCGCCTCAGAAATGCATAAACGTGCTCACCCAAAGCTCAACTTGCTTTGACCGCGTTCCGTACCCCTTTTCGGTCTTGCTGTTGAACGCTTGGGTCCTGCAGACGCCCCTGTCCTTTGGCCGCTTGCGTGTGAGCTTGCTGCAGCGGCAACTTGCCGGTTAGCAAATGCCTGGCTGACACGTTCTTCCTCAGCAAGGTCTTTGGCAAAGTGCCAATCGGTATGACTTTGGAGTGCTTCCGGACTCTCCAGGCTGGCGTTGCATCGCGGGCAGACGTGAGAGGTAATTGGTGTTTCCCCAGAGTTGATGATGGCTTGTGCGTGTGATAACTCCTCCGGCAAACCCGCGCCTGATGCAGCATCTGACGTGTCCCGGTCTCCCATGGTCGGCTCCCGCTTCGTCAGAAAACGCTCAATTCCACCGGCACTGTCCATGCGCCGTCGCTTGGCCGTGGGGGGTTGCATTTCTTTCCTGGATTCTTCTCCCACGTTGATCCTCGATTCTTCCTTCAGGGCTCGTGCTTCGTCGCCCTTGAGCAAGAATGCATCGATACCCATGTTGCCTGAGACTCCTTCCTCAAACCCCGCCACACTCAAGCTGAGAGTCACGCACGGCCAAACATCTTTGTCGGACACGATCTGGTTAAGCAGTGTTTTGGCAATCTCAAAGAGGCTTCTCTCGTCGAGCGGTCGGCCTTGCGGAATGGGACATGAGCGTGAGCGAGTCTGGTTCTCGTGACGATGATGCAGATTCATGGTTCGAGGGCGCCTCTTGTTTTCCAACACACCTTCCTCGACCAATCGCGAGAATATGTCAGCCGCAAAGATCCGCAGCCACTTGATAGCTTGTTCGATGGTGCTGATACTCGGACGGAAGGATTTTGCTGATAGCATCGACTTGATTTGCGTGCCCGAGCTGACTTCGCTCGTGTCAATGCCCCGCAGAGTGTTGTAAATCCAGACGCCAGTCTCATCACCCAGTTTAACCTTGAACTGCTCAACAGAAACGGCAAGAAGATCCGAAACGGACTCTGTGTCGAATGCCTGCTTGACTTGGTCCCCCAACTTCCCACCAAGATTTCGAATCTTGGTAAACTTGAAACCTGACAAGAAACGTTGCACTGCCCGGTTACGGATGACTGTCTGCATGTTTGGTTTCTTGTATGCAGAGCCCAGTTTGCTAAGCAGCTTGTTTCTCGCAACCCCTGCAGAACAGGTGTATTTGAGCTTGCTTCTAATTGCCGCTCTAACATCTCGCACAATCTCCGAGGCTACGAGAAGTGCCACGTCGTCCCAATCAGGGTCATCGAATTCTCCCTGCTCATCATCGAGATGGGCCAATGCGTCAGCCTGCCAGTCGAGAGCAGTAGTGGACGGCATCGGAAGCTGCTCGGATGCATCATCGTATGGGGCAGGATTGGCCAGTTCAGGAAAGCGCTCAAGTAGAACGGCGTGAACCTGAGCAGAGAGGTCGAGGAAGACCTCGTCAATGCTTGCTTTCTCCACTTTTTGCAGTTTAAGGGGTAGATGCTCCTTGATAGTGGTCATGATCCTTCTCGATTCGAGTCTGTACGGATCTAACGACACCTTGTCGGTTGCGATGTTCTCGGCGGCATCGGGATGATACGCCCATTTCTCATCTCCTTCCCTCCATGTTGCAACATGCTGGTGGATCAGCTCTGGACAGAGCTTCTTTGCTTCTGTCACGGTGCAATGACGGCCAATTCCAAATTCGCGCGCAGGATAGTTGATGGCGATGAGTCCCTGCCTTTTGTCGAGGTTAGTGCTGACTGGTTCAAACAAGAATGAACAGGCGGTGTAGTACATACCATTGCTGGACGGCCAGTGGTTTGTCCTCTGGGATCCCCAGGCGGACCATCTCAACCTGAGCATAAAAGCAATCGAGATCTAGGTGACCTATGACTCTGAGCGGACAGGAGGTGTTGAATGTAGCCATCTGGTTAAGGTGACGATAGGTGAAGCGTGATCGTTTCCGGCCCGGTGCTCCTGCGGGGGACGAGTCCCGGTGCCGGACGTTGTTCATTGTTCAGCCAGCTTTTGTCACGGTAATCTTGGGATCTGGGATTCTGGGTTCAATATTGATGTCAAAGGTGGTGAATTGGAGATGGAAGTCGATGGTGGATTTCTGACCAGGTAATTGTGATCTTAGCGCCGATCAATCCCCGCCCGCGGAACCCCGCAAATCGAAGTTGCCGGGGGTGCGGGGCCAATTGACGTCTGCAGATTGCATCGACTTTTGATATATATATTAGATAGATATATATATTTATCAGATCATGTCAGATTACTCAATCCCAGGCTGTTTTCCGGTCCACTTGGTTCTTAGATGCAAGGTGAGAGTTCCATCCAACTACCACCTCAAATGTGATCTCTTGCGCGGGTATTGCCGTCATCACAAACATGGCGTCCGTCACGGTAAATAATGCCAGACACCCACTTTGTGCTGCCAAAATGATATCCGCCCTTGCCGCCATCACAATAGGTATACCTCTCCGTCTTTCTACTTTCCCCCACACCAGTTAAACGCCATCGCTTCCCAATTTCTTCCCAAACCAGCGAGTGGCATGATCAAATTCAGGTTCCAAGTATTTCCCCCCACACCTCCTCATCATTATGGACAGTACCTTTGGTACGTATGCATGGACCTTTTCCTATCACCTATTCATCCAGATATGTGTGTGTATGTGAGAGATTGCATCGTGCAGAAGGAAGCCAGATTGAGGGTGATTACAATCCACGTTCCCCCCCCCCCCCGCCGCCTCCTCACTTCCGTCCCGTCCTCTTCATGATGCCATGCTCGTACCCATGCACTGTACATCAATAACAATGTCTTCCTATAATCTACACCGGAACGAGTTAATCAGGATCCGAATCTGGTTGAGCCTGCAGAACACACACACGCACTGCAAATGCGACGCGCCAGACGGGTAGATGCATTGCTTTTTTCAGCTAGCCACTGGCACTTCTGCCGACCAATCTTGAAGGAAACACATAGATCACGTATAATTGTTTCATTGTTTCATTGTTCCATTGTTTATACCATGACGGGAGATTGACAGCATATATATATATTGATATCAAGATCGAAAAGCATCAAAGGAAAGGTCTGAAAAACGTCATCATTTTTTTCATTGTTGACGCTCGAGGGGAAACTCCTTGTCCAGCTGATATTGGTCGTGATAACCCCCTCCCCGTTTCACAAAAAAAAAAAAAAAAAAAAAAAAACAATAGTACCCAAAGAAACCACCCTACCCTCAGTTCGAAAGCAGATTGTGTGTCCTTTTGTGTTTTCCTAACTCGATCTCAAACAAAACACATCATCAATTACTCGAGCCTTTCTGTCCTGTGGTGTGATAATAAATGGTGTGTGGGACACACACACACACACACACACACTTTCCCTTCCCCGCGCATGAGAGAAACAGACAGACTTTCGGATAGTTTCTTCCTGCTTGCGGAAAAACTTGGGGGAGGAAAAACCTAGCGTGTGTGACAAGGGCTTGCAGATCTGGTGTACAATTTGTACTGTACGTACAGTACATACATGCGCTTCCCGAAATTGATCCATCACAAGAATCTAGCGTCAACCTGGCCATGAGAGGAGGAGGAGGACAAACACTCTTGAAAATGAGAATTAGCATTTTAAAAGCAGCTTTCCAGTGACCGAGCCGCTCAATCGTGCGTGATCAGCTTGAGAAGTATCGAGATCTACTTTGCGTCTTAGTATTCTCTTTGAAGGTTGAATCCCGCTTCATTATGAGCATCGATCCATCATCTCTGATGTACTGTTAGCTTGAACACTGGGAGATACTTGCTTTCGACATGTCCTTATTGCTCCCCAACCACCCGTCATATCCACACCCACACGCCGAGACACACACACACACACCTGCGTGTCGACCGATGGGGAAGGGAAACAGTGTGGTGGCACACTAGCGAGCGGGATGTTTAGCATGTCACTCTCCCGCTATCTACCCAGACAGAAAGGAACCACCATGAAAAGGATCCCGCGCGTTTTGAAGATTCGATAAACACTCGAAATGGATGCATGGCTCATACCCAACCCATGAAAATAGATGGGACAACTCAAGCCCCCTCTTCCCGTCCATTTGAGACGAGACACGCTTTTTCTTCGCTCATCCTTCTTCTTCTTTCCTTGTCCCTGATTGTTATGATAAAGTCGAATCAAACTCAAGCAGCTACCTGCCTCGCCAGTGTGACACGAGCCCTACAAGCCCATCCCTAAAGCAGGAAGCCGTCAGCATTTTTTACTTGATACTCAAGTGATCTCACAGCCACCCGCTCCCCCGCCGGGGAACTCAAGATCGCCCCGTGTCTGAGTCCATACCAGAGTGGCGGAGCTGGCGGTCGATAAAATAAACAACATTTTTTTGGGGGTTCAAAAAGAGGGCATCATCCATCATCTCGAGCCAAACGCTCCATCATGAGCGCCCGGGCTCTTACATCCCTCGTCCACTTGCCAATCTTTCATGACCCCCCAATCCCCACAAACTAGTCTCGTGATTATTGTGCATCGGCTGATACTCTGAACTGCCTAGTCGCCCTTCACCGAAACTGCACTTATGGGAATGACGTCGAGTTTAGCGGGCCCCTCATTCTGCCCGTTCCTCGGAAGATGCCCTCCCCATTTCGCTTCCACGTGGGTGATATCGGATTCAACAAAGAAACGTTAAGAACAAGAGCCGATTCCTGCTTATCTGCACTGCTTAAAAAAGCAGTAAGATTGCATCACCGTATCCCCAGAAAAACTGAACCGCTGGACGTCGGTGAGTCGAGCACGAGGGAGCCCGCATCTGGCCCACTGTCCAGTCACTTATGCTTCGCAAGGCTGCGATTAAGCCATCTCGATCTCAGTCGGACTCGCCTCCAACTCCGATATTCGGCTCCTTCGGACGATATTAATGACTTGGTCTCAATTCTCCTCATCATCTCCGCTCAGAATGCGCCCCTTGCCCGGCTCCGAGTTTCTGTCCGGCTTTCAGTCCTGGAAAGGATGGTGCTGTGAAAGAGGTGTAGCCCAATTTGATCAGCATCATCTGTCGTCCCCACTTCCCTTCGCAAATATGCAAGCCGCAGAGCCTCGGCCATCGGCTGTTTACCGGTCCTCGACCTTGGTTCTAGATCCTGTACCGAAATCGATGTGAAGAGGCTGAGTGTTTTCAAGCACTGCATGCTTGACCTTGGCGTACTTCGCCCCCAGGAGGGGATAGATATGCCGTTTGCCTTTCTAGAGTCCATCACGAGTTTGCTGTAATGCATTTCTAGCCGCTTTTCTCTATGGTTGGCGTAAGCAGGCAAGAGCTAGGTTGGCAAGGTGAGGCTGCTATGGGGTCGGCAGGTTGCTGACCGCTTTGTGGTCCTGTACGTCTACCTGAAACTAGTCAGTAATCTCCCGTTTTTGAAGTGTTTGCCGCAGAATAGAATTCTCCAACAATTTTCCCAAGGAACGTGCTATCGAAGTTGTCTCTAGCAGTCTTACTTTCTCATCACCGACGGGTCAAAAGGAAGGTGACGGCGACATGCTCCTCATTTACCCTCATGCTTATCCAACAACCCGTTGAAAAATCCTACTCCGAGCCCTCGCCGGGCGTTGATGGCATCAATGACAGGCTTGGACCAAAGACCCCCTAGTCCATCCCAAGCTTCAAGGACGTGCCCGTGTGCCCGAACCGGTGTATTCGGCGCTTACCTGGTAGCTATGACCACTTCGGACCCAAGCCACTATTCAGGACAGCACTTTCGAGAGGTAATCTCAAAGAAGCAAGGCTTGTTATGAGCAACTGAGATTCGATATCGTATCCAACGGGCGTTATCTTTCCAGCCTCGGCAGGCTTCACGGGTTACACTGCCCATGTACTGACATCATTGTCAACTTGACCGTCTATCGAGACCCTGAAAGTGCTGAACCACAGTCAGCCGTAGTTGAATCGATATGGCCCTGGCGAAAGTGTCGGAAAAGGCGGCTCCTCGCGAGCGTCGTCGTGAGATGTATAAAGAGGGGACCAAGAGACCGTTGGTATGGATGTCTGAACTGTAGAACACCAGCACCTTCAGTACTCTACAACCAACTCCATTCTCTGCTCACCTCCCCGTCGACCTCTTGACCGTTTACAACTCTCGGCCCAAGCGCCCCTTCCGAATATTCATACCAAAATGTAAGTGAGGGAAAGGTTGCGCAACGGAGGAACAAGATCAACTGACCTAATATCAACAGGTCCTATAAGAACCTGGAAAACACCCTCTTCGACTGCTGCAGCTGCGGAGGAAAGGCCACCATCAACACCGCCGCAGGAAACACTCAGTGCACCACCTGTCAGCACCCCAAGTGCTCAGACTGCCCCAAAGCCAGCCTGTAGTGGCCACCAAGTACGCTCTTTTTATAATGAGGACAGCAAGGCTTGTGGCGTCTGATTACAGACCTCGAGGCTCTGTTGCTGGAGGAAACACTCGTTTCAAAGAGATGATGTCAACGGGATGAGGGGCGGGTAGACTTTTTGTGTCAAATTTCGTGTTCGCTTTTTCAGGAGTATGCACTCGTTATCTTACTCCAGCTCATTTTTCATTTGTCCAACTTGTTAGAATAGACATCTTCTCACGAAGAAGAGAGTGAGGTGGTGAATGGGAAAGGATAGAGGTCGGATCTCTTTTGTATCCTGTTGAGGATCCCGCTTGGGATTTCCCACACTCATTTGGTTTTGTTTTCCTTTCAGATATCACATGTCTTTTTTTCTCTTCTTCTTTTCCAGAGGTATAGACCTAGACGGCAGTAAAGGAATATATCACACACCTATCACTTGCATCTCTTGTATGCCTTTCAATACCGTTCATCCCTCTCCCTGTGCTCGGCTCAGTGTATCGGATGGCTCCCTGGTATGTTAGATCATCGATCCTCCTTGTTTACATGGACAGTGATGCTGATAGCTGGACAGATGTATGGATAATACCAACGGCCGTAAGGGCCTGCGATCGTTCCGATTTCTGGTTGTCGAAGGTCGGGTAGCAAGCTGATGAGTGTGGTGAAGGATCGATTGCTGGCTGTGGTATATAACTGGTCAGTATCATTCCGACTCTGTGAATCAGTTGGAGAAATACCTTGAGCAGTGACTGACCTGGTTATCTATGGTAGAATAAAGAACCGATCAAATAAAGTGAATGTCTGTCGTCGTCAAATCCTGATGCATGCACAAGCCGCCCCCGCGAACTAAAAGACGGGACAAGGGGTATAGGTAAACATGCAAAAATATTGCGTGCAGCTTAAAGTATACAGCCCAGGATAGGGGGAAGAGGTGTGTGGCTGAGCCCTTGAGGGGTATAGGCCTTGACGTATAGGAGACGCAGAATGGAATTGACCTACATGACCATGGTAAGGCCGCAGATCTCCAACATGAGGAATGCTATTGTCGTCTGAAATCGTGATTGGCATTGGGACTGGCACTGGCTTGCTCAGCGAGAAGATGATGACGACGGGACGGTGACCAATCCAACATCATGAGCTGATAGGATAGGGTTCAATGCTGGTTCATTCTTCAGCCTGCAGGTCAGATACATCCTTTTTTTTTTTTTTTTTTTTTTTTTTGACGCATTGAAATCTTGGCCCTCTGACCAAATAATATTGGAGCGGTGAAAAGATTGTTGTGGGCTTCGAAATGCGTGCGGTCGTCCCCCCCTGCAGCTTTATGTTCTGTGGCGTTCTGCTAATTAGTTCACGATGTGCGAAACGTTTTCACTCATGTGCAGCCAGGAGGTGGATGACGACAAAAGACCAAAGTTAAACTTTGAAAATTTCCAGAACTCTCGGTTTCCAGCGGCAGGCTCCCAATGCTGCTGCTGTCTTGGGCGGACAAGGAGGGGGAGGGAATGAAGGAAGGAAGGATCTGTCGTTCGATTCAAAATTTCCACAACTTCCAAATCGGGCACTTCGGACCATGAGGGCAACCTGGAACTTGAAGCTCCTGTCGTTCCAAAACACCAGCGGCTACCGAGGCCGGATTGAGAAAGATCTCCCGTTCAGATGATGTTTCAAAGTTCGCACCTCATATTGTGCTCCAAATATTATTTAATTACGTACATCGTATCCCGCCATGCCATGTCTGCGCTGCAATACACGGTAGAATAGATATATAAAAAAAAAAAAAAAAAAATGATGGAACGACAAATCCGAAAAAAAAAGAAAGAGAAAAAAGTGAATCCCTGGGTATCACATCTAGGCAGCATCATGAACTCTGTGTGCTATTCGTCTCGTCTCCGTGGCGCTGTTTTGTCAACTCTTGTATGTCTTTCTCCTCACTTGATAAATGGGGAAGGTTAAACCTCTCCCGTAACTGTTGGCATAGAGGACCCATCTCATAGAAACTTTCATTGTTCTCGAAGCTTGCGCAAGGCGAATGTTTCAGGGGCATGAACCAGTCAACTATGTGGTCTCCCATAATTGACTTCCAGTTTCGATAGGTTCCTAGGTCCCATGGGTTTTCACCCATTTCTGTTTTGACGATAGCAAATGTTCGGGTCGCGAGCTGATCTCGAGAGGACTCTGGCGTTCGGTTTGCCGATCCGTTTTCTGGCTTGGGCAAAGGATAAGTGATGACTCCGTAGTTTGGCCCTTTTGGTGTTCCTCGAGGGACTCGCATCGCTAGTTGGTGAACAACTCTCTTCGACTTGACGTAGTCGACGTTTGTCAGGTTCATGCAAGCGTACCGCATCGAGGTACACGTCATGGTAAAGGTAAAAAGACCAAAAAAAGCACTGAGGGCCAGAATCGCAATCACGACTCCGTCAGCTCCTGCTCCGCTCTGGATCTTTTGTGTCAAACAAATGATGGCCGCTATGATAACAACAAGACAATACACGGCAGTGTAAAAGGTAAATTGTATAAAGAATTTGAATGCTAACCAGCTTCAGGTCAGTTTACACTCACAAAGAAATATGACCCCACCAAGGTTCACTTACACGTCTCGCTGACGACGCCGCCCACCCAGGGGCAGAAATGGTCCATCTTTTTGACGCATCTTTCGAGTTCACTGCAATGGTGAGCCCTATCAACCTTCCAGTTGCAGCAAGAACTGCACCAGAAAGGCCGTCCATCGGCGTTGCATACAAAGACGTCCTTGCTGTAAAAGAGCTCGAGGCCCGGGCTATCGGGGTTGCTGTCGGGACATGACTCGTATCGTTCACCAGCTTCGAGGTCGCTCTCGTCCCCTTGACTGCGTCGTTTGCGCTTTTTGGCCTGTTCCCTCAGTTGGATGGCCTTGGGTCCAAGCGGAGTCGCCCCGGAATTGTATTGTATTACAAGGAAAACGCGGAAGTATGACAATAGCATCAGCAAAAGAAACAGGAAATAGAGAACTAGAAAGGCTGTCGCGGTGCCCGAGCGATGCCGAGTGTGCAGGAAGTAGTCCACTGGCGCAGCGAGAGATCAGTCAGATACAACCATCAATCGCATATATTAAAGGCAAAGCATGAGACGTACCACATATTCGCTTGACCAAAGCATATGTCGCAAAACCAACACAACCGCCCAGAATCAACGGAATAATCCGAACTAGCCACCGTGTCGATGCTGTACGAGCCGACACCATCTCGCCCGTATCCCCTCCTCTGCATGAACAACAAAACGCCAATCCGGATTGCGCCTGTGAAAAAGGGGGCTGAGAAGGCTGGAAACGGAGGGGCGCGCAGGTGAATTCAATTCGACTGATACATTGAAAATTTGACGGGGCTTGCGGTTTGCCGACGCCGTGATCGGCAGCGCGACGGTTCCTAGAGGTTCGCGATGAACATTCGGGTCGGAGTTCTCGAGGATGTTTGTTCGGAAAGCCGGGATGACGTTCAAGCAAAATACTGGCACAGCCCTGTCCAAATAAATGAGAACAAACGAAACGACCACTCAGTCCAAAGCGGAGCACTGCGTGAACCCAAGACAAGGAAACTTGGAAGATGGAATTGGCGTTGCAACGCTGGACATGGGTTTCTGCCGAGCGATCTCCGCTTATTATTCAGATGCATGTAATCCTATTCCCTGTGGTGCATGAATACAGAGCTAACCAAATTGAGTCAATCCATTTCAGGGCTGGTGGGACCAGGCAATCATAAAGTGGCCAGTCTCAGGACGGGCTATTCCCAAACGAGACCCTCATGCGAATATGTTCTCAGAATATGGCAAAGTTAAAATTCCATTCTTTTAACTTTAACCCCTCACTTTCCACAAAGCTTATTCTTCCAGGCAGTTCACGATAATCTTTCCTCGGCGAGGTGTGCAAGGTCGATGCAGATGGAAATTTCGCCCAGTTGTGCGGGCGAAGCGGCTCTAGCGTTTCAGAGAGAGAGAGAGAGAGAGAGAGAGAGAGAGAGAGAGAGAGAGAGAGAGAGAGAGCGAGAGAGAGAGAGAGCGAGAGAGAAATGACAATGTCTCGTTGAATTCCATGTCGACATAAGCTTTTGCACTTTCGGTATTCCGAGCTTGTATGGCGCCATACAGATCTTGACGAACCCGCGCCCTTTGCTGATCAGTCACATTGACAGAGACATGCCCAAGATATGGCTTACTGAATTCGCGACCTGTTATCCTCGCCTCACGATGCTTCACATCGGAATGTGCAGCAACCATACTCTTAACCTGTGACTCCCAAGTCGAGCCTGGCACCTCGACCTGTGTCACTGTTGATGGGCACGCGCAAAAGGTGTGACTGATGCTGTGATATATTGTGACCAGGCAGCCTTTCCATATCGGTGTCCGATATCCTTCACAAGGCTCCAGCACAAGTCACCGTCCCGCGTATGTCTCGGACATGACGCCCAGGTCAAGTCATAGCCTGATCATCGATACAGTCCGGCTTATCACGAACATCCAGCCATCTCGTCTCGTGTTTGGCCGATGAGAGCCACACAATCTTCGGTCGACGGCTGAAGAGGCGCTCGCCAACAATCAGCAGGGAGGTCACTGAACCAACCCCGCGTAGGCATCTATCGCATGATATGCCCATGATGGTTGTCCTGGTGTGGTGAGCCTGCAGTCCGGAGGCCTTTGGCTGCAGAGCCTCATGCCCAGACTCTCTTCTCCAGGAGGTCTATAAAAGGAGACCACAAAATTCGAAAACGAACTTCGACATCTCCTGGCAGCTCAGCTTACAGCCTGCTGCAGATGACGACCCGACATAGGAAATAATTCCACCAAAGCATTGACAACGAGCATTGATGGAAGAGATGTAGCTTTACAGTGCACAGAAACAGGACCGGGCCGCGATAATGATTTGAGCAACAACGCTGATGCCATTAGCCCTACGATCAACGTACCGACTATCAACGACAGCGGCGATATCGCCAATACAGACGACGCCGACGACGACCGCTACGCTAGACTCGGCGCCACAGCCATCGAGTGCGTTACCTGACGCCATCTGTCTGAATGGCCACGATGGACGCTTGTCTTCAGCCTTGGGATTTGAGGGTGGGCCGTCGTCGAGGCTTTATCACCCACCTTTGCACATCTGGATTCTGGTGGTGTCTTCACATCATGGCAACCGCGACTCGATGGTGTTTCGACCTGAAAGCAACGGCCCGGGTTTTCTTGATCTTGCAAGAAGCCGGGTGGTATGGGCTTGTGACACCTACCGGCCCTGATGGCTTAAATGTGGGTGACTGATATCCATTTCTGCCTTGGTCGGCCGGGGAATTTCGGTGTGGTCAAACCGTGCTCGAAACAAGTCGAAAGTCAGTTCTTTCTCCTATATGTTCTCGTTCCGTTTCTCCTTGTCCACATCGTTGGCTTGGTTCTCTTTTCCTTCTCAACTTATGCGCCGGGGGGTTCTCTCTAGTTTCCTTCAATGGTCCGATACTCTTCGGCATCGTTCTTTTTGAAGTAAAGATCCATTCGGAACATTTCGAACGAGAGCGGTATGCATTGGCGGCCTAGACTCTTCAACAGTTCAGGTTGAAGTCAATCATTACAGCAAGCGGGGCTGAACGAGCGACTCATGTTTTCCCCCTGTTTGCCTCAGAGCGTGCGGCACCAACTCGTCATTGACCACGAGGAAGATGGCTTGTCGATACCGGGCGGCTCCGTCCTAGGTCGATCACTTGGAGGTCTAAAGGGTCATCGACTGGTTAGACTTGCATACGATCCAACGCTGCCCTGGACAACGGCAGTAACTGCGTCCTCGACCGAGCATAACCGTTGAACGCACCGAATTGTCAGACAGAAGAGCTGCATCTTGTGAGTCAGTGGTAGTGTTGACTGCATACCTCCCAAGGCAACAATGCAGGCTCCAATCTCTCGAGCGCGCCCCAGCAGGAAGGGTCTGCTCAGCGCGGGGCTTCACCTACCTTTTGAGAGAAGCAGAAAAACGCAACTCAGCCACGACGTTTCGGCCTTGCAAGCAGCCCAGCAAAGAAGGGCAATTCGGACTCGGTGTAATTGAAATACTCTTCAATTGGACTTGGGCGCGGAGGGGTTTGGCGGTGTCGGGAACGCGAAGGCGGCAACAAATCAGGGTTGTTTGAACTCACGCAGTCGGGGGGTGGATTGAATGCAACTCTAGTTCCAGATGGACAAGCGCAACCCAGCGAGGGGTTGAGGAGACAGGGGCAATTGATTCGAGAACCCCAAACCCCACTTAACACCGCCCACAGCCATCTACCAGCTTGAGATGATGCGGCTCTGCTCGCATGGAGGGGAGCTCGAAGGGACAGGAGTTCTTGCATCCTGCGGCTACTGCTTTGGAGCTGTTTGCTCGGCAGTCTCCATGTGGCAGCCCCTCCTTCAATTTTTTTCCCTATCAAAAAAAAAAAAAAAATACCAATCTTGGATTCAGAGACTCTCATGTTCGACCTCCCCTCTGTTTTCCAGATAATCAACTTTTTTCAACCACCGTCATAGGAACCCGAACACCATCAACACATCACATGAACCTGCGGCCAGCAAATGTTGACCGGTCTCTGCCGATTCCGGGGCACAAATCACAGGACCATTGGCATAGTTGCTGCGGTTCCCTGGACGCCCTACGCATCTGTTTCATGTCAAACAGGTCCCCATATACACACAATCTTATGAGTCTTTTGAGCTTGGCCATTACACCGCGCACCACGGGCAGATTAGTCCACCTCGCGGTCCTGATACCGTCCCCCTTCATCCTGCTGCGCCCTTGGGGAATCCAGCAATGAGTCGCCTTGCTCGGAACCTCACTGGCTGGCCAGCTTTCGGGTGCAGGTTGTACTGCGAGGGTGTCCGGTCATGAGTCTTTTGATGTCAAATTACAACCAACCCCCATCCATTACTGGCCAACGGTCGAGCTCGGTCTACGCAACAGATGTCCAAGTGGATACAACACTCACCGGGATGTTCCTCTACTGCCCCCTATCCGCCTTGTTATTTCACGTCTTGCAATTTTGTTTGCCTGATCTTGCCTTCTTCCAGTGGATATCATGGCGGTGCTCCACTACGGCGGCCTGACATGGATGGACAAGTTGCAGAATTTCTCTTTGGTGTAATTGTGGCAGAGACCAGCAGCGTGCAATTCGAACAGTGTTGTCTGCCTTACACCTAAATGTAAGTTGGAGTTTGGCAAAGTTACGTATCATCCTGATGTATATAAGAGGGTTGTTCGGTCATCTTTGATCTCAACACACTTCGACCCCAATATACCATTGTTATAAGAAAGTCAACCGATCTTCCCCTGCTCTCCTTATCTTCCCCTGCTCTCCTTATATTCAACATCTCAAAACAATTTACTACCACAAGAAATAACATCAACTTTCAAGATGCCAAGCCACAACGACTACGAATATGTTACCGTCTGGTACTGCGACAACTGTCGCGACGGCCCCCATAACCCACTACTTGTCGACTTCTGCCCCGTCTGCAGCCACCAACGTTGCAACCACTGCCCTCACGAACAAGTCAGGCAACGCAAAGAGAGGCGCAGACATCGTTAAAGACGAAACTATGGATCCTCTTGGCCTCGCGGCCCTTTTATGGAGGGACTGAGGCAGGCGACAACATCATGGCTACAGCGTTACAGGACGATTCATTACAGGGCGTGGTTTCAGGAGGCAGGTACCAAGGATCTGGGATTTTGTGAAAATGAGGGTTTTACAAGTTCGATTGCAACGAACAGGCGTCAAGGGTACGGCATAGACGTGATCAGTCTAGAATACAGGAGCGCAAGCTGAATAATTAGCATTTGGGTGTTGGGAGTTAGGGCACTGAGTTAGATTTGGGCGACGGGGTTTACGGGACTGGTAGAACGGATAGATGGGTGCGGATTCATAATCATGTTTGTTTTCAAGATTCGTTGCCTGTGCATGTGTGTTGGCGGTGATATGTCTTTACAACTTTCCAGCAGTGATACTCTGTGTGAATAGTTTGTGTAACCTGTGAAGGATGAATGGTAAAATGTTGAGCCTCAGTTCTTCTGACCTGCTAGGCAGACATTGGTTGACCCAGAGAATTCGTCCATCGCAGTTGAGTGCGTGCATTTACCCGACTTGACGGCATGCGCGCCGAGGCAACAACAGAATTCCCACCAACCCATATGACGATGCAGGGATCTTTTGCGTCTTTGCTTTCTATTTCTCATCCACGAACTGGAGAGCGCGGGTGTGAATACTCGCATCCTGTGACTCGCATAGTGGCATTTTGTTACGAATTGGAAAATCGGAGTGGTTGGGGCCTGTGAGTGGTGATTCCACGGGTGCCCAAGTTGCATATTTTACCCCACACCATCCAGGCCGCCGTCAAAGTCCACCCAACCCAGGTGGATCCATCCCACCCGACCCACTAAATCACGCAACAAGGATTAACCCACAGCACGATCAGCCCTATGCAATGAGACCCCTCGGGCTCAGCTCTCAGTATGCTGGAGGTGCCTGGATGGCAGGGCCTCGTTTACACTCAATATTGAGGCTCAAAATGAGAAAGAAAGTATCAGTTTATACCGCAATCCTCCTTCCGGGTTTCTATTTTCCTCCTTTTAGCGCTGGGCCGGTCACTCACCTGGCCCGGCACAGCATACGGCGCACATTTCGATCTCCGGGATGGACTGGTTACACATTGTACTGATGGGCCGCGCACTTGCACTGCGACTTTTGTGTTATCACAAGCTTACTGCGCAGAAACAACACTGCGCAAACTTCCTTTGGTTCTCCGGGTTGGTGAATGGTACGCGTGCAACCACTCAGATTCAGGAAATGACTGGGCATTCTGGCAAGGTCGCCACAGAAGCCCAAGGCAAACTTTTTCCAGGCGTCATTTTGTTGGGAAAAGATGTCCATTCCAGAAGCGTCACGAGAACAGAGCGGTGGTGGTAAGTAACACCGAGAGGTCACCACCGTTGCGCTGTTTTATCGCAGCAGGTAATTTCGCTCTCAAAAGGTTCGGTCCGAAAATGAAGAGGCAGCGCATTTTTCCATCTGGTCAGCGAATAAAGTTGCCGGCGCCCGCTACATAATTACATCGAAACACAGAAACCTGGGCGCCACACCCACCTTGATGACCACGGTTCCCGGCCGCCCCGCCGGAAGAGGACCCGAGCGAATGCCCCACGCTGTCGAAAAAGAACTGCCGGGAGGTCTCCACCTGTCATCCTCTTGAACCCCCATGTTCACGCTCCTTGCAGTGCGTTTTACCCAGACACAAAGTTTCTACGTACACAAGTCGCTTCCCAGCTGGTATCGGTGATTTACATTGCAGATGTCGTTGGGTTAACCGAGCTCACTCATCACCATCACGCCTCCAACACGTGGGTAAAAATATCTGGTGTGTGGTGGTGGCCATGCGTCTCGGGTAACCTTCCTTCTCACAACTTAGGTACTGTTATATTTGCGCCACGAACCATGAGCTGAACCTATACAGCCCTACCAGATACCCTGTCACCGAAGAAATTGACAGACCGAAAATGTAGAAGAAACAAGGCGAAGAGAGTCCGCTTCAAACGGCACACATACACACACACGCTGCCCAAAAATAAACACCGAAGAAGAAGGGGGGGGGGGCGTAAGAAGGATAAGAAAGGATAGGAAATGACAGGGGGAAAAAACTGATCGAGAGGGGAAAAAACAAAAGAAAAAGGGCGTGCATGTTTAATTGCTTCACCGAGGGGGTTTTTTTGGTTTTTTTTTTTTCAATCAGTGAGGGCTTTTCTTGTCCCAGCCTTTTTCCCCAGTCACCAAGCACAGTAATCATACATATGTAGTTGTAGGCCTCACTCTTCCCTCCCGGGACTCAATCCCCAACTGCGTATCTTAGTGCAACTCCTCATTCAATTTTCATCAATCTTTGTCGTCGCAATTTTTTGTTTTTCAAACCTAGAAATATCACCTTTCATCATGTAATCATCCCCCAGTTAATAATTTAAACTACGTACCTACCCTAACCCTCTTTTACAGAAACAGTCGTCTGTCTTTTTTTTTCCCACTCAAAGACACTGGGAAGAAAGACCCACACCGGAGCCGCTCCGTCACCCGTGATTTGCAAAGTCTTGGCATTTTCTGTGTGATTGGTCAATTCAAATTCAATTTTTTTCTCAGGAGGAACCAGAAGAAGGAGTAAGGTAGATAGAAGAAGATCAGGCACTCAGGATTGACGTCTCAATATGAAAAAAAAAAAAAAAAAAAAAAAAAAAAAAAAAGGAATAAAAAAAAAGATATGTTGGAATTTTCTACACGAAACAACCCAATTGCATGAAATTGGGGGCAAGTTCCAAAGATAGGTAGGTATGTCGAGTGAGAGAGTGGTTGGCGGCGCCGTCCCGTCCCGTGCTCAATGCTGCTGTGATCGATCAGCAAGGGGTCCCCCCCCCCCGGGCGTAGATCAGACAATGCAAACATTTCCCAATTCCAACATCCAAACACACACATCGAAAATAAAACCAGATCGTCTCGATCAAGGGTTTATGTATATATTATATGTACATATATATATATATATAAACTTGAGAAAAAGTCAATAAAAGATCTCTCTAGATCTCTCTCTCCCCCCTCACTTGAAACCCCTTCTAATCATACAACCACCAAACCTCAAAAAAAAAAAAATAGAGGTTTATAGAAAAAAATATTGAGTAACCTAACCAGAATTGAGATGTAACTAAGAAGTCGTTGTTGTTATGTTTGTTGAAGAATAATATCTCAATCTCCCATTACTCATTCATCATCGTCCATGTATCTGTTAAACCTCGATTTATCATTTCACTCCCACTCAAATGCTTCCTTGCCTCCCGTCCCACCTCATCCAATCAGCCATTGTTGAAAGATACTCCCCCGCCCACTCCACTAATCTCCAACTACATTTTCCCTCGCGCCTTCGTCCGCCTTCGTCCGCCCGCACGTGTCAATGCGTATCAGCAGATGGAATGGGCTTTGTTATAACGGAGCGCGTGCAGGGATGAAAAGAACAGCAAAACCCAAAAAAAGACATGTTCCATTATGAGCAAAAAAAACAAGAAAAAAAACAAAAAAACAAAAACAAAGTCGAGCATAGTTCTCCGCACTAAAGAAGAAAAAGAAAAAAAGGATAACGCCCTCAACTCCGTTCCCACCGTCAAACCTCAAAAAAAGCCATAAATCTTGACTCCCAAAAAAAAAGCCCATGGGCAACAATCCCGTATTTCACCCTCCCATTGAACGTTTACTTTGAAGCAGAAGAAACAAGCCGAATCTTGGTCATGCCGGGTGACGAGCTGGGAGTACCAGCAGCAGAGCCGTCAGTAGGCGTAGTAGCCTTGGTATTAAAAATATCAGCGGTGCTAGCCTCCAGCGCCTTCCGTGACGGGGTGCGTTTCCGCCCCGCCGAGCCAGGAGTCGATCTCGGTGTAAACTTGACCGAGATCGAGTCCTGCACAGACGCCTTAGTGGTAGTGGTGGTCTTGGTCGTAGCAACGATCTTCGTCTGAGTCAAAGTCTTCTTCGTCGTTGTCGTTGTAGAGGAGGAAAGGTTGATCTTGGAAGACGAAGCAGCAGGAGTGGCCGGTGTTGCAACAGCTGCGGCAGGCTTCTTGCCATAAGCCTTGTTGAATTCCTCCCTAGCGATCTCCAAAGCAGTCTTCTTCGGGGCTGGTGGAGCTCTGGCTGCTGCCTTTACGGCTTTCACAGCCTTGGCCGCTAGCGTCTTCTTCAGCGGCGCCTTTTTCTTAATGGCACCCTTGGTAGTTCCCTTGGATGCCGACTTGACGCTGGTTTTTGTGCTGAGCGAGACCGAAGCGACACTCTTCTTGATAGTCTTGGTGACCTTCTTGGTGGCAACCTTCGATACCACCTTTTTCGCCCCCTTTGCTGCCTTGAGTGTCGTGGATAAGATTGTTCGTTTAAGGGTTGTCGCCGTGCTGATCTTGCGCTTCTTGACTCCCTTCACATCACCCGCTCTGTCGTTTGCTGCCTCCCCGTCGAGCATATCCTTCAATTTCCGCTTGCCCCCTGTCTTTGCCGGCTTTTTGTCACCCTTCGCAACCTTTGGCTGCTTGACTTCCTTCGGCTTGGGCCCGAGCACGCCCCTACAGTTTGGACTACCACACAAGCACTTCTGCACATTCTTATTCGAGAAGGGGTCGAAATTGTAGTCGTAGGTCAGCTCTTCGCCCGTCATGATGGGGCGATCGCCGGCAAATAGAGCCATGCGCGGCTGGCCTGCCACGATCCACTTGATCATGCGACAATTGGGCGAGCAAGAATGGTTGACAAACCGCGCGATGCTGCCAGTAGTGGCATCAATGATCATGTTTTGGTCAAAAGACATGAGATAATAGCACTGTCGGTGATGTTAGTGACTGCTGTAGTTGACCGCACGCATGCTGGAATAGCCTTGCCTCGTTATTCTTGTACTCTTCGTTCATGCGGCGCTCGCATTCCTCCTCGGTGATGATTTCACCCGTATATTCCATAATGATCTGATTTGGCGCAAATGGGCGGTTGCTCCTCACACCGTAGCCACGGTCTTGGGTTTTGAGAACCTCGACACCGACTCGATACCGGCCACCCTTCTTGGTTCTCTCCTGGAGGTCCGTAAAGGCTCTGTTGGTGCAATGATCCTTACCAACCTTGCAGTTTGTCTCGTCGCATTCATAAAGCATGATACGGTTTTGACAATCCTCACCACATCCATCTTCTGGCTTGCAAACACATTTGGACGGAACATCATCAAACGTGTTGGGCTTCTTCCAGTACGTGGCAGCGTCTCCAACAAAGCGATCTACACAGGAAAATGTTAGTACGGAGACGGTTATCGAAAGCCACATCTATCTTACTCTTGGTCATGGTCCGGTAGGCGGCAGGCTTTGGCTGTCCCGGAGGCAGAGGATTGCAGACATCGAAGGGAAGCTTGAAATCGCGCCCATTGATGAGCATTCGGATACCATTGAACATTGGGAACGGCAACGCCTTGTTCGGCTTCAGCGGTGCAGCAAGCTCTGGGAGCTTGGCCAAAGCCTTCTTCTCCTCCTTGGTAAGTCCGGCTGCAATGTCTGTGGGCGTCTCTTGCCCTGCGTAAAGTCCTTTCTCAAGCCACTTCTTGACGCGCCGCTTCTTGGGCGGCGGAGGACCCGCTTCCTGCTTCTCGGCGCCTGTTTCCTCCTTCTTGCTCGAAGGTGCAGCCGCGGCAGCATCGCTGCCCTTTTTCTTTTTCTGTGGTGATGGAGGTGCAGCCTCAGCATCAACTTCCAGGTATTTTCCATTACTCCATACCGTATACCGAACCGGGCGCGTGTCAATATGTGCGAATTCGTTGGTATCTTGAAGTCGCAAGAGTTCGCGCGAGAGTCCGGTCAATCCCTTTTCCAAACTCTTCTTGCCGCGCTTTCCCAAAGTAGCCAACTTTGTAGTCAAACTCTCGGGCGGGGCGCCAGAAAGACGTGTCGCCCGACGCGCTGCCGTAGCTGCCGCAGGTGTTGGAGTTGCGCTATGCCTCGATCTTTTGGATACACGCGCGTCGCCGCCATTCTGGATGACCTGTCCCTTTCTGGGCGGCGCGCCGGTTGCGGGGTTCAAACCGGCGTCGCCCGCAATAGTTTGCCGCCTCTGCTCTGGTGAGAGATCGCCCCTTGCGCGCCGCGTTCTGTTGCCGCTAAGTTTTGCAAGGTTGTACTCGGGAAGACTCGCTCGAACGCGTCGGGCGCGTGTTGTTGATGGTGGTTCCGTCGGCAATGCAAGAGGGGTCGTAGCCACCACAATGGCGCTCTCGACGGGGGTTTGTGAGCCGGACTCTTGTTGTTCGCTGTCAATCTCTGCTCCGTGGACTTTTTCCAGCAAGGGAATAACAGCTTCGATGCAAGCGCGAGGATTGGCGACAGACTCCTTGGTGACATCAGGTTCGCTGGCAAGTGACATGCTATCCGGGGAAACGGAGGTGGGAGGCGTTGAGCTCATGGAGCCAATATTCGATGCATCGTCGGTGGGCGTGACGGAGAAGCTGCTTGAATCCGACATGATACCGCAGCCAAGGTCAGGCAATGGGTTTGACGACGTTATGGGAGTTGCAGTCGCCATTTGTAGCAAGTCGACGACGCGACGACGCGACGATTGCTGTTTGGAATTGGTCGTTTAGACCGGGGGAGGATGATAGCAGGACGCAAACGCGTCGGAGTGGGCGAGTCAGCGTTCTGGGCAAAGCGGCCTGAGCTGGAGTGCGGATCAAGCGGCCCACGGCAAAGGGCCCAGATTGCCCCAGACAAGGAGACGCGGCGGCGCGGGATGCAAGTGCGAGGAGGGAAAATGCAACTTGACCAAAAACAGACACAGCCAGCCAGCCAGCGGGAAGACGGAGGGGACACGCGGGACCACAACCAGCACCACAAGATCTACCTCAAAACTCGGATACCGTATTAGGGGGGGCCCGGAGGAAGGGGAGAGGGGGGAGCTGCAACCGTGTCCGTGATGGACGAAAAAAAGACCACACACGGCCAGAAAAAAAAGGAAAAGAGAAAAGGAGAAAGAAAAAGAAAAAAAAGAAAAAAAGAAAAAGTCGAAAAAGAGAAAAAGGGGTTTTGCGGCAATTGGACGCGCCAAACGGAATACAAAGCGTATTTGGCGAACACACAATTGGCCGAGTTGAGAATGTGTGTGTGTGTGTGGTTGAGGTTGAGACTTGTGTGTTGTTGTGGAGGAGAAAGGGAAAGGGTATAAAAGTAGGTATGAAAAAGCAGGGGGGCGGAGACCAAAGTATTTGAGGGAGAGAGGCTGGAGGGGTGGGCACCCCCTACCTTTAAAAGGCATCTCCTCACTCCCGTCATATTCACACTCGCCAACTTGACCCTCACAATATCTCCCACCCCGTCTCCTTCCTTGCCCTCTCCTCTGAGCTTTCCTCCTCTTCATCCCCTCGACACGGACATACACCAAGTATAGCACATGAATGAATGTAAAAAGAGCCCGGTCCCCTTTGTGTGTTACGTGAACCAGTCCACGGATGCATCAGAGGTGGTGCAATAGCTAGCGTTGAGTCTAATTAGCTAGACGACAATGTTCAACGGGTTTACATGGAAGGAAATAGTAACAAAGCAATCTCATCGGCGACGGGGAGGGGGACGGCGACCTCAAGTGGGCGGTATGGGGGATCTCCCCCATGTCTACCTTGTCTACCTTACCTATCCTGGACATGCACCTTGAGATGATGCAGTGTGTGCTCAGACCTCATGTTAATGCTGCCGCTGTTTGTAAGCTACCTATTTAGTGGTGCAGTTGTGTTTGTCTTGTGCGTGCATTGGACCTACATGCCGTCATTTGGGCCGATATTCCCTCCTTGATCTTTTTTTTTCACCTTCAAGCCGTGAACTGTCACTTCCAGGTTGTGGAGGGAGGGGTGGCTTGCCACATAGACCTCATTCGGGGAAGGGCGTGATGAGGAGGGGAGCCTGAGGTGATCCGGGGGACAGGTGTTTAAACCTCATTCAAGCAGGCATGAACCCAAAATTTCTCAGACACATCATCACTTCCCAATCCGGAAACAGCACTGAAAGTCCCTCGGGGAACTTCACGATTCCGTGGGTTCAAACATCACACAACCGCACTTGTTCCATCAATACCAGTTGGAGCCCCTTCCTCGCCTCTACCACAAAGAGGCGGGCAAGGCGATCTAATCCCATACCATGTCCCAAACAACTTCTCCGGGCGGCCCTGCAACGGCTGGCCCTCTTGCCAGCAGAAACATGAGTGATGTCTCGGCATCGGACGTTCCATCGTTGGCCAAAAATGCTTTGGGCGAGATGGATTCCGAAAATACTCAGCCACCTGGACGCACACGAAGGTGGCGGGCAGGATCCAATCAGCCTTGGTATAACCTCACCCTTTGGACCAAAAACTTAACACCCGGAGACTTGAACCCACTCGACGCCATGAAAACCAACTCGGGCCGCACCATCGGAACGCGTTGCAGTGGGTAGAACACCATCTGGAACATTGAGCTCAACATGAGTGGCGACGATTTGCCAACGAGGCACGTCTTGAGGAAGTTTTGGTGGGCGGCAGGCGGGGACCTAAAGGTAGCCGACGTCATGTTCGAGGCTGCTCTTCGGTGGCACCAGAGAATGAATAACCATACAACCTACAACAATGGATTCAACTTTCCCGAGTGCTTTCGAAGTCTTGCCTATGCTACAGCCCACCAAGGTCGTAAGGGCAGGGATCCTCAGCCAAGAAGACCAAAAGTACCTGTTATATGGTATAGATGGGGCAGTTGTAGCCCTCGTAATTTGGAGGAAGCATTGGTGCACAACAACGGACAAACCGTGCTGGGCTGGCATTTCAATCTCCTTGAGAAGGCCATGAGGTACCTGGAGCTGGACAGAGTCGACAAGGAACCCTTTCTAGAGGACGGGGACTACCGAAAGATTGTGCTGGTCCATGATTTGAGCAATCTTGATATTAGCTTCCTCCGACATTTCCGCACCACATGGAGATTCTGGGCGAATTTGCACGACCTCAAGTTCATCACCGATCGTTTCTATCCCTGGTGTCTACACCGGGAAGACCTTTTTCTGGGGACAAAAAAGCAGCACGAGCATTTCAAACACTCAAGACCGGAAAACAACTGGAGATTTGTAGTCGGCACTGAGGAGCTCCTCGACGTACTGCCCGCTCTGAATACAGCAAATGATTACCCGGTCGAATATCTACCAGATAATATACCCCCAGGCAGATGTAGCCTCAAAGCAGCCGCAAGTCTCTGCTCGTCATTGGGAATGAGTAGTCGTGGTTTCCTGACTGACTGTTTGCCGTCTGATCTAGTATACACCTCCGATCATGTCTCCTGAACGTGCGCCGGGGGAAGAATCCCTAGTAATTGGACACCAAGAAGATGTTCCACTACTGGGGGGACAAGACAACCAGTGGGAAGATGGAAACCCTGGCGTCAACGCACTCCCTCCCGTATTAACCATTTTCAAACGATTTTACAAGAGGGTGAGGATCAGAAAAGAGCGACGGATCAGCTCAGAAAAGGAGTTTTTACTTTGGCTGAGGACATTACCGACCGTGGAGAATCACAACTAGACGACACAGAGTCAAATTGCCCGTCAAGACGCCCTGAAGGGCGAGAAGGAAGGCAGTCAGTAGCACCTTACGACAACCGTTTGTATGCGCCAGGCTGGTTTGACACGCCTGTTGTGCGCTTGGGAAGGCGTGCTTTGTTTAGTTTGAAGGGATTCTTGCATTTTCCTTGGGTCTTTTACAGGAACCATGATCAGAAGCTAGTGTGTGTCATTCTTTTTGGGTTATTGTTTCTGTTGTAGGCTTGACATCGGTTCGGTTCGACGATAGTTTTGGGCCGAAGGATTAAAGCGAAACTAAATGAATCATCTTGCTTACAGTTTCTGGTCTATGATAATGATGCCGAGTGGTTGAGCTTGATATCCAACATGTGGAGGCTATAGGTTGTACAAATATGTCCCTTGATCGGTTCTTTGATGTGACGTCCCCAGCTGGAGAAGAAGCAGAAAAAAAAAACACCCTTCAAGGGATATATTTTACACAATTTTATGTGAAACAAGAAAGAAATCTATCCAAGGATAATGAGGCAGCGGAGGTAGATGTAAGCAACGAAGCGGATGGGGATCCTGGTCTGAAAACATGCGGAACAGAGAAGAATACAAGTGAGGGTACTACAACTAAAAAAAAAAAAAAACTAAAAAAAAAAAACACCACCACTCTTCATTTTCAGGAGGGAATGGTGACACCGCCCCTATTTATATATATATATATATATATTGTTTTGACTACGAGCGAGCATACCTACTTGCCCACTATTTATCCACCTGCCCGATATTCCACTTTGAGGAAGACGAGGTATTGTGATGCAATGTACATATTTAACAAAGCGCCGTATTATAACTACTAAACCAAGGTAAACCACCAAATGTTCAAGGTTTTTTTTAAAAAAATTTTATTGTATGTGTAGGAGGTGATTTACAAAGTAAAGAGCCCGATTGGTTATTAGCGAGGAAGGAGTTGGCATCTCTGCTGATGATTTTTACAGGATGGAGAACGGAAAAATGACAGTACGAGAGGAGTATGGATATGTATTTCATGAGAAAAATTCGGTCAAGACACCTTATGTAGCTAGTCTAGTCGCTGTTGAGAAAGGCATTGGGGAGCATAGGGGGGTGGGGAGGGGGGTTGGTAAAAAATAGCTTCAAGATCTTTGAAGAAGATACGTATGGGGAAACAGGGCATCATCAAAGGGTTCGAAATGTGAGGAGGAAAAAAAAATGAATAAAGACAAAAGACCTACTACCTTGATAACAAAATACGGGTACGATGCAAGCAAGGAATGCACTGAAAGTCATGGTAGCCATGCTCGTTTGTCGAAGACACGATGTGACATTTTATACCTTGTGATAAATGGGGTATATAAGTCAGGAGACAGCAACGAGTCCTCCATAATTTCTGACATACACGCACACATATATGTACAGCAGGTCATCAATCCTTTTGAGGTAGAACATCATAGAGTAAGATGATAGCTCGAAAAGGAGCAAATTGAATATGAATAGGTATCTCAAAAACAGGCAAAAGAAAACAAGCAAATAAACGACGAAACCAATAGACTGACGAGAAAGGAAAATGGAAAGACAGAGGGGGAGAGAGAGGTATTGGTGATGTCCACAAAACCCCTGTTCTCCAGCTATTCGTAACAGTTTAAAACTATTGACCTCACCACCGCTCATTCATTATCCCATTCAACACTCTTTTTTCGCTTCAGCCTCCCACACACACGCAGGAGAATCAAAGCCGCCGAGGGCCCAAGCCATCAATGAAATAATGAACAAAAAGAAACATGATGAAAAGAAACACAGACAGACACCATTCCTTGACTTCCAAGTAAGCTCAATAAGCCCCTACAAACCACTCATTACCGTCACTTCTGGTCATCACCTTCCTCACTCTGGTCCTGCGAGTTCTAATCGACGTCCAGCTTATGGCTTTCAACCCACCCCTTGGGAGGTTTCTTCCTCAACTTTCTCGGCTTACGGGCGACAGGCTTAGGTGTAGATGTCGGAGCGACAGGCTCGGCTGCCATCGGCGGGGTCGTAACGGGCTGCTCTTGAGTAACTTCCTGCTGCCTCTGTTGATGTTGGGTCCTACCACCACTACTAAACAACTTCGCAAACGACTTGAACGCAGTCCCAGCACCACCTAACGCCGGCCCCACGGGATTCGAACCCGATGGAGAAGATGATATCGACGGCTCGGTAGTATTCCCACCAGACTGTTGTCACCATGCATTCCTGTCCCAGTTTGGATCTTTACCAATCCTGTCAGCATTTATCACCTTGCCATAAAAAACTGTCGCAACTCACCCTGCACAAAAGCAGCCAACACTTTACTCCCCGTCTGCAAGAGCGGATGCCCCACCACTATCTTGAGAAACTTTTCCAGCCCTGCCCTCCTCCCCTCAATCACATCGTCACTAAAGCGATTCGTAAACACTTTGCCGGGAAGAGGGGGGATAGTAACCCGCGCGGATTCCCTCTCGAGGATGTCCCGAAAGTACTCAAAATCAGAGTATCGTCTGCGAACCATGGATTGGCGCAGCTTGAAGGCGGGGATGTTGGTCCGGCACACGATTTCGTAGTCTGTATACATGTGTCGACCGATGCCGTGGGTGCGGGGGTTGCGGACCTACAACAACACAGACTACTGTTAGAAGGCCGAAGATGGGGTGAGGAGGCTGCGTAAGTACTTCAATCTCGAGGAAATTCTCGGGAGGTCCATAGATTTCCTCAAAGCTCTGCTGTCGGGTGTCAGGAAGGGATTGCATGATGGGCCGGTGTAGGCGCGCAGCGGCGGCCGCGATCGCGTCGGGTGAGGTGGTTGATGATGACGTCGATTTGGTGGGAGAGGTTGGCTGTGATTTCTGCGAAGCTTCTCCTCCTGCTACTCCCGCAGCAGGTGTCTCGTTGCCGCCGTTGGTCTCGTCGTAAGAAGCCGTTTTGATCCTGTGATGCTCTCCCAAACCGGCGGGGGAGCTACGCCAACAAGCAAAGTGGTGAGTTTTGTTATTTGAAAGTTTAAAAAATGACGACCCCTCCTTTTTGTTCAAAGGGAGAGAAGAAGATTGATGATGATGATGGGGAAGTGAGAATTCGACTGGGTGTGCAAGGTGCGAAATGCGCGATGGGGATGTTTTTGGTTGGTGCTATGGTAAGAGTGAATTAAGCGATGATCATGTGTGTGTGCCACTTTAGAGAAAGGATGCAGTCATAAAATACGAGAGCGAGAGAGAGAAAGAGGGAAGCTCAAGTTCGCTGCGCCAACATCCACGGGCGCAATGATAGGCCAAGCGCACCTACCCCGGCTCAGCCCGGAAGCTCTTGGTCTGGGAGGTAAGGTGGGGTAATCCTTTCGACGATCTTCGGGGAAACCGTGCATGTCATCTACGGACTGTGCACTACTTTTTGGTGGGGACAAACCACGACACCAAGGTGCTCTCCGGCAACCATTATTCTGCATATCAACAGGCTGTTCTGACATTATTCCGTCTACGATTGCCCATTTTAAACTCCTGCAAAATATACACACAATTCTTCGCTGCTGGTACTCACCCCCATCCCAAAAATACCGTAAACAGCTCGACCAAGTCCCGATGCCCAACGCCATTGTTTTAAAGCATTTGTGCAATTGGAAAAAGAAAAAAGAAAAAAAGCCACACTAGCTCTTGTCGGCAAATTTCTGGTGAATAGCCCGAATTTGCTCGTCCAAGTTGATGTGCTGCATTTGATTCATGTGTGCGGCGCTGGTGCCGTCGAGATGGCCATCGTAGGCGTTCAGCGCAACCTTTTTTCTCCTCGCCTCCTCTTCCTCCGACACTGCTCTACCGGTAACACCATCAAATAGGTCACTTCGCTGGCTGGCCAGACGCTTGAGGTTGTTGGCCACATCTACAGTGGACAGATTTGTCGTCGCATACCTGGCATCTGCCTTGGCCTTTTGCTCCTTCCACCTGGGGTCGAGTAGTTCAACTAAGAATAGGTTAGCTAGTGTAACAAACGGGTAAAAAAAAGAATGTATGAAACTCACTTCTCATGTGCTCATCCATCTCGTTGAGGGGAATTTGTTGCTTGCAGTTCGGACACATGGCCGTCTGTACCTTGTTGGCCGCTCTTTGGGCCGCCCGAGGAACATAGTTTTCCTTGATCTTCATCGGGGCTGGGCCGCCACGAGCATCTGCCTGCACCTGTTGTATGCGCAACCGTTCTTGTTCAGCCTCCCGTATCCGTTGTGCTTCTTCTTCTTCTGCTTCGCTTATCCCGCGACCCGCCTGGGCTTGGGAGTTATATGAAGGGCCGGATGGCATATGTGTGACATTGTAAGTTGGTGCAGGTTGTTGCGGTGGCTGAGAGGCTGGCGGCCGGACACTATCTGCTCGCGGGGGATAAGCATTGTAGCTGGTCTCTTCAAAGGGGAATGCCTCCTCAATTCGTAGACTAGAGCTGATTGAGATTCTGTTCTTTTCTTCGAGCGAGGCATATTGAAGGTCGTTAAGCGTGGTCGGAGGTGGCAGGTTGGCCTGATCGTCGGATTCGGTAAACACGATGGTCTCAACAACAACAAAATCGTTCCAGTCAATGCGGGCGAATTCCTCCTTCTTCTGCTCTTCCTTCTCTTCTTGTTTAGCCTTTTCTTCTTCCTGCCACTTGGCATACTCTACCCTCTGCTTGGCGCGTTCGAGGACATGATACTTATCGGACGTGTGACGACGGAGCTCCTCGATGCGCTCCTGGCGAACCTTTGTTCCCTCGCCGTCGACGCCACTCTCGCGAACGAGAATCGAGTACTGGTCAACAAGACACTGGAAGAAGTTGTGGAACGTGTGGTTGGGCATGAGGAACTGAAACTGAGGATTGCTGGCCTCACGCTGGGCAAGCTGCGTCATGAAGGAGCGCCCGTTCTTTGCGACGAACAAGGCAGTTAGTCGCACAATCTCCAAATCTTTCTGGCTCATGCGAGGCATACGGGCTGAGAATTGGAAGTTGGGCGGCTTTGGCGGGCCCTTGGGCGCTTCCTCCTTGGGAGCCTGTGCAGCCTCCCCGACGCGACCGGCGGCGACGGCGGTGCCGCGGCCGTTCTTTATTTCTTCCTTTCGCCATTCGTAGTAGGCATTGTATGGATCGGAGCTGGTCATCAAGAAGCTGAATTTGGGGTTCTTTCCATGGTTCTCGCGGATGCGCTGTTCGAGGCCGAGACCCCCGCGCATAACATAGCCGGCCGTTTTCTCGATCGCTTCGCGGATTTCGCCTGGCGGAGGGATGATGATTCCGGGTGGTGGCTTGATGTTATCGAGCGAGGCCGCTGCTGCCGCGCCAGAATCTCCATTTGTTGCAACAGCCATGGTGAATCTGGATGCTGTTGCAGACCGTTTTCTGGTGTTGTGGTTTGGGAGAAATGTTGACGATGATGTTGATGGAAAAATAATGATTCAATTAATTCAGCCTGCTTGCCGAAACATGATCGAGGCTGGCCGTCGGCGGCTGGTGGCACTTGGTCCGTGCATCTATCAGATCGATTTCATCAATTTACGGCAAGAAGCGAGGAACCCAACCTGGAATCTTTCAGCTCAGCGAAACTGGGCGCGCAATGGTATCAGTAATTTTACCCCATGATTTCCACCTTGATCATTTCAAAAATGTAGAAAACGACAATTGAGGTTTCTATCCCAATATATATCCTGTCTGTTTCTGAGTTATCAAATATAGAATTCCTAACGCGTCAAGAAACCTCTTCAAAGGGATGCAGCCAATAAAGTGCCACCATCAGCCCTGACATCCTGGCATCCCCACCCAAATACGGCCGTTTCTTAGTACACGCAGGTAGACGCGCAGGGGTTGAGGCCACTTAAGCTACAATGAATTTATGGAACCTGGGATGGTCTGCCAGGGCACTTGGCGCATCTTCAGAGCTCAATCCGACTGCAACCCCCTTTTGTCCTTTCTTTCTTCAGCCCCGAATTCGAATTCAGGAGCGTCGTCAGACTGACTGGGTTCTTTTTTCTTTTTTCCCCTCGTCAATTCTCTACAATCCACCTTTTTCTTTCTTGCAGCGGGTGTTGTTGCTTGCTTCTGCTGCTTCTGCTGCTGCTACATCATCGTTGATTCTTCAGCTCCAGCAATTTTAGAACTGGGGGATTTCGATGGTAGCCTTGTAATGAACTTTTATCCTTCTCGACTTTCGTTAAACTCCTAGTTTTGACAACACATCATCCCAGCACTTCGATAGATACACACTTCTTCAACAACATCGCACGCAATGGCTCGAGTAGCGGCAGAGAAGCCGCCGGCTCGGCGCACACCATCGCCGGCCAAATCCAAGCAGTCCAAGGCTGCGGCCTCCAAGCGAAAAGATGATTACACTTCCGAGGGCGTCGAGGACAATGATGTCTTCCTCCTGCCCGGCTCAGACTACCAGCTGCTGTTGGTTGTCACCTTGGTCTCGGCTGCAGTTCGACTCTTCCGCATCTACCAGCCCACCAGCGTCGTCTTCGACGAGGTCCAGTATGTTGCCAGCAGCTGCCCCAAACATCTCGTCGCATGCAAGAGCTAACCAAAGTGTCGCAACAGCTTCGGTGGCTTCGCTTCCAAGTATATCAAGGGCAAATTCTTCATGGACGTCCACCCGCCGCTGGCCAAGCTCATGATCACCCTGTTCGGCTACCTCGCTGGTTACGATGGAGACTTCGACTTCAAGGACATTGGCAAGGATTACCTCGAGCCCGGTGTCCCATATGTTGCCATGCGTCTATTCCCCGCCATCTGCGGCATTCTTCTTGCTCCCACCATGTTCCTGACTCTCAAGGCTGCCGGTTGCCGTACCTTCACGGCTGCCCTTGGTGCTGGTCTGATCATCTTTGGTGAGTCTCTCCCCCTCCTGTGACCCAATACCCAATGCAACCCCCTCCGCTAACAAAGGTCTGCAACAGAGAACGGTCTCCTCACCCAAGCGCGCCTGATCTTGCTCGACTCCCCGCTCATGATCGGAACTGCCTTCACTGCCCTCGCATTTACATCCTTCACCAACCAGCAGGAGCTGGGCCCCTCGCGGGCTTTCACTCCTAGCTGGTGGTTCTGGCTCGCCATGACTGGTCTTGGTCTGGGTATCACCGTCAGCATCAAGTGGGTGGGCCTGTTCACCATCGCTTGGGTTGGCAGCTTGACTTTGATCCAGCTCTGGGTTATGCTTGGTGATTACAAGAACGTTTCCGTCCGTCTCTTCTCCAAGCACTTCCTGGCTCGCGTTTTCTGTCTGATTGTCATCCCCTTGACCTTCTACATGGCCATGTTCGGCATCCACTTCCTGTGCCTTACTAACCCCGGTGACGGCGATGGCTTCATGAGCTCCGAGTTCCAGTCCACGCTCAACTCCAAGGGTATGCAAGATGTCGCTGCCGATGTCCTTATGGGTAGCAGGGTCTCCATCAGACACGTCAACACCCAGGGTGGCTACCTCCATTCCCACCCCCTGATGTATCCCACCGGATCCAAGCAGCAGCAAATTACCCTTTATCCCCACAAGGATGACAACAACCTTTGGGTTCTGGAGAATCAGACCCAGCCTCTCGGTGTTGACGGTCAGCCTATCAACGGCACCAACGCCTGGAACAACATCCCCGATAGCCCCTATATCGAGAACGGCGCCATCATTCGTCTCTATCATACTCCCACCCACCGCCGCCTCCACTCCCACGATGTGCGCCCTCCCGTCACCGAGGCCGAGTGGCAGAATGAGGTCTCCGCCTATGGATATGAGGGCTTTGATGGAGATGCCAATGACTTCTTCCGCGTTGAAATCGTCAAGAAGCAGTCCAAGTCTGGCGTGGCTCAGAAACGTGTACGCACTATTGACACCAAGTTCCGGTTGGTTCACGTCATGACTGGCTGTGTCCTGTTCTCTCACAAGGTCAAGCTTCCCGATTGGGCTTCGGAGCAGCAGGAGGTCACCTGCGCCCGTGGCGGTACTCTCCCCAACAGTGTCTGGTACATCGAGTACAACGAGCACGCCAAGCTTGGCCCGGATGCCGAGAAGGTCAACTACGCCAACCCCGGCTTCTTTGGCAAATTCTGGGAGCTCCAGAAGGTCATGTGGAAGACGAATGCCGGCCTTGTCGAGTCCCACGCCTGGGATTCTCGTCCCGAGTCCTGGCCTATCCTTCGCCGCGGCATCAACTTCTGGGGCAAGCAACATCGCCAGATTTACCTCATTGGAAACCCTCTCGTCTGGTGGAGCGCCACCGCCGCGGTTGTCATCTACGCCTTGTTCAAGGGTTTGGCTGTCCTCCGGTGGCAGCGTAGCTTCAACGACTATGCCAGCCCTGTTTTCAAGCGCTTCGATTACGAGATCGGTACATCCGTCCTTGGATGGGCTCTTCACTATTTCCCCTTTTACATCATGCAGCGTCAGCTTTTCCTCCACCACTACTTCCCGGCTCTGTACTTTTCCATCATTGCTTTCTGCCAGGTCTACGACTTCGTTGTTGCAAGGATTTCGCTGCTTGGCTTGAAGCAGCATCCTCTCGTCGGCAAGGCTGGCGCCCTTACTTTCCTCGTTCTTTCGGCTGTCGTCTTCTATCTTTATTCTCCTCTTGCTTATGGCAATACCTGGACCAAGCCCGAGTGCAAGCGCGTTAAGCTTTTCAACACTTGGGACTGGGATTGCAACACTTTCTTGGATACTGTAAGTGGCAATTCTTCCATAAATATGATTCCGCGGAGGAAGCTGCCTGAGCGGGCTTAGGAAAAAAGGACATGTATGAGTTATGATCATATGAAGTGTTTTGGATTACGGTTCGCGCGCAACATAGACATACACATATACGAATGATTTACGATGATGAACAGTGACTAACATCATAAACAGTATGAGGCATACAGCTCGCTTCCTTCCACGTCGGTGGCGGCCGTCCAGACGTCCGCCGCCTCAGTCCCAGCTCCTAACGTCGACGTACCTGTAGCAGACGGCGAGAAGGCGCAAGTGCCTATCGTCGATGAGAAGGCTGATGAGCAGGTCTCGGGGGCACCTGTTGCCCCTGGCCAGCCTATTGTTCACACTGAGGAGCGTGTTGAATACAGAGATCAAGACGGCAATCTCCTTGACGAGGAGCAGGTTAAGGCCCTCGAGGGCAAGGTCGAGTTCAAGACTCGCTACGAAACCCGCACTCGCGTCATCGATGCTGAGGGCAACGAGATCGCCCCTCCTGTTGCCGAGGAGATTCCGGTAGCTCCCCCTCATCCTGACGTTGAGGGAGTCGACCGCGAGACTCCCAAGCTTGTTGCTGATGACTCCGTTCCCGTTGCCGAGAAGAGCGTCGAGGGCCAAAAGGAGGCCGAGGAGAAGGTGCCCAAGCCGGCGAGCGAGAGCAATGAGGCAACTGCCAAGAAGGATGAGCTTTGAATGGGGGCAGTTGAATGGTGAAAATTTTTGGATGCGACATCGCGCTGCTGCCACTTCTTTGCCTCACTTGCACCATTATACCCACTCCTAAATCCACCTACCGAATGAAACCACCTTCTCATCATCATCTTGTACCACCACCACATGCCCGTCAGATAGGGTATTTAATGACAGACAGCGAAGCGAAGAAAACAACACGAGGATTTTTTTTGGGAGTTGGTGCGTGAAGGGGGGCTAGAGAGGAGTCAAGCGGAATGGGTAAATTGATGTCTCTCTTGGGATTTGGGCGACAGGGAAATGACGTGAGGAGTTGTCTCTTTTTTTCTGTCTGTTGTCGTCATCTTGGTGTTGATGTTGTTCTGGCGTGATATCTGTTGATCTGGGTCTCTTTATTGTTTTGTTGAATGTGTGTGGCCAAAACAAAACACAAGTCAAAAAACATGTACTGGGGGGGGACGGAGTTTGATGATGAGAAAAAGCTCGCTACTAACTAACTACTCTACACACCTAGAATATTACTTTTCCTTGCGTTGTTTCTTGAAATTGAAGTTTCTTCTTGATTCTGTGTGGGCATAGGCATTATGAAGTGGTCATGAGGTTGGAATGGCAGCACCCAATTGAGAGTTCATCAGCCCAGTTGAGTGAAAAGTGATAATTCTTTCTTTTTTTATTTTTATTTATTTCTTTTTTATCTAGGTATTTATTCTTGATTCAGTTAGAGCAAGGATCCCATTTACTTTTTGTTCCATTTTCTCCCATCCATCGTCCTTTCATGCTCGCATTCTTGACCTCATCATCCCTGAATCATCGTATCTATGCAAAGTGCAAAGTGCAAAGTGCAAAATGCAAAATGCTCAATGTCAAGATGATGACTGACTGCTCCATCGATACATCCACCCATCCCCTGCGTCTTTTTTCTGCTTGTGTTCTTCGCACATATACATATATATACAAATATCCCTAGGGCCCTTTGCCTCCCTTCCATCTACCTTCCATCTAGAACCATCCATCCCAGAAGTAGTTTAGAGTTACAAAATGTGTGTATGTGTATTTTGTGTTTGTGAGTTTGTTGTTGTTGTTGTTCTTGTTGTTCATCTGTACGCATTTCCACACAAAGAGTGGTGTGGGTCGTTTGTCTTTTCAAGTATTGTACAACGATCGCCGTTCCTATCATTCAAAACCCCCCCCTTTGAATGGGCGATTCTTTCTTTCTGCTTTCCCCTCTTACCCATCCCCCCCCCCCCCCCCCTAAGCAGCAAAAACAAAACAAGTCCCCCCAAGAACGCCCGAATGCAGAATCCCTTCCGTTAAAAAGTAATGCAAAAAGAAAGAAGAGGAACAAGCCCCACCACCGACCTCCCTTTTTACCAAGCCCCACCGTTTTTGATACCGCTTGCGTTTCCTTTCCTTCCAAGTCATGATAAACTCAATTGTTCTAATATGTTGATACTGGTATATATTGAGGTGGAGTGGTTATTCGATATTGTTGGACCGCTGGGTGGGTATCTTTCCGTCTTGCCATCTGTTGGCAGCCTTGCTGGTGCCATGATCGACTGGAGAATCGTTCGAGGGGGGCATTAGTTTTGTTCGTACATAATAGGTGTTATACAGTGCCATGGGGCGTCGTCATCAACTGGGAGACGAAGCCTCAAAGGTGTTTTCGTTCCAAAATGGGGGATTATGATCATCAGTCCTCCATTCGTCACCATCAAACAGAATTCAAGCATGATCATACCGGTACCAATGCAGGGGCCGCAGGCTGCAGAAACCTCAAAATCCCCTCGTACATGCCAAACATGATGGCCGTGCTGGGTACCGTCCTCAACAAATGAGGCGTCATGCCGCCGTAGAGACCAATCATTCCCTCCTGCTTCCAAACAAGCTTGAAGCACTGGACCAAGCCTGTGTACTTTGGCCTTCCGTCCGCCATGGGGGCCTGACGAAGTCTTGTGCGCGCAACCTCGTGAGGATAGGCCAGAATGGCAGCAACGAGCTTCGCGCCGCCCGCCGCGCCCGACTTGCCCATCCAGCTGACCGTGTGATCCCACCACGTCCTCTCCCTCCCGCTGGCGACGAGTCGCTCCTCTCTGTGCTCAAGCGCCCGCTTCATCCGCTCGTACAAAACCCACTGAAGGGTTGATTCCGCCACGCCCAGATAGCTGGCGCTCATGCCCTTGTACAGGCCGTAGATGCCCTCGTTGCGCATAATCTGCTTTACGCAGTCCCAGCTGTTCTTGTACTGTCGCAGCTGGCCCGCGCCACCCTTTTCGGCTGCCAGGTTCTTATCGAGCTGAAGCCGAGTCTTGATCATCCAGATGGGATTCGTTGCCGTGCTTGTTGCCACACCGGCCAGTATACCGGAGCCGAGGTGTATCCAGGCCGAGTCGCTGCCGTGGTTCAAATCGATAAGGAGTTTTTTGCTGTTGCCGTATACGAAAAAGTTGATTGAGCGGGCTGGTATCACGCCCACCAGATTTGGGCCCAGGCCCTTGAACAGGGCGCGGGGGCCTTCCTGGCGGTATACGGCAGCGAGGATCGCGAGGGTCTCGTTGAAGTGGTATACGCCGGCGCGCAGGGGGTTCATTGGGGCGGCCCCAACGAGCGTGGCCCGCGACGCTTTGAGCTGGGCTTGGTAGAAATCGGACTGGAGACGGGTCTTGAGGACGTCTAAGGGTGCCGTAAGTGTTGCAGCGGTCATTCCACCAACACTGGGGGGAGGAGAAAGTTAGTTACGTCTTGACAGAGCAAGAGAAGAGAAGCACTCACGCGCCTGCGACAAAGTGTGCCCACGGTTTTACGGCGGGCTTCACCCGGTCGCTCTTCATGATTGGACCTGCTGTCTGGCCTCCCGTCTCGCGCGACGACTGCATGAGCGGAACATGCACGGTTTTCTCATTGCCACCGGAAAGTGATCGAGTGGCAGGAATTGATGCCATATTTCGCTGTTCGCTTGTCTGTCTCCTGGTTTTCCTATGTTCAGGCTGCTTGGGTCTGCGAAAATCCCCAAAGGACCGTTTCTATTTTTTTTTATTTTTTTTCACTTGGGGGTTTCGGTGGAGGGGCGCGACCGTAGGTGAAATAAAAATATTTGGTTGTGGCGAAAAAGCTTTTGTTTTGCAGTTTAGGGATTAAAAGACTACTATTTCTGCAGCGCCATTCAGAGGGATCGACCAGGTGCGAGTAGCAGCAGGTTATGGTGTCGCTGAAGGTGGGTGTTGCGGCGGATGAGGATGGGATGGTGAACAGGATTTGGAAAGTGGTCGCAAAATCAAAGGAAATCCATTATCGCGATAAGACATGAGAGGGGGCTGCCGGGAACCATTCAACTTTTTTTTTTTTCTTGGCGGCAAAAAAATAGCAGGCATGGGTAGCACGGGTCAGGCGCGGTGTGTGGCATGAATTGCATTGCGAGTGTGACGCGTCCGATTTCCCCGGCTTATCCTCGGCATAAAACCGAGGGGAGCTTTAACGTCATTGATCGAAAAACCTTTGGATGCTTGGCAACGGCGTGTTTTCCGCCAAGCTTCTTTTTTCTCCTGAGATTGTGGATCTCATGATAACCCTGCTCTGTTTACTTTGCAAAAGGGGGGGAGGGGGGAGCGTAACCATCGCCACAAAACATCATCACCACATTCCATTTCGCTCATGCAAATACAAACAAAGGTGTTGGTGCCAAAAAAGGCTTTTCGTTTTGTATATATGATGGTCATAAACGCCTAAGGCCGAACCATTTAAAAAGGGTATATAATAAAAACCCCAAACCACCTTCATCATCGACGAACGTGAATTACCCGCCCAGTAAAGAAAAGTCCCAACTCCGATTTTTTTTGTGTGTGTTCCATGTGAACATCCATCATGCAAACCATCCATCCATCCATTCATGAATCCATCTCCAGCAAAAGACCATATATATATGCTCCTCAAAACCGGCAGAAAAACCCCCTCAACTTAAAACTGCGTGCATGGCGGCAGTTTGAAAGATGTTTGCTTCTCGACAGGCAAAAGAAAGAAAAGCAGATCGTCGCCACAAGATCGACTCTCAAATATCTTCCTTTTTTTTCCCCCCGTCAATGATAAACGTCCCCGGCCAAATCCTCATCACGTCTGTTTTCTTCCCTCATTCAATCAAGAACAAGGGTTTGAAACAAAACAAGAAGAGAAATAGCCGAAAGGCGTGTGTGTGTGTGTAAACTCCAGAAGTAGAAACCCAAAAGAAAACAAAAAAAGCCCCTCATAAAAGCCCTTCCTTGGATATTCCTTCTTTCTGGTGTCTAAAAAGCACACACAAATGCCCTTCGATATAACTGCCATATATGCCGCGTGTTTATCTCTTCATACGTTGGGGGGGGGATGCCAGAGTTGGAGCATCTGTCTTTCTTCCATGATGATGGTGTAAAAAAGAAAAATAAAAAAAAGAGAAAGAAACCCGCGAAAAAAAAGCCGGCTTTGATGCAAAGATATAACTCTAACGCTAACCCGAGAAAAAAAAGGGAAGCGATAGAGAAGAGGGGGGAAAAACCGCATTTGAATGACGGCGATGATCTCGTTTATCTTTCTCTCATGCGAAAAGGTTTGCTGTTGAACGATAAAACAAACGCGCGTTGGCTTGTCGAAATGCAGAGAGATCATCTTGGTTTTTTTTTGTTGTGTGTTGAAAAAAGAGGAAAAAGGATTCACTTGTCGAGAAAGTTGTAGTCTTTTTCTTGGGTTTGGCTGGCCTAGGTTCACTACGTCCGATCTAGCCTAATATTCAAGTTGATGGAGAGCCTGAGAAAGAAAAACAAAAGCTCCATCATTCCGTCAACGAGAATAAAGTAAAGGGGGTTGGGTGTTGAGGGAGAAGAATCTACTGCTGCTCCGACTCGGGCAAAGCCTGAGCATTAGAGCCGCGACGCAGAACCCTGGCGAAAACCCGCTGGATGGCGTTGACCTCGCGATTGTAGAGGTCGTGAAGAGTCATATTGTTCAGCTCCTTGCCCTCCGGAAGGTTGAGCTCCGCCCACAGATACCCAAAGTAGTCTGAAGTGTGCTGGGACTTCTGCTCAGCTTCGGTGCGCTCCTGAACGGAACGGCTCGACATCTGCTCCACGGAATGCTCCCGGATGAACGCGATGTACCAGTCCAGCACATCGATCGGGACCCTGGTAGGGCGCGGGCAAAGGGTGTGCAGGTGCTTCCACTCGTTGGCGAAGCACGGCTGGTTAAATTTGGAGCATTTTAGCTCGCCCCAGCCTGCACAGCAGGCGATGTTGTCCTTCTGGACAACAGAGAACCCCGGGCACATCATGGCAGCTTTGACTATCCGATCAAAGAGCCTCTCGTTGAGGGCGGGGTGCACGTCCTTCTCGACCTTGCGGCGCTGATTGTGATTTCCTTGACTGGCTTCACCCTGGTGTCGGCCGCGCTGCTGTCGGCCGCACAGCTTCAGCTGCTCGCGACGCTGGCGCTGCTCAGCCGCGAGCGCGATCTTTGCCTTTAAGATGGTCACCATCTTGATTGTCGCGTCGTAGATCTGAAACCGCTGTCCAACGGTGATATGCTTCGACATGTGCCATGGGAACTTCTTGATGGTGGACATCAGGCACTCGAAAGGGCGCTGCGGCACGTCCATGCTGAACGGAGACTGTGGTTGAGACGTGTCAGTATTACAAGACGCGAAACAGAAGAATAGAGATAATGAAAAGGAATGAGGAACAACTTACCCGACCGGGGACCTCAACATGCTTAACGAGCATGATCATCTCGTCTGGGGTCAAGAAGCCTCTAAACTTCTCGTGCTCGTATCCATCAGCTCCAACCTCAATAACGCGAGGATCGCAGCCGTGCCAATCCACCCCCTTGGCATATGGAAAGAGAACCCTCATGAGTTCAGCCTGGTCAACAAGCTGGACAGCGACAATGCGCCCGTCGATCCTGGGTGGACGACCGTTGCGGGCATTCTTCTGAAGCCGCTCAACGCACTTGGCAGCGTCCTCGCTGGTATAGAACTCGACGTAAACATCCTCAGTCTTTGACGAAGGCCGATCCATGATGATATGGATGGGCCCCTGCGTGTCATTGAGTATTTTGGAGTTCTTGCCAATTATGGCAACGATTTCAGCTTCTTTGACGTTGAATGGGATCTAAGATGAGAGAGAGAGAGAGAGAAACCAAGGTTAGTCTTTGAAACTGTAAAAGCGTCAAAAAATAAAAGAACAGCAAGAGCGGCTTACATTGGTGATCTTCACAACGCCATAGTTCTGGGGAACGTGCTGCGTGCAGCTCTCAATGAATGGGAAGCTTGTGGAATCGAGAGCAACCTCGATGGTCGGGAGGCGCGTGCCGTTCATGGTTAGGTTTCGAAGCGGCTCAGAAGCCCCTGGACGACCGGAAAAGAAACCGCTAGGAGGCAGGATCAGAGTGTAGCGAACTTTGCCGTCCTGGGCGCCACCCTGGTTGCTGAAGCTGCCACGGATGTCGCCACATCCCCGTCTAACAGCGCGAGCTGATACAAAAGGGTCTTGACTGTTTGTCGAATCGACGGTCTCGGCCCTGGGACGCTGATACCCACTCATCAACGGGAAGGACGGCGGAGGCGCCACATTGGTGATGCCGCGATAGATAAAGCCCCTGGGGACGGTCTGGTTGTAAACACCAGGAACCGTCACTTTTGGCGGCTGGCTGAAGCTAGAGCCGCTGTTGTCATAATTGGCAACGCCCATGCCAACCTGTACGTTCGCAGGGGTTGCCTGCTGAACCAACTGTGGGCCGCGATAGGCCTGGTACGGGACTGGCTGCGCAGTCTGATTGCCTGAAGTTGTAAAGTTAGCTTCCTTGTGGCGTGTAGTGAATCAAATCAAAGTGATTAACATACCATACTGAACTGCGGAGGATCGAGCTCTCCAGTTGCTGTTGGAATGAGCAGGAGTAATACTAGCAGCTGGCTGCAAGTTCTGCTGCTGATTATTGCTGCGGCGCCAAGAGCCATTCATGGTGATGACTTTCTCAAGGTTTCTGGCGATCACTTGCTCATTGGGGTACATGCTGAGACGAGGTGTACCCTGCATATGACGAGCGGCGCTGCCCTTGTCGCCGGCTGGGTTGAGGTTGTTGGGATGAGGATAACAACCACCACCGGCGTTGTCAAGGTTGCCACCAGGTGTGGCGCCGTTGGAGTGTTGGTTAGCCTCCATGTTTTTGTGACTTGTGCTCGCAAAGGCGGCGGTCGGTTGTTTGTATGTGTGTAAGTGCGTGATGTAGCTGACGCGATTGTTAGCTTTGGTTCAAGTCGTCAAGACGGATGCTTGAAAGGAGAAGAAAGTATGATAATATGAGGGAGGGATGAAATGTGAGTGGATAAAAGGATGGATGAACGAAGAAGTCGGCGACTCGAGTTGAGAGGAAGAGAGAGAGAGAGAGAGAGAAAGAGGTTTGTGAAGAGAGACAGAGAGAGAAAAGAGGGAGAGGGAGAGGGAGAGAGTAGTGAAGAGAGACAGAGAGAGAAAAGAGGAAGAGGGAGAGGGAGAGAGAAGCGCGGGGTAGTTAATACATTTCTTGCTACAGCGACAGCAGCAGCAGCAGCAGCAGGGCGATTGGACCCAATAGCGGTGAACAAGGAGTCAGGAAGTCGCGATGAAGAAGATGAAAGAGAGACAACAAAGAATTATCGAGTAGAAGAGCCTCCTAGTGCAGCTTGACCAGTCGATAACGGCCACTCGATAACAAGGACTCGATAATAACCACTTGGTCAAGGAAGGAACGTGATTTTCGGGGAGAAAAGATGAGACGAATGAGCTGGGAGCGGGGTATGGCACCTTATATCGAGCGACTTGCTCGTGAGGAGGTCGGTGTTGAGGAGGAAAAAGTCAAAGAAGATGGAACGAATCCCGAGCTTTTTTGAACCAAGAAGGTTGGGAGGAAGTAGGTGGGAGGAGAGAAGATGGAAGAGGAGAAAAACCTTTCCTGAGCTGCCACTAGGCGTGAACGAATGGCCTGCTTGCGACCCGACAAGGAAGAAATGCCGTGTGTAGGCAAGATATGATGAATGAGGGGAGAGATTTGAGAATATATACTTTTGTTCGACCTTGTTGGAAGATTGTTGCTTTGAACACTCGAGTACGAGTACGAGTGAGCAAGCGGCTGTTGGTCGAAAGGGAACCAGGTAGAAACGGATTCGGGAGAGGTGTGGAAGAAGAGAAGAGAGGAGGGAGGAGGGAGGAAGCAGGGGGGAGAATAAGTAGGCGAGGAAAACCTCGAGGAAGAGAGGCCCGCTTTTGAGCTACCTGACGGGGGTTGGCTCAGCGAATACCAATCGTACCCCCGCGCAAAGGGTTTCCGTAGCTATCAATGGGTTTCCGCAGGAGTGAATAGGTATGTGCCCAAGGGATTGTAATGGACTCACGGACACACTTTCGGCGTCTGCTGCTGCGAGTCACACGGTGGGGTGACCAGAAGACCCACGAGGCTTCCAAGCATTGTAGTTCCCCCAACTTAAGGTTCGTAAATGCCAGACAATGAGGCACCCTCAAGTTTTACATACCCTATTAAACGATTGTGGCGTGGTGTCGTGTATTGTCCTGAAAAGAAACACCGTCAACACCAATTCCAGTGATGAGCTACCACATGAAAAGGCCTCTTGGGTCGTGATCAAGCATTGTTGACTTATCAAAAGACACGAACGTGTAGAAGTCCGGCGTCCCTTGCGACCCAGTCAAGAGATGGCTGTCTCTGTGTGTAAGAGAGGAAAAGAGAACAGCGAGAGAGAGAGAGAGAGAGAGAGAGAGAGAGAGAGAGAGAGAGAGAGAGAGAGAGAGAGAGAGAGAGAGAGAGAGAGAGAGAGACCGTAAGTGCCCTGTTATAGATGAGACGCAGTGGAGCAAAAGGACAGGCCGGAGCTGTGGATTGCAGCCTTGGGACTGCATCGAAACGGAAGCCCCCAGAAGGACGAGATCAGAATGCCACTTCGGATGGTTCCCGCAACGGCAGTCAAGAGAAATCGAGGCCGAGTACACCCACCACTTCCTTCGAAGAGAGGTCCTAAGATCAGACCACTCGATTCACAATGGTCATTAGAGAGCCTTTGATCCTCGAGTGGCTCGAAGTGTTGGAGAATGGTTGGAGACGAGGGATAAATCTCAGAGCAGATGAGAAAGTTGGAGAATATAAAGCTTTGTCTAATTCCTGATGGCTTCAAGATGGAGTAAGCCGATAGGAGGTCCATCAGGGAGCTAAAAGGGGATCGTTTACAACCCCTGAGTGACACAGCAGCGCCGAGACTGTTTACCTCACCATAGAACTTGGGCTAAGCAGGGCCCCCTCGGCGACTGAGGACACTCGAATCCTCAAGGCCCTCCCTTTCAAAACTTGAGAGAGAAGGGAGCGATGGCCTCTGTATCCGCTGTATGGGTCCATGCCCATGCGGAACTATGTTAGGTAATAAATAACCCCCTGAGATGATTTCAAGATATTTCGCACTTGAGAGAAAGGAGAATATGTTGATATATCTCCTGCCATTGCAGGAAAGCGGGTCCCAGGTCTGTCCGAATCGGGGAGTTGGTGGTGACTGCGCAGCGAGAGTCTCCGCTCTGTGCTTGATAGGAGTCCCAGATGATGATGCTCCCCGCTCTGAGTCAAGGTAGGCCTATCAAACAGGTCGTGTCAATCAAAATGCGCCAGATAGAGGGATAATCGTAATAAAATGTACACACCTCGTTGAAAACAGCCATCCAGACACATCCGCACGCTTGAAACAAATAACCCTACAACGACCAGATGCCCCAAAATGGAAGGACGGTGACTCTCTTTCACGTATATGACAAAACAGATGTGACCCAAGGTCCCACAAAATGTGATGATTGAGCTTTTATTCCTAGACCAATACCTGCAAATCTCGACGAGAAAACCCTCGTTGAGCATCGTTTGGAATATCTTGAGCCTCCACACCCAAAAAGAAAACGCCAAGCCTGATGCTTCGAAGCCCATCCAAAGAAATTGACCGTAAACATGATGTATCTTGGTCCGGCGGTCTCTCAGTCGAACTGGGAAGAATGTTAGGCATTTCACGTCTTGTAAGGGGATTCAGGGGTCAGCATACAGGGGTCAGGAAAGACTCGGCTACGAAACGGGCCCTTGCGTTCAGCTATCAACGGACGTTAGCAGAAGCCACCAAGTGTTCGCAGAGCGAAAAGAAACATACGAAAAGTTTCATCTCTGAAATCTCTTTGTCAACCTCCTCCATAAACTCAATAATAAAGTCAACCAGCTTGTTCTTGAGCATCTCCTCGGTGTGGAAGTTGGTAATTAGGAAGGAGATGTCATAGCCCTTGATGGGCTTTCTCCGTAGGATGAAGAAGGACTCGGCGCGTTGTGTCAGGAACCTGGTGAACTTGTGGACAAGGATGTGCTCGATTTCGTCAGCCTGCTTGATCTTGATGCTGATGCGTATGCTGTTGATGCTGGGTTCGATGAGCACGCGCTCGTTCTCGTTGCGCGCGATGGTCAGGGGCGTCAGGAGCACTTCGGGGGATGTTCTGGCTTCGACTTCGGGAACATTGTGTCTTTCGGCGGTCTGGGATGCGAAGTTGGAGAGACAGAGGGCGGCCGTCAAGCTGCTGCGGACAGCCTGGAGGTATGGACGAAGTGATTGGGACTGCGAGACAAGGGGGAACAGCGGTCAGGGGGTGATCATTTTAACGGTTGTGATTATTGTTAGAGAAGGAATATTCATACCATGGTGTTTGTCTGTGCTTTTGGGAACGAAACGCCTCCGGGAAAATGCAACAATGCCGTCGTTGACGTCGTTGCTCTCTGTGGTGTTGCTCTCTTGTCGCGGTGATGGTGGTTCGTCGTCGATGGTTCCAGGCTCGGGTATCCTTGGCAATTGGTCCCAGGTCGTCAGCTCCAGCAGTTGCAGCTTGGTGGCTTGGAGCTTCCGTCGCCAGGTGGGCGAGGCGGGGCACTTGCGGGTACCTGGTGGACACCAAGCTCAAACTATCCCAGACCTGGCCAATTACGTAATCCAGCGTGCCTGGCAGCTGGGAATCTTGGCGCGGTACCTCGAGTGATCCTAGTCACTGACCGCCAGCGATGCGGGGTGGCACCCGCTCACGCCGCCTTCTGTTGCCTTCCACAAACTCCACCAAACAGCTGCTGCACACTGCAGTGACTGACGAGGCCCAAGGTTGCCTTGCACCCCTTGGGAAACATTGACTGCCGCAGCTCGCTCGTTTCTGAATTTCATATCTCAAAACCTTGATAACGAAGAGACAGACAAGATGGCAACCATCAAAGGTAAGCAGCCGCCAAAACATGGCATGTATTCGTGAACCTATGCTGACGAAAAGGGTGCTGTGTGCAGTGGTGGTCAAACACCAGGGCAAAAAGTACGATGTTGAGGTTGACACTTCCTCGACCGGCGATGTTTTCAAGTACCAACTCTACAGCCTTACCGGCGTCGAACCCGATCGTCAAAAAGTTATCGTAAAGGGTGGTCAACTGAAGGATGACACCGACCTGAGCAAGCTCGGACTCAAGGCTGGCCAGACCCTCATGATGCTGGGAACCCCAGGAGACAGCGGCGATGCTATTGCGCGACCAAAAGAGAAGGTCAAGTTCTTAGAGGACATGACGGAAGCCGAAGCTGCCCAACAGGCTGGAGCTATTCCTCCCGGCCTCATCAACCTCGGGAACACCTGTTACCTCAACTCGACTCTCCAGGCGCTTCGTTGCATCCCCGAACTCCAAGATGCGCTCGGCAAATACGAAGACAGCTCGGTCAGGGACATTACCGTCCAGCTTCGAAATCTCTTCAACGGCATGTCCAAGACCCAGGAGAGCTCGCCTCCATTTGGTTTCCTCGAGGCTCTTCGCCACACCTTCCCCCAGTTCGCCGAGAAATCCAAGAAGGGTCCCGGTTATGCTCAGCAGGATGCAGAGGAGGCTTGGTCTCAGATTGTGTCTCAGCTGAAGCAGAAGCTGCAGTTGAAGGACGCCACCGGTGCGGACTCGTCATTTGTCGACAAGTACATGGCTGGCGAGTTCTCGACCACGCTCGAATGCGACGACCCCGCCGCGAAGGAGGCTGGTGAAGAGGCAACATCAGGCAAGGAGCCGTTTCTCAAACTAAACTGCCACATCGACAGCCAGACGGCGCATTTGAGGGATGGCATAGTCAACGGCCTCAAAGAACAGATCGAAAAGAAGTCCGAGGTTCTGGGAACTGACGCAACCTACACCAAGACCTCCAAGATCTCTCGACTTCCCAAGTATCTCACAGTTCACTTTGTCCGCTTCTTCTGGAAGCGTGATGTGCAAAAGAAGGCCAAGATTATGCGCAAGGTTACGTTCCCCCACGAGCTTGATGCGGTCGAGTTCTGCACTGATGAGCTGAAGAAGGCCCTCATCCCTGTGCGTGACAAGGTGCGCGAGGTTCGCAAGGAGGAGGAGGATGTTGAGCGCGCCCGCAAGCGCCGCAAGAAGAACCCGGCTGACGATGAGCCTGTCGAGTTGTCCAAGAAGAAAGAAGACAAGAAGCCGACCACTTCTGCCGATGGCGACGTTGAGATGGGTGAGACCTTCAAGACGGATGCCGAATTTGAGGCTGAAAAGGACGCCTCTCTTCTTGCGGCTAAGAAGGAACTCAACTCGCTGATCGATCCTACCCTCCGCGAGGACGGCGGCGCCAACCAGTCTGGCATCTACGAGCTTCGCGGTGTGGTTACTCATCAGGGCGCAAGTGCCGACAGCGGTCACTACACTGCTTATGTCAAGAAGACTGGTGACAAGGATCCCGTTACCGGCAAGGTCGGCCCCGAGGATGGAAAGTGGTGGTGGTTCAACGATGAAAAGGTCACCGAGGTCACTTCAGACAAGATTGATGCTCTTGCCGGTGGTGGCGAGTCCCACTCTGCTCTGATTCTGCTGTACAAGGCTATCCCTCTGCCCAGCGCTGAGGGAATTGTTGAATAGTTTAAACATTACGCACATAACTACAGTCAATGTCGGCGTTGAATAGCATTGGTTCGAGAAACACTCGGTGCGGCGGGACTTGAGATTAGTTTTTTATTTTTCTTTCTTTTTCAAGGCAAGGGCATGAAATTCACGGAATGGACACCAGGAAATTGGGATGATTGATTGATTGATTGATTGATTCGGAATTGGGGCATAAAAGGGCAAAGATAAATACGTGATTCTCAGATAGAATGGAAATGCTTTGTTTTATGCGTAAAAATATTGAGAATTATGGAAAAGTAGGGACATGCACGAGTGGTATAGGTGTGTTGAAAGAGGATATGTTTTTTTTTTTTTTTGTTCCGTTTGTTCAAGTTGATTGAGTAGTTCGAGCTCTGCCGGACTGCAGGGTTTACTTGATGTCTGCGTCCAGATGGTGGCGAACAAGAAAGGTCATGATCACACAAACAACAGAGGTATAAAGAGTAGATAGATAAATATATGTATGCAATGGCATGGAAGTTTGATAGCTTTGTCTATATGTGTTTTTTGGGGGGTTTTTTTTTAATATATTGTCTAAAACTTTACTTTTTCAAGACCTTTTTCTCTCCCTGAGCAGAAGCAGCAGCAGCAGCAGCATCTATCCTCTTCCTAATCTCTGCAATCTTTGAGTCGATCTCGTTCTTCTGTCTCACTAATTCCGACCTTCGAGATTCGAGCATCGAGACGCGCTCGTCTATTGTTGCTTCTTGGACTTTTTGTTTTTCCTGTTTTTATTGTAAAAAAAAAAAACACGCATATACGTCAGTCAATCAGTCAGTCAGTCAGAAGTAATATGTATAAAAAGAAATATATATATATATATATATATATATATGTATAGAAAAAAAAGAGAAGAGTGGATCGGGGACAACACACAAAAAAAAAAAAAAAAAAAAAAAAAGGGAGAAAAAGAAGAAAAGCTTACGGCCTTCCACTCTTGTTGAGTCTTTAATCCTGCTCCGTAAAATGTTCCCGTTATGGTGCAGGCTGCGAAAAGGCCGGTCCAGAGCATTGCTTTCCATTTTGGTGGTTTGGAGGAGAGGACGGGTGGGGTTGGGCGCATCTTTTTTTTTGTGAGACGAGATGAGATGAGATGAGTGAGGTGAGGTGAAGTGATTTAGGACCAGTGAGAGTGCCAGAGGTGGTTGCTGGTTTGTTGATCGCTGTGGATTTTATGATTGGAATTTGTTGTCACTCTTTTCTTTGATTGTTGAGGTTCTGTTTGATTTGGTGGTGGCGGTGATGGTGGTGATGAGGTTCTCAGTTCGGATGAGGACGATGATGATCGTGATGGAGCCAAAAGATGATTTGGTGGGGTTTGACGTAACGGGCGTAACGGACTCGTCCCTGGCGTCGGGTATGGTGTTAGCTCGAGCACGGCCGTAGCGGGTGATTCCGCCCAGTCGGTCGCCATCAGCGCTAACAGCGGGTCCTTCTCAGCGGGCGCTTCGTCCCGTGACAGGGATGTGCCTGTCGAGGTGAGCGACGACAGCGCCCTTAGTAATCGCCCTGCGTTGTGCATCACAAAGGTGTCAGCAAATGTTGAAGACAATCAATGTCGGTAATTGTTATGGAGTTATGTATATATATATATATATATATATTGACGATAAAAGAAAATGAAAATAAAATGCCAAGTCACACCATGTGAGACCAACAGGTGAGGTGTCGGGTGGTCGTGGTGGTTCCCATCTGTTTCGGGCATCTTTTCTTGTCTCCCCCTCCATACCCCTGACCGAGTGACCACTGATCGCCGGGCGGGAAAGCTTGGAAAGGGAGGTGATATCGATGGATCACCCCCGCGCTGCAAGTCAATGAGATAAGCGACGCCGTTTTTTTTAAAGATGGAAAAGAGCAACTTGAACTTGCATCACTTGCATCTCACCAAAACCACCTACCTTATCTTTATTAGTATCGATGGGAACCCCTCGAGTATTTATCGTCCGTCACGGCGAAACGGAATGGTCTCTGAATGGTCGACACACCGGGTCAACAGACATCCCTTTGACGGCCAACGGAGAGAAGCGGGTCACGGCCACCGGCAAGGCCCTCGTTGGCAACGACCGTCTCATTGTCCCCGGAAAGCTCGCTCACATGTAAGGCAACTAACCGACTTAATTTGAACTCTTCTCATGGTTTCGTAGCTCGAAAGACTAACATCAGTCCTAGCTACGTCTCGCCCCGTAAACGCGCTCAACGCACCCTTGAGCTCCTCAACATTGTGGACAAGGACAATTTCCCATGGGGAAGCCACGGCCAGTGTCTTGCGAAGCCTGGTTTTGCCTGCGCTGCCAAAGTTGAGATTACCGAGGATATTCGTGAGTGGTATGTACATGTACTTCTTGTTGTCGCGGCTCGGTCATTTCGACAAAGTTACTCAAATGAAGAGAACAGGGACTACGGCGATTACGAAGGAATCACGAGCCCCCAGATCCGGGAGCTGAGAAAGCAGCAAGGCCTCGACGTCAACTGGGATATCTGGCGAGACGGGTGTCCTGGTGGAGAGTATGTGTCCAAACGAATATCTCATTTTATTTTTTCCTCGGTACTGACAGAGATTTGTAATGGTTAAAAACAGAAGCCCACAAGACATTACCACCCGCTTAGATCGACTCATCCAGGATATCCGCCAGAAATGGCACTCCCCTGCGATGGATGGGTCTCGCAGTGGCGATGTGCTCATCGTCGCCCACGGACACATCCTCCGTGCATTTGCGCAGCGCTGGGCGGGAACGGCGCTTCATGATGGCCCGACCTTTTTACTCGAGGCCGGCGGTGTGGGCACGCTTAGGTTCGTCTTCCCACCCCTCTTCTCCATGCTTGTGGACAGGCCTGACGATACTTGGCGCATAGTTACGAGCACCACAGCATCAATGAGCCTGCGATCCTGCTTGGTGGTGCTTTTTATGTGGGACTTGATTAGCTGTGAAGATTGTTTCAAGGGCAATCTACGCTTCGAACTCCTTTTTTTTTTTTTGTTGTCGTCTCTGCACCTAGGTTTCTGCAGACTAGTGGCACTGTCTCAGTTCTGTCTCACTCACGCAGTCAGTAGAACGTTGTAGCACACGAATGAGATGGCAGCAGCAAAATTTGCAACCTAAGTAAAACTATGATGTCCTGGTCTCGTCGCATACGTTTCTTCCAACATGATGTTGCACATCGATAACTAACCGTTCATGCCAACAACACCTTCCGCGACAAAGCCGGTGGGAATCCTCCGCATTTGTTTACTTTCCACCCCTGAATTGTGGATCCGTTGCCCCTTCAAAAAGTCATCCATCATCGCTGTGCGAGGGAAAGAAAATCAGGTGAAAAAGTGAAAGAAAGAAAGAGAAAACAGGTCGCAATAGTATTAAATCCAAGGATTATCGCTCTCCTATCCCAAAGTAGAAACAACGTGGCCTTGCCCACAATCATCTCGCCTTGCGCAGCCCGCCCCCCTTCCCATCAAGCCTAATACAGAAGAAAACAAGGAACAAGAATTTGGAAGAGGGATGGATCCAAAGCAACCAATCCAGGACGACCGCGCATATGCAATAGAAGCAAAGTGTGCAAGGCAGTGTTACAACCATCACACAATCACCCACCGAACCATCCCCATTCCATCCAGAAATGAGACAGAATATTGGTTCTTGGCAACAACCGAGACACCCACGGTCAACTACCCCAACTTTTCCAGGGTTCAGCCGTAAATGTATTGTTTCAATATTGGGGCTAGCGGGGAGTAGGGAAATAGGCGGACTGAGATATAATATGCGCACGCACGCATGTATGTTAAATCCGTCTAGGACCCGGACTCGCAGCGGCATATGTTTCGCTGGAAATTCTCCGTCCCCATGCAACAGGTGCGCCCGCCCGCCCGCCACGTAGCAGTGCCACGAGTTTGTAGTCGGTGGTAACCTAGAGATAGGCAATTTTTCTGCGAAGCAGGAAATTGTTCTTGTTTCCAAATCGTTTATTTATTTATTTTTGCTCTGAACGCGAGTGTTTCGTGCTCGTATCGTGGTCGCGAGGCATGGAACAGTTAGGCGACAGGCTGCTCTTGACGACCTTGCCGTCGGATTCCTCGAGGAGAGGCATGCGAAGCCGATAAATTCAAACGAACTCCGTTTCATCGCGTCGTTGTCTGTAAGCGTTGTCTATGTAGATGTGTTAGTCAGGGGCGATACCTATAGGTATATCGAAAAGCTTACCAACACGACAACCAGCGTCCTAGATCCTACATTGCCCGCTATTGTTGGTACTGAATAACACCGCTTTCTTCAGGCGGGCGCCGTGTTTTAGTTTTTTGTTTAGGAAGAACTCGACAACGTTGGCAAAGGTAACCACGGGGCAGTCATCTCGATTCATCCAATGTTTTGTTTACTTGCCTTTCGCCCTCGATTGGTTAACCATTCCGGTGAGCCCCTATTTCCAAAGAATGGTGATCCGTGCGCAACTGGCACTGCCGAAATACATTGGATTCCGACTAAATCTAGGCATAAATCGAGGCATAATTCGAGTTGCTTCTTTCGAGGACCACGCGTTCAGTGAACGTTTGGACTCAGAGATGGGGATGAGATGGTCTCTAGAGGCAACGACGCCGTGTACGTCAGCACTTCGTTCGAGACTTCGGCCTGGACCGACTAATCGGTGAAGACATACCCCGATTTCCGCGAGCCATAGATATATCTCGGTGCTTCACCTTCCGGCTGTTGGTGGTCGGCGATCATGTAATTATCTGTTGGCCTGCCGTGTAGGAGCACTCGGAAGCTGTTTGTAATTGGAACTTTTCTTACCAACCTCCTACATGCAGGAGCAGCCTCGATGCTTCGCATCATTGGGCAATTGGACAAACGTCTCGGACTCTTGCCGTCCCACAAAAGTTGGGCTGGAGGGATTCTCCAGGATCAAGTGTCGTGAGGGGCGTGTATAATTGCAGGGCCCAACGGCTTCGTCTACAAGTTGCTGAGTTATGTGATAATCAACACCATGGGAGTGTTGTGCTATTGCTTGTCATAAAATTACAAATCTGTGCCCGAACAATGAGAAATGGCATACGCACAGAAGCGATTCGGAGTAACCTCCGCATCCGGCCAGGGCTTTGCAACCTTCTCGAAGTACCCGTAGATCGCACACCCCTGGCTTCATGGAATGATTATCAATATGATACCGAATCCGGGTAGGATTCAACACCCAGTGCTCCCAACAAAAGATGAACAAACCCTGTCGGTTGTATGCGCTAAATGATCGAGTAAGCTGACAAAAGCGCGACAGGCAGTTAAGTTCTCTTGACGTGGTAACAGTGCCCGATGTAGCAGTTGGTATTTTGACTCCCGTACCCCATGTCCTTGTCGAGGGAGAAGTGCGATCGTGAGATGCACTGCCGAGCACAATACAAGGGTTCAAGCATGAGATTTATATGCAAAGAAACCGGAAGCAAGATAAGCGGGCAAATCCTTTATAAACACCCCTCTCCTTCTGCTCCTAGCCAGGGGCGTGCCCGAAGGGTCGGGTATCTCGGAGACGTTTTTCAAGGAGTGGTCGGTCAAGAATTAACACCGACCAAGAGGAGAGACTGGTGGTGGCGTTTTATGCTACTTGATACATATGTCAGTTTGTAACCAGGACTTTCGCCATGTAAACGGCCATGGAAAGTTCCAAGACGTCGAACGGTCTGGGCCGCCCGCCGGCGACGGATCCCACAAACGCCCCATTCCCCCTCATTTGATCCTTCGAATGCACGGTTGGTTGGAACCGAAAAGCCCTGTGGTTTGATGGAAACCGAGATATCCGAAAACAAAAAAGCCACTCACCTCACCAGACCACACACCACCACTCAACGGCCGACATGTCTCGGCGGGAGGTTCAGCAAAGAAGGTTCTCACTCATCCGGAGCTTGACAGCATGCAAGATTAATTCGTGTAGAAGGGGAAAATGATCAAGATACTCGGTTGATTCTTCCAGATTCCGGATTTCAGATTCCAGATTCCACGCTTTTAGAGTTTGATAGGTTCCCAATTTGCGTTCCTTCCAAGTTTTCTGGGGAAGGTGTTATTCGGACATTAAATTGATCGCTAAACTTTCGGCGCCTGCATGACATGGCCAGGCAGCTGTGGCAGCCGCACGAACAGACTTTTTCCAGGTTGCTCTAAATCCACCCCCTTCGACCTGTCGACAACAGCCGGAAACTCCCGCAGTCCGTCCCCCTCAAGCATCTTCCCCAGACCGCTACTTTCTCCGCCCGAAACCTGCTGAGCAACTCATTTATTACATTCCCTCTTTCGGTATCAAGATGTCGTTGACCATTGAGATGGAGGGTGAAGCTATTCACCCATCCGTCCATCCAAGCAGACCGTCAACACGACCCTTCGCTCACATGGCTGATTGTCACACAACCCTCTTGCTGACCTTCTTTTTTTGATTAAAAAGGTCCATCCCTATCTCCTTCCCGGTGTCCGCGCGAGGCAAAGCCATTCCCGTGCAAGACGGGTACCTTGTTCAACCAACACGCACCGTTCGTCTGACGGTGGTGTCGGTCGGTCTCCTAGCTCCCTCAGGGCTCGGCCCGTACGGGGGCCATGAGTGGTCCGGGTATGCCTTTGTCACAATCTCTGTGCGATCGATTACACATAGTTTGTAAAACGCAAACAAGCAGCAAGCAGACACAAGACGCACAAGGGCGTGCGAGTATAATTATTCCCCGAGCAGTGCGAGTCATTTTGTGTGTGGCTTGAGCCGACCGTGCGCCTCTGATGTTGTGTACCAACACACGCACGCCCCTCCTTTCCGTTCGGTGTGAAACGACAGGGCTGTGATACATCATTTATACATTTGCGTTACCCAGTACGGCAGTCGTCGTCGTCTTGACTGGCAAAAAGCCGACCTCAACCGATACTACCTATCAAGAAAGAGGTACATGTATGTACATACATGCGCATGGAATTGGTTGCCTTGCCGCATACTCGCCGACTACTTCCATTTCAACGCCGCGCTGCTACAGCCCAGCAAACTACCATGTAGAAGCGTGTTCTGATCAACAGTCATGGTCCAAGAGCGGTCGGGTGCACCCAACGATGCACAAAGATAGAGCTGTCTCGAAGAAGAAGAAGAAGAAGAAGAAGAAGACGCCGCTCGCCTTACATACGTGCGGCGCAGCGAGCAATAATACCCCATCCCGGTATAACGCAACAGCCCTGTCCCTTTTTCCCTGGATGTACCGGCTTGTTGGGAAGAGATGGGAGACCGGGAAGAAAGGAGAGACGGGACGCCAGTCAGCATGCCAAGGATATCTTGCCGTGCCGCAGTTTATCAGCAGCACCGGTGTCTCCCAAGTGAGGCAAGCCCAACCCAGTTGGTTGGACCGACAAGCGAAAATCCCGAAAGAGCGGACTGGGCTGGCCTCACCGCGGTGTGGCTGCGGTAAAGGGTGAGCAAGCGAAATTCAACACACCAGATTGCTGGGAACGAGGTGGCAACTTGGCCGATCCGTCGGGATTTCGCCGGCGCTGACGGTGACAACCTGGAAGGACGCGCAGAATATGGCCTGTATGTATGTGGCTGATCCTGCGGACGCTGCAAAGTCCAATGAGGTATCTTGTTTGTATCCGGGCAAACTGCAGTAGTCTAGCCCCTGAAAGGGGGTCGCATATTCCGTACACGCGCACACGCACGCAACGCACACAAGTTAGCGTCAAGCAACAGGCAATGATGCTCCTCGAGATAGATACTCGTATGCATCCTGCACGGCCGACTTCATGCACTTGGGCAAATGAGGATTATCATTTCGCCAAACCCACGCGGGCGGGAGGAGGCGTTCCCAAGCGCTGACTGGCGTGCGGCCAGGAGCTTCCCTCGGATCGAAACAAGCCCTCCACCTCGCTGGTGTTACGCCTCATTTGGCATGATACCGACGTTGTGATGTGTGAAGCTCGTTGGCGATAACCCTGGTTTCATGCGATGCTCTGCCATCAATGCTGCCCAGGTGTCTTCCGGCCCGTGCTGAGAGCGCTTTCCACTGCCAATTCTCCCAAACAAGGGAGAAAAAGTGATCGGCAACCGCCACACCAAGAATGAAGCTCGCAAAAAGGGAAGAAAAGGTGTGAGTGGACTCATAAGCAACATTAGTCTCTCTTCTCTTGTTGGTCCGAGAAGCTCAGCACGACCATTGATGAGCAACGACTCGGATGACATGCCGGCACATAACCCTCTCGGTGGTCAGTGAAATCTCACGCACACCCACACTTGAGCACATCTCAAACCAACGAAGAGAGGTGGGAGGCTGGGAGATGGGGTGGCAACCCCCATTCCGCGGGCTCCGGATGTTTCCAAAAACCAGAGACGGGATGGCAATGAATGCGGTCTGTTCAGGACAAGGAAAGTCTGGATCCCCGAGACCCACAGACGCCAGAGGGCTGTTGAACCGGAATGAGGGTAAAACGGACAGCCAGCCAGCCAGCTAAAACGCAACCGTCGTCCGTCCCAATTGCTGCCCCGGTATGGCCCGTACCGATCGTGTCCAGAGCACACAAGTCAGAAGCAACCAGCTCCAGGAGAGTTTAAATAAATAAAAACGGAACCTAAACGCACGGGACGGACGATGCCCCAAGGGGTGAACGAGCAAAGCAAATTCACCAATCAGTTTAGTGGAGAGCTCGCTCTCCTTCTTTCCCCTCTCTCTCCCCCTTTCCCCTCTCTCTCCCCCTTCAGAGGGCGATGGACAGAACGCTTCCGCCTTGAGACCAAGACAGATAGATAGATAGTGTGTATGTGTGTCTTGTTGCCAGTTATTTATGTGAAACACGTTGTCAACCAAACTTTATTGAGTCCCGCAGAAAGAATTACTTACACACCCACACAAAACCTGCACGGCCAAGCCCACAACATATCCGGCTTCCTCTCTCTTCATCCCCCCTCTTCATACTGTATACTGTATGCTATGCAGTCCACCCAAAAAGGCACTCCAAAGCGAACCGCCACAAAGCTCTCACTGGTAATACCCTTGCATGAGAGAGAAATCAACTTTTTTTCTTGCTCTTCCATTTCGTAACACAATAATACTAACAACCCCCGCCCGAGGAGATGTAACATCAGTAACCACCCCCACCCACATAAATATTGATAGAGAGAGAGAGAGAGAGAGAGAGACAGAGGGACAGTTGCCTTGCCCCTGTGTAAACACACACAAGTGACCATCTACGTGTGTATAGCTACGTATCTCATCAAGGCCGAAGACCCGAAAGCCAGCCAGCCAGCCAAAAAAAAATCCATCATCCATGTTTTTGTAGACACAACACAACACAACACAACAACCCACCCCCCCCCCCCATCCCAATTCTATCTGTACGTCCGTCTCTCTTTTGTCCACATCGGGACAAAACCTACATACAATTCATTAGAGAGAAAATTACCCCAAACACTACATTATTTCATATGGAAGGGCGGATATCTGCATTTTAATTTTCCAGGACAAAAAATCCCTCTCATCTACTAAATACACACACACACACACACACACACCAAAAAGAAGAAGAAAATAACGAGCAAATGGATCCATTCCATTTGGATCCATTCGGAGAGCGCGGAACAGAAAAAAAACAAGCGAGTTGAGAGAGGGGAATAGAAGGCAGCCAAAAAAACAACAATAAAAAAAAAAAAAGGAAACAGAAAAAGAAAAAAAAAGAAAAAAAAACTTCGGCACGTCATCATGAACGCAAGACCTGCCTACTTGCAGTATTCAAAACGAAACGGGTCCCCGCAAGCCAAAGGCGTCAAAGTTCGCAGCATGTACTGTATACATGATACAAACGTGTGTTTGAAAGTTTGATTTTTTTTATAACGTATATACGCTTGGGACAAACAAGGTTACAACATACCCATCCAAGCCTCGAGAAAAAAAAAGACGAGAAAAAAAACCAAAAAGACCCATACAACCATCTCTCTCTCTCTCTCTCTCTCTCCATTTTTGTGTGTGCATGTAAGCAGTTATATTCATGCGATTTGTGAAGCTGCGCTTGCTTTGCTTTGCTACAAAACCACACGCAAAAAAAAAAAAAAAAAAAAGAACTCGCGTATCAAGTATGGCAACTAAATCCAAAATAGAACTCCACTGGCGCAAAAAGGAGAAAGAAATCTTTCTGATCATAGTAGGGATGAATAAAAATAATAGATGCAAGACAGGACAATAAACAAAAAGATGTACAGCTTCTGGCCAAAAAGTGGTGAGCGCACGAGACAAGAGACAAAAGACCGCCCCAGACCAAATATGACAAGCTGCTGCCGTGAGGCGATCCCAAAAATTCTTTTCACCACCAAATATTGACCTTCCCTTCCATTCCCTGCTGTGCATGGCAAAAACAAAAACAGCCAAACAGCGAGCAAAATAAAACACACAAAAATCCAGCCTGTAAGCTAGAGACAGAATACTCCATACCAATCATGAGAAATAAAAGGAGCTCGCCACCTGAGCTGAGTTGAGTTGAAAAGATGAGAAAAATATCGGCTTGGGTGTCGAAGCAGCAGTGACCGTGACTCAGACAACGACTGCCGAGCAGACTGCACATATAATGACTAGGATCGACGGTTCAGTCTCCCAAGCATATCACGGTCGATTCCTCGGTTCGAGACCCGCTCGTCGTCGTTGCTGATCAAGTGTCCCAGACTCATGGGATTGGATCCAGAAGCCGAAGTTGACGGCCCAGAATGAGCCGGAGGAGGTGGCTGGTTTGGAGCAGCAGACTGGCCAGGGCTCAACCTCTGAGGAGTTGGAGTCCGATCTTGATCATAGGAACCCGAGTTCTGGTACTGGTGGTGGTACGTGCTTGGAGTGGTATCGCTGCTGTGATTCGAGGCCGGTGAGCGCCTGCGAGGGTCATCATCAAGCGGGTAATTGGGCGGTGGCCGTAGGCTTGGCTCATCGTCAGCTGGACGAGGTCGTCGACGACTCGGTTCTCTATCCCTGTCGTCATATGGCGGTGGCGGGTACGCGCTCGTCGGGGAGTTCATACTCGGCGGGTAATCAGATGGAGAAAGCGGTGGAGGGTAACTGCGGTGTTGCTGCGGCGGTGGCGGTGGATACTGCGGCATCGGGGCTTGCGGTGTTGGTCCCAAAGGCTGACCCCAAGCTCCGAAAAGTGGCATACCAGGTGGTAATGCACCGGCGAGAGCTTGAACCGGCACAAATGCGGCTGTCGAATTTGATGAGACTGGCTGGAACACACAGTCGATACGAAGCTTGTCACAGTTTGTGCATTTTCCGTTTTGAGTGTTTTGATAACCACTGCAACGGATCTACGGGAACCGCACTTATTAGCATTATTTCGTGAGAAAATCACTTTAGCACTGGGCAGTACGGTACCTTTCTCTTCCGGCAGTATCGGCATGCAATGGAAGTTCTTTGTCTCGGTGCCGCTTGCTGCTGAGGAGGTGCCGCCTGTGGAGAGGGAAGAGGGTAGGCAAACTGAGGCCCCTGAGGGTATTTGATATAAACCTCGGGAGGATATCCTCTTGCTGCAGCCGCGGCCGCGGCCGCAGCTTGTCCGGCGTAAAAAGCTTCGTGGACCGCTCTATCGTCATACCGCCTTCGGTCATCGTACCTTGGATCCGGCTGTGGGGGCAACGGGGGATACCGCGAGTCTACCGGTGGAGGAGGATATCCAGAAGGGGTTGGCGGCTCCGTCGGCCAGCCCACAGGAGGGCGAGGCGGATATGCCGAATCTGGTGGCGGGGGATATCCACGATCTGGGTACCGATCGTCGGGGGGATATGACGACGATGGTACTCCAGGAGGTGGATAAGCTGAAATTGATGGCAGAGTCATGCCGGTTGAAGCCACAGGTGGGAGCCGTCTGTGGTCTTCGCCGGGAGGTGGTGGGTACTGAGGGCTCTCTGGCTGGTCCCGAGGCGGATATCCCCTCGGTCCTCGAAGGTCGTCCGCCATGTTTTGAATGACCGAGGTTGCCAAGCTAGCAAGATTGTTCCTGTCTGGCGCAAATTGAGTGTCCATGTAGTGTGCTTGGAATAAACATGCACCGCGGTCTCCTCAACTCGAGCGCCAAGTTGCGCAAGGGATTGGGCCAAGAGAACTCGGACTTGTGAGCAACAATGTGTGCTCACCGGCTGATACCTTACCAGGTGCCCGAGGGTATAAGCTATAAGGTGTTGTAGAGAATGAGAGGGTTGAGGTGTTGAGGAATGGAAGGGCGGAGAGTGTGGGATTTAAACGGCGAAAGAGAAAGTGGAAGATGGGGAAGGGAGGGGTGGGTGGGCGTGTCCCAAACGGATCAGGGAATTGGGAGCAAAGGCGGGTAATGATGTACGCCGTGCCGCTATGGAGACAGGAGCGAGCCCTTTTTTCTCTTTCAGTGGGCGGGAGTTCCCTTGTTGCGGATGGGTCTGGGTCGCCTGGGTCGCCTGGGTCCCCGTGTTAGTTACAGGACGGTACCTTGTGGGTGTGGGTTGTTGGAGTCGAGTGAAGCGGGATCAGGAAAAAAGACTGCAGGGGACTTGGAAAGGTTCAAGTGACATGACTTTGTTGCAGAACAACTGCGTAAGCCTGCATCAGAACAGGAACCCCCCAGAGTGCAAATAGAACCACCCCTGGGCAATGAGGGTCAATCGGTACCCTGGCGAACCACACCTCTTCAGCGGGCGCATCAACCGACAGTTTAGCAGTGTTGCTATCATGCAGGAGATGGAAGCCAGAGGGAGGCGTTGGCTGACGGGCAACAGGGGGCTGATAGCGGAGAACAGACTGAAGGAAGGTGAGAGAAGGTCACGACCAAACTCAGGATTTACTTGCTCCCGAACGATCGAGTATGAAATATGGTAGAGAAAAAGAAAAGAAAGAGGGCGTACAGATGTTGGTAGGTGGTGTACATGTACATGCACATACGAGTGTACGGAGTGTGGTTGCAGATGCTGCGTGTCCGAGATGAGAGAGAGTCTGAACACACACAGGGGGGGGGGTTCGGAAAGTGTGCAATATGGGTATGATGCACACACACCCTCGTGTATGTGATTTGTGCTTTTTTTGATATCGTTTGCCTCTTTTTAAAGACGAGAGAAAGAGAAGAAAATCGAGTCACCACTAAGTGGAGGCGTCTGGCGCAACTATAAGGTGCGACACTAGGCAGCCCCAACCGCCGCTGATGGACCGCACTATGGGAAGGAAGGATGGGCCTTGCCTTCCAAATCCTCGCTGACCGCTTCCTGCTGGAGACCAGAGAATGCAGTGCAGGTCAAGGTTCTAAATTCCCCTCCGTTCACCACCGTCCCAGCGGGCGATGGGATTTTGCAAATGCGCGGGGTCCCGTCGACCGACAAAGGAAAATAGGTGAGTGGTGGGTGAGGCGCAAACAACCAAAACTTTGGGACCACCAAAAAAAAAATTTGAAAAACGCTCTCGATTTTTTTTTTTTTTTCAAAAAAAAGTACGTACCTTTTTTTCTTATTCCTTACCACTGTACGGAATACCTGCACGGTACGGTACGATCCAGCGGCTGGCGGGCTGGCGGGTATGTCGGGACCTGTGGAAAGACAATCGAGGTACAAGAAAGAAACACCAGTTGTGTTTGCCGTTTTTGGCGAGTCTGGGGAAACAGAATGTGTCAGTGCTTTATCATCCACGTTGCGCGGGTTTTTGTTTGCATCAAAGAAATCTAACACGAGTCCTCTAGCATGGGCGCGCATCGCAGCGCATTGGATCACATCATCACCAAATCGTATCCAAGGGAAACTTCGGCCTGGGCCGGGGCGGGAAGGCTGTCGCTGTACCTTTTTGCCTATTGGACCTTTGACCGTTTGTGTGGCGTCTGTGTTTCTGAGCGCCGGTTTATCTCTGATGGAATGTGCAACAGCCACAGACCCTTGCTGTCGGAGACAAACGAGAAGAAAAAAAACCAGAAATGTAAAAATGCTCACGCCAACTTTGATCTGTCGATGCGAAACCAGAAAAAAACAGAGACGGGCTGAGCGGGAACATGGAGAGGTTGAGGAGGGTCCGGCTTATGACGGATCGGTGGTGCTGCAACGTTGGGTCACAGACTCACAGACAGGCAGGCTCCAGCAAAAGCGGCGTTTCTCCGTTGGAACTTGGGTCTGAGAGAGGGCGTGTGGTGAAGCACCCAGATTTTCTCTTCTGGGCAACTCGGCGTCATGGGGAGAGGGGGTGCAGCATGGGGCGTGTGGTGGGTTCAGCCGGGGGCCCCCTGGAGGATTCACATCACTGGTCCCAGCAACGGAGTTGGTGGCTCGGGGAGACCTGGGGTGGATCACGGATCATGGATCATGGATCGTGGGGACCATGGGAAAACGACTGGGGACGCTAGCGTGTAAGGGCCTGTTTGGAGAAGAAAGAGACCAGGCGCGGGCCGTCGTGCCAATCAACCAGAGCCCAGGGGCCTTCCAAGACTCAAGAGCCGTAAAAAAAATGAAAAAAAAATGGCCATCGGCCTTGCTTCCACCACCAATCAGCCAATAAAACATCAATCGCGCCTTTCCAAGACGAACCCGCCCGGACGGCAGCGCGTGCAGGTCGCAGTTGGGGTCGCAGGATCTGAGCAAAGAGAGACCACTTTTATTCATCTTCCCCTCACCCCCCACGACCGACAGGTCTCGAATGTGGAGTTGTTTGATCGAATCGAAATGCCACCATGTCTCAGTCCACGCAGCTCGGCTATCTCCATCTACATGCCAATATTTATCCTCCCTCACATTGTGTATAATACGCAGCTTGGAACTGAATGTGGCCGTCAACTTCCGCTGCGCCGTCTAGAACCTTTGCGCCCGCAGAGCCCAAGGATGGGCCTTGATTGCGCCACAAACACTCGCAATTGGTACCCATATTGTGGGCATCTCCAGCTGATGTGAATGTCTGTGTTTTCAACACGTGGGGGCAGGAAACGGCGAGGAGAGGATGCACCTCATGTCCTGGAATGTCAGACTGGGGGGCGAACAACAAATGGACTGGTCCGCTCCCATTGCAAATCTTCCGATTTGGTCTGGCTATTATCCACATGATGAATTTGTGTTTGGTTTCTTGGAACCTGCGGAAGCTGCCTGCTCGGTAGCCCCTCCCGCCGCGGCAACGGCCCCACCGGCACCGGGTTGATCACAGGGCCGCTCGGCCCGGGGCGGTGCAAAGCACAGGGACGGTGAGCCTATTTAGGTCTTTAAAGCTGAGAGGGACCAGTGGGACAGCCATGATTTCTGCCCATGTCTCGTTGCGTCCACTGTCCTGGTCGGCAAAACCATCCAGTATGATGCCCTGATCTACACCAGCACAGCCAACCAAAGCAGACATGTCTGTGTGACCCAATATTGTGTCGTGCCTGAATATATACACAGTCGGCGACATGTGTCGCGGTACGACTTTGGGGGTTTGTTGCCTTGGCTTCTGTTTGATGTTCGAGAAGCCTGTAGACGTAAATGTCTCTATATAAATAAATGAGATTGCTGCTTATTGCTCCGGGATCTGAATCGTCAGGCATCATACACGTCTTTATATAGGTCCCGGCGCGAATTGTGGTGAAGCTTCCGAAAGGGGGAGGTACCCGGGCAGGTACCACACTCACCGCAAGGCATCCAATGGAACTGCTGAGCGGTGCTATTTCCGTGCAGACTCCAGACTGACGACACATCTACATCTGACAGACACTGACGGGCCTATGGCCGCCCTCGTACAACCCGAGGATCACAGGGCGTGTACGGAATAATAATAATAATAAGATGGGTACCTAGATGCCAGGTAGCCTGGCGGTGGACCGTCCCGTTATCTCACGGGGAAGCGATGGCAGTGTTCCACGGCGGAACAGGAAAAAGAGCAGTCGAAGCCGGTCGGATCATTGTGCAGTAGAATATATGGGTGCATGTAGCAATTACGTGAGATCAATGGCTGCAGGTTCTGCCGTCCACCCAATGACACTGTTGACGGAAGGCGAATACCGTGGTTATCCATACGTAAGCTCGTGTATTCTGGGTCAGATTGTGATATTTTCCCCCGGATGATACAGAGTCCAGAACATCCAACACGGCAGGTTGTCTGCGTGCAATATAATTTAGTTTCTGCTCAACCCCACCTTGAGATGCAAGTGGTCGGCAGAACTGACATGTCCAGCACCGAAAGAGGAAATCACCAGCCAGCCTCGGAAACACAAAATCACCAATGAAGGCAGCCACAGAGGGAAAAGAGGAAGGAAGCACTGCATCTCGCAGCCATTGACTCGCATCGATCCGGGATGCCATGGGTGCAAATTGATCCATCTTGCCTCGCACCTACCGACCTTGCCTTCGAGCAGACGGAAGGCAAGAAGAGCTGGAAGGTCCCGTGCAATGAGCAAGATGACAGCTGCCCCCCGAACCGGCCCGAGAGGAACCTACATTTTGGTTGTGTTTTCCCCTCTCTTGCATCCATGTTTCTGAGGTGCATTTCCTGCAGGCAAAACAAAACCAAAAACCCCGCGATACGCACAAATCAACCAAGACAGGTGCCCCTCTGTCCCGATGACGCGGTTTATTTTCATGCGCAACAATTCGCCAGAACAACAAAGAGTGGCACCCAATCCGGACTCTCGAATGCGCTCCCGAGGCGCAAACACTAATTGCCGTGGTGGATAGACGAGCACATGCATGCAACAATGGGACGGCCCAGTGGCAAAGATGGTGTTGTCCCGGCTGGCAGCGGATAGTGGGATCTCGGAATGGTGGTGTTGTGGTGGGTGTGGTGGTGTGCAGGGTGCGGGTCGCGGGCTGAAGCTTGCAGGTCTTGCAGCGAGCTGTGGAGTTGTCGCAGTCCCTCTGTGTGACAGGCGAGACAAAGACAGTCAGACAGGAGCCAGCAGCTCCGTTTACCTGCTGATGGCGGATGGTGATGGAGCTGTCGTGGTTTCTGCTTCATCAGCGGCTTCGAGAACACAGCCCGTTGCTTCGGAAATGCACCAGCAGGGTGCTTGCTGGAATGCTCATTGGTCATGACCATAGGTGGACGAGGTCCCGGTGTCCAGGACAGTGGGTATGGTCAGCGGCAATCCAAGTCGGGGACTAGCGAAGTGCGGCCCCTGGATTCCTTCGGGCTTGTCCGCACGGCTCCATTTCTCAGCTTTTTCCCTTCTCAATCTCCTCCGACCTCGTGCTTTTTCCCGGCATCCCGTTATGACCTCAACCTCGTGGACGGAGTGGTGGGTCGCGTATCGGCCATGGGCCCCACTGTCCGCTTGAACAACAAGTCCCGGGATGCGAGCTTGGTCTAACTTGCTAGCTCAAGATGAACCTCGCATGGAATCCTTGCCCGACTCCCCTCGATGAATTCTTGGTCCCCTCGGTCATCGACCCAGTCTTCCCGATCACGGAGCGCCTTTTGCGATGATGGGTCACTTTCTTCACCCCTCCTTCGCCTCCCAAAGAACCAATCCGGCGGTGACGCTGCCGCGGGCAACGGGATGGCTTCTGGATTTGACGAGGTGCAGTTGGTTCCGCAATTACAGCTCGCAAATATAGTCGAGCTAAGTGGTGCTACTGGCTGGCCAACTAGCAAGGAGGAAGAGGGGAAATAATCACGTTGTATTGCCATCCACGAACCTCCCAACCCCACTGCATCACACCCTCTCGGACCAAAAGCACTGACAGGCGATCGATAAAGGGTGGTAGTAGTACAAGGACGGACGGCCTGACACGGCACACGAGGCGACAAGTGGCCAGCGGCAGCATGATTTTGCATTAATATCTCAGCACACACCACGCTGGTCAAGATGATCTCAAGCAGTGGTTTCATTCAGGAAGCGATGAAGAGGCTGTTTGTTTTGGTGGTCGGGCGGGAACGCACAATGCTTTGTGGGCTTCGCAACCACTCCAGCTCTCTTGCCGTTCCATCCATCCCTTCCACGCCAGGCGGGCTGGGCCTCGACGGGGCAGTGCCAGCCGCACAAGTGGGGAAATCCCTCGACGAATGTCACGCTAAAGAGCGGGTGTGAGGGCTGCCCGCTTCTGCACTTCCCGTGTCCTGTGCCAACCCAGAAAAGCCGATGGGTCTTCAGTCCTCTGTAACACGACGGGAACGGGGCGGGCAAACCCTACCGTCACAAAGCGCCGCTTTTGAACCGTCAAACTCTTAACGGCGGCTGGTGCATCTCCAAGTCGTCTCTCGACCGAGCCTGCCCCGATTTGATGTCTTGTAACTCCTTAGGGAAACACAACGTTCCGTACAGATCATAGCATGCGTTTTTAGCCTCCTAGTTGCCGACGACCATCTCACCGATGAACACGAGGGAAAAGAGACAGCCTCGGTGATCGGTGGGGCCAAGAAATCGGATGGATCGAATGCTGCAAACATGGGATTCGCGTGCCGCTCCTCTTTTAGGCTCATCCCGTCGCCTTTCTTCCGGATCTGGGTCACCCGTAGGCCCACCTTGATCTGTACCCTTGTACTCCTTTCGACTTCGACTGCATCATGAAGGGTGTCATCATCAGGTACATTGTCTACGGGTGACAACCGCGCATCTAGACAGCCTCCACCGGTTCTTGTTTTTCATTTCATTCTCAACAATAGGTTACAGTTAATAGGATTATGAGAACTCATACAGTTCCTCCAATCAGCGAACTGCCGACTGTGAGGACAATGAGCTCATCGACCAGTCAATTCGCACCCCCCAGCAACAGTTGAGCTTCCATGGTTCAAGCCTCACTGCCGTTCCTGACAATGGTGTGTTACTTCGCCCATTTTCCCCTCATTAAAACGCTCCGTATCTGTCCATCTGCATGCATACGTATATGAGCTCAAGGCGCCAAGGTTTTACTGGGCAACCATCTACTTGCCCATCTCTTGCCAGAGATCATGTTTGCTTTTGGTCTCTTCCTCGCAGATGAGACTTGCAGGCGGAGACTTGGTCCGAGATACTTTGGTCACATTGGCCTCGCTTCGATGCCAGACGGTGCTTTGTGCCACTGGGTTACCACGGCGCGTTCTCGGCACCGATTTTAATGCCCCTCCCGTGAAAAAGACTCGAACGCAAGTGAGAGGTTCATCTCAGACGGCTTCAAATGTGCTCAGCAAGAATACTTGGTGTACAGGTAATTTTTCGGTCGCCGTTCGGCAATTTGCCGAGCTCACCTTGAGCCAGTTCCGGTCGACACAATCTGAGCGGTGTGCCAAACCAGGTTCAGCCATGGTCGACCAGAGTCCCTCCTGGTTCAGCTGCACGGTTCTCTCCCGCAGCATCATTCATCCACAGTCAGCCAGGCAATTCTTAGAAGAACTTCAAACTCTCAAGCGACCGGTCGCAGGTCCGGGCCATAATCCAAACAGAGCGCAAAAAAACGGGCGGGAGCACCCACATCTGTCTTGTTTCCAGACGAGGGGGGAGCGGGGGCGAATCAAGATCCCGCTGTTGCCGGCCCGTCTATTCCAGCTGCTTGTTGGTGGGCACCGTCTACACTACACTACGCCACATTTGACAAGGCGTCATGCAAAATCATGGAATATCGGATTGCTACCAAGCAGAAACGCTTTCATAAACCATCCTATACAGCACGGTTCCAGATGGACAACCACCATAATCTTGGTTGGCATCGACAGCGGAACAAAGCGGCCAGTGTGGAATATACCACAGTAGCTGCATCTGCTAGCTTATATGTCACTTGGCACACGAAGCGAGGAATACCTGAAAAGGACGCGATTTGGCCACTCTCAAAGGTCGAAACTCGATAATGACTGACGCATCATCATGGTGCCAATCGTGAGTCCACCTCGGAAGAGACTCGAGAGCGAGTTTTATGGATGGATCCCCTGTCTTGCGCCCGACTACACAAATCCGGAAGGTTCTCAAGCCTGCTGATGCCGAGAACAACGAAGGGAAGCTCTTTGACCAGCACCTGCAGGCTTGGGTGTTTCGACGATACCTAACGCGGGAGAGAACAACGGCAGGGGAGAGGAACGTCCCGCCCCCCGTTTCTTTTTGCTGGGTCATTTAGCCCAGTCGACAATGATACCCGAAGGAGGAAACCGAAGCGGGTCCTCAAGTCCTTTGAGTTTATCACATCATGGCCATTCCGGCCATAGGTGTCAACGTTCAGCTCGACTATACATACTGAGAAAAGCACGCTATGGTTCGTGAGGCGCGCTGCAGCAAATGCATGGAACGCATAATCATACGTGGACGTACCACTACCCGCAGCGGACCAAGGCGAGGTCTGTCACCGGTGTGTGGCCTGGTCATGCTTGTCAAAGGGAGGGCGAATTCTTCCCACTAACCCAAGGATGCCCAAGACACATATTTTCTGGCGGAAGAGATTTTGACAGTTCGTGATATTGTGTCAACCGGAATGATTATTACCATGGCTGCATGGCAGCTGAACTTGCCGCGTCAAAAATCACTAGTCTCACATCGAGGGCAAATCGTATCTTTCCCTCACTCCGCAGCCAACCTGTGCTAATCCAATCTTAGCCGGTATTGTTCTTATCCCCTGTGTGTGGGGCGTTGATAGTAAACGCCAGGTATTCGGCGACCCGCAACAAAGCTTTGGGTCCCAGGACCCTCGTCGCCGGGATCGTCTAGTCCATGATAGGAATGGCCCAGAGCCATGGAGCAGGATGGCGTAATCGTGTGGTGAAGAGGGTGCCACCAAAGTTGTACTCAGGAGGGGCCGTGTACCCATGCCGATGCGTACAAAATCTTAGGTTTGAAGACATCATCTCATTCATTCACAGCAACCGAGGCATGGGCAGCACTCTAGGCCACAGCTCAGAAATTGCACACCTGTTGTCAGCTCAATTTCAAGTATGCTACGTACTCGCAATATGATGCCACATGTCGCCCCGGCGGGGAGGCAGGAAGCTCGCATCGATGAAAGGGCGCTTTGGGATGTACTGTACGTTGGACGCGAGGGAGCACCGCTTTGATGGCAAAGTTTCTGACCACCACTGACAGATAGCTCCCGAGTCCCAACCCCCCCACACCAAGTGTGCCGAGGACATGACCTGTCATATCACCACGCATTCTGCCGGAGCACCAGCGGAAGGTGGACAGCAGCCCATTCCCAATCGTCCGAGGTTCCTCTGTACTGCGGGAAGCAAAATGGCTTTGAATATTCCGACTCTTGCTTCCCCCGCACCTGATACCCATCTCACACATACCTGCTCTCCAAATTGAGTGTCTCGCATGAGGCGATCAACCTTGAGCGCCCTTTTCGCTTCCTCACCACAGCCAAGCGGCTCCAGCATTCGTCTTCGGTTTTGTGTCGTGATTTTGAGGGCCGTGGTCACCAACGGTGAACTGTCCGGCCCTGCAGAGACCAAAACTACAATGATGACCATCAAGGACGGCATCAGATCAAGAGCCTTTTCAGCAGGGGCAGGGATCAATGAGTTGAATTCATTCTGGTTAAAAGGGCACCTCGGGATAGCGGTCGGAGGAATCTGACGGCGTGGGATGAGATCTCAGCAAATGAAGCACGTCGAATGCTCAAGCCCGGAAAACAACCAACAAGAGGCCGTCACGCAGTCAAGCGGCGCAACGACAAGGCAGGCTGTCCGCGGGCTCGCTCGCCCCTTTGAGCAGAAGAAGCGCCGAAAAGGCGGTCAGCGAGCAGATAATGGTTTGAATGTTTTCCAAAAACACCACCACCTCGCCGCCGAACAAGCTCACGACCAGCCAGCCGCACAACACCACACCACCCTCTCGGTACGCGATGATGTTATTTCCCGTGTATCCGTTCGGTTGGCTCAGGAGGCATGCTCGAGCCCCCAGGGATCAACCAGGGGGCAGGGGTGTAGCCAAGCATTTCTCCTCACCCCTCCCACGCGAATTGCAGGGGTAAAGACGAATGAGCGCACGAGTTTCCGGTCACGTGAACAGAAGTCGCTGCACTCCACATGTTCCCTCCACCGTCCAAGAAACGGGGGGTGCCGGGTGAGGCCGTGTGAGGCCGTGTGAGAGTGAGGTGAAAGGGGGGCGTGAAGAGAAGGGGAGGGCGGGGGGTGGCTGGGAAAGGGGTGTGGTGTTTACAGGTCTCCGCTTCTCAGGCCAGAAAGTGTTCAGTGAGATCGCTGGTGGATGAAGCCCCTGTCTTGTTGTTGGCTCGCTTGGCAACGACCCAAAGAACGGAAGCGAGCTGGTGCCATCACGCAACGAGACAGACCGCTGTTTCCTGTTGTTTTCTCTCGCTTTTTGCGTGGGGAAAAATGAACGCAAAGATGGGCCGAATACAGGCTGTCATCCCCTGTCATGTCCTGTCATTGCCTGTCACTGTTTTCACGACAGCATTCTGCTTTTTTACCCCGGCACGCTTCAGCAAGATTTCAAGGAAGAGAGAGCCCAGGGGACCCCTTGTTTGAGCCACGTTGCACTGGGGGGCCGTGACTGTACTGCGCGTACCTTCCCGTTCCGCACTTCCCGGTTGCCATGTCCGTCATTGCCTCTCTCCTGCAGTTCGTCAACCCTCTCATTGATCAATGCCTCCAAGTTGACGCTGGGCAGAAACAAAAAGGTCCCACAATGGGAAATAGAAGCCGCCAACAAGAAACACCACAGGCCGCCGGAAAACGAAGAAGCGAGATTGCCGTGATAGGGCTGAAAATCAGAAGCAACATGGGGAAGCATGGGGGCACTCGGTCCCATAGAAACGTCCAAGCTTCCATTTCCTCTTTGGGGTCACTGTAAATCCCCCTCTCCATCGGACTGCTGCGACTCTATCAGCACGGCTCGGTCTCGCTAACAAGATGGAAAGAGAGAGAGAGAGAGAGAGAAAGAGAGAAATGGTCGAGCTGCAGACGTCTTGTGTGACCTTTCCACCGTGACCCCAAGTCAAATGCGACCGATGTCATCCGACCCGCACCGCCCGCCGCCGCCGCCGCCCGCCGTGTGCCAGCAGGTCGGCTACTTGATTGCGTTGGGACACTGCAGTAGCTCGACGCACGCTTCGCTCAATCAGGTCATCCGGCGCCTTTTGCCGAATCCCACGCTTCCTTCCTAACGGGCTTTTTATTCAAGATGGGCTGCTGCTGATGATGATGATTATGATGATAATGAATGCGTTGGCGTTACGCATCATGCCTGGTCTGTTATGCCGGTGCTTTCCTCGTCGTCTTACAGCCTAAATTTGGACGTGTTTCAGTCATTAGGACTTTTTGAGTGGTCATATTATACCGCGTCGGTTTTATAGGTCTGGCGATTGGTCGGCGTTTGGAGCACACGGACGCAGCCCCGTACCAACAAAAACAACAACAACAACAACAGCAGCAGCAGCAGCAGCAGCAAAACGCAGTCACCAGACGTTTTGACCGTTCGTTGCCAGCATGGAACAGTACCCGGGAACAAACGGCGGTGAGACGGCCATCGCGCAGCCCACAAATCATCACATCACACCTCACGTCAGTCAAAACCTGGAGGTTGTGTTTGAAGAAACGGGCGATCCATGAGATACGTGCGTCAATCACGTCTCTGGTATAATACCTCGAGGCCCCAGCTCATGAAACGCACCCAACTCCCGTCCACAGCACCAAAGAGCCAAGGCAATCCGGTTTCATGGATCATGGACCGCCACCTCGTTTTTCTTGCGGCCCAATAAACGCCTCGTAAGTAAAAGTTCCCGTTGGTTAGCCCCTCCAGGGTTGCACCAATATGCTGTTTGTCTCCGGGCCAATAAAACACTGCAGGATAGTTATTGTCCATTGGATTCCCAGCCCACCAGGACGCGGGTATGAACGGGAGAAATGAGCACAACAGGTTTCTTCTGTGAGACGACCAAGCCACGAATGTGTGTGTGTGTGCATGCTAAGTTTACCACACCCACCCCCTCTCGCCCGGGTCGACCTTGCGGTACATGCCGTTTAGTGAAACGTTAATTCTTGGCATCCGCCCGCCCGCTTGGCCGATCGGGGGTTGATCCCAGCGTTCATGGACTCGGGCTGAACGAGAGGACGTGAGGACTTGGGTGGGGAAGTTTTGGAATGAATGATGAGGGGGGCGGACACGAATCTAGTGTAGTCGCCCTTTGCTGGTCAAGAACTGGTGTTACATAACATCTCCATACACACCTTGCCTTCCCCGCTGACCGACAGCAGCTGTTGTGTTATGAGGGGTTTTGGGGATGCAGCCAACATGCTGATCTGTCATGGAAGAGGAGAATGGCCCGACCCCCCCGGGCAGAGCCGAATATCGGGAGCGGCGAACGTTTGATGGGGAACAAAACATGGGGTGGGACACAGGGTGGGGGGGGAGAGGGGGCTGGCATGCGTCACCCTTTTTTGTGCAGATTAAAAAAAAATTGGCTTGAAGCTTCTCAAAGGTAAGATGAAGAGGATGAGGGAAAAGGGGATGACGATCTGTCTTGCACACATTCCAATATCCCAGGGATATATGATAGTGTATGTACAGTACCGAACGAAAGAAGGAAGGTTGGTTGTGAAGGTGAGCAGGTTTTTTGTGCTCTCTCTTCTTTCTTTTTCCCTGATGGCGTCCCAGTTTCTTGGGGCCGCACTAACGCACCTCGACGACGGAGGCTACACTAGCGTACACTATGGAGCGGAGTCGTGTGCTCCCCTTTTTTCTCTCTTTTTTTTTCTCCCTAACCGTGCTTACCCACCGTATGGAACGACTTGGGAGGAGCAAAAACAGAAAGTTGTAACCTTGATGAGCAAAGCGGACCAAGGCAAGGCAAGGCAAGGCGAGGCGAGGCGAGGCGAGGAGAGAGATTGGGGGGGGGGTTCCTTCCCTTCCGTGTCCGTCCGTCCGTTAGTCTCCGCCCTTTTTGCCGTGATAGGATTTCTCGGTAAGCTAGAGACGGGACTAATGCGGGACTAAAAAGGATATCAGAAAAAGGTGTGAGAAAAGAAGACGACTCTTTTGGATAGTTGCAACGCTGCTTTGACGTAACGTGCGGACACAGCAAATTGGGGCTGAACGTGGGAGGTAAGGGATGAAGAAACAGACGAGAGACATGCATTAGATAGTTTCTTTGATTGTTTTCGTCCCTGGAAACACTCGACAGAGTGTATGCCATGCAGAGTCTCAGTTTTTCTCGGTGATGATTCGTGATCGACAGATGATGTCTCAGATGACTCGAATAGGTAACACACACATCATGAAATACCAAGTTAGGTGAGGAGAAACAAGGGCTGACGATTTCATGATCTGATTTCTCTCTGCTTGCAAAAGCGATGAGCAGCATAATCCATCATCTCAGTTATCTTTATGATGCATTTCTTTCTTTTACGGCGGATATTCTGCACTTGGGGCCAGACCGGACCAGGGCAGGCAATCTTTCTTTTTCTTTTTCTTCTGCTTCTTCTTCTCCCCAACCCCTTTGTTTTGTTTGCTATGCTATGCTATGCTAGGAAGGGATGCACGCCGGACCGCATCACATCGCATCGCATCGCATCGCATCGCATCGCATCATCACACTTTCCCGTCCCTTTTGCCGTTTCCCGTTCCCAGGTAGTATAAGGTAAGTAAGGTAAGGCAGGGTCCGTCTTATAAAGCAAACTAGATATAGGGGAGGGAAGACTTGACCGGGATTTTCGACCAAGGTTTGTGTTTGTGTGTGTGTGGGTTTTCTTTCTCTTTTTTTTCCTTTCTTTTTTTTTCTTTTTTGTTTTTTTGTATTAGTCAAGATTCAAGACTCAAGATTCAATTGGTAAGGTAAGGGGTAAGGGTTGATTAAAAGAAAATGGAAAAGAGTATATATATATTGCTATGATGATGAAGATTATTTTGAAGACTGTGAGACTGTGTGAGACTGTGTGCGTGTGTGAAATAAATATATATATATATATAATGTCTCTCTTCAGCTTCAAGCTTTGAAGCTGAGTTGGGTGGGTTGTAAATTACATGTTTTATTTATTTTTGTCTCGGATGGCTTGCAGCGAGTTTTGAATGTTAATTATTATGGATACGGTCCGGGGGTGGGGGTATCAGGCTTTTTTTTGTTTTATTTCGTTTTTTTAATGCCTTTTTATTTCGGCTTTTTGATGATTTTGGATGACGGAGATTGGGGAGGAAAATATTTTTATTTTGAAGCAGGTGGTACACTTTCCTGGTGCGAAAAGTCTCCAGTGAAAAAAAAGGAGAGAAGTGGGTTAAAAAGTGTCCGAGAAATGTTTCCGGAGGGAGGTATATATAGATGCAAGAAAAAACAGTGCGGGGATTGGGTTAAAATATATATATATATATATCAACGACGAAACTTTGAGAAAGATTATATATACAGAACCCATTCATTCATTCATTCATCGACTGTCAAAATTTGATATCGTAAGTATTTCAAGAAGCAAAATCAGTACTTTCATTAAAAAAAAAAAAAATGTTTTTCTGGAGTCTGAAGACCGCTGCAACATGGTCGTGGTGGATCCTGGGCTCACTTGCGTCATCTTCATCATCTTCATCATCTTTACAGATCTGTCACTGGGATTCGGCCTCATCGGGAGATAATATGCAAATACTGAACAGGGGTAGTAGTACAGAATTATATTGCGGGATCAATATGGTGGGACACGACCATCATCACCACCATCACCAACGCCATGGACATGAGGAAGGGCATCATCATGGTCACGGAGCGACGGAATTGAATAGGGACTTTTTCAAGTGAGCCACCTCCTCAAGAACAAAACAATACGTGTTGAAGAGATACATACTGACGACGGATAAAACGTGATAGCAACGAAGCCCAGACGTATGATGCCAAGCACGCAAAGACGCTGGATCACATCATCGAGGAGGTCAGGGCAAGGCTTGACTTTATTGGGGCCGACTGGGTTGATGAGGGTGAGAGTGATGAGGAGACCGATGGGAAGGAAAGCAAGCCGAAGAGTCAGGTGAGGTTGTTGGATTATGCTTGCGGGACTGGTGTTTGTGAGTTTTTTTTTTCTTCTTGGTTTTTTTTTTTGTTGTGGATTAATTATTTGGCCGCATGATGTGAATTTACTCGGATGGGAAAATGTTGCTAATATATATCTTGTTGCAGTGTCGAGGGTAAGAAGACGGCCTCATTATTGTTTACCACCTGTTCATCAGGACGGGGTATATAATGGGGACTCTGACAGATAACTAACAGCAGACAGGCTCTTGCACCTTACACCACTCAATGCGTTGGCATCGATCTTTCAGACGGCATGGTGCGTCTTCGGTCCATTTTTTCCGAAAGACTCTGAAGCTGACAATCCTTTTCTAGGTGGCTGCCTACAATGCCCGTGCCGAGAATCAAGTCAGTATATTCCGTGGCCCCTGAAGAATCAATTCCCGACTGACCAACGTACACGCTGCTAGGGACTGTCGCCCTCCGAGATGCGCGCATACCAGGGCAATCTCTGCGATCCCGCTGATGCCGAACCTGCTGCTTTTGCCAAACCGGACTTCTCAAACTTTGACGTCGCAGCCATCGGTCTCGGCCTTCGTAAGATTGCCTTCCGTGTTCCTTTCTTCTGGAGAGATCCCCCTTGAGCTACTGCTAACCAATCCGTCCCCAGACCACTTTGATAACCCTGGCCTGGCCGTCCAAAGAGTGGCAGCACGCCTCAGGAAGGGAGGTGTGCTGCTCGTTCTCGAGTTTCTGACTCACGGAAAAGCCCAGGTGAGTAGTACTTCTTGTTTCTGCATTTATTTGCCCATTCTGACTTTAAACCTGCAGGGTGACCACCCTGCCATCGCAACTGTCACTCACCACGGGTTTTCCGAATCCGAGATGAAGAAACTGTACGAGGACGCCGGCGTGGGCAAAGATTTTGCATTGCAGGAGGTGTCTGTTGTGTTCAACAGGGGAGGGGAGTATCAGCCCGAGTGGAAGAGGAACATTTTTATTGCGAGGGGGAGCAAAGAATGATCACCCTATGACCTATCACGGAATAGACAGCTGTTATTCAATTTTGTTAGATCAGAATAGGAAAAAGAAAACATGAATCGCTCACTTGCTTGCTCTTTCAGGCCTTGTTTTCGTTTGCGTAACGCCTTCCGTTCGATCAAACCTTCACACCATGAACCATTTCAAGCCTTCTCCAACTCAACCTCGAACCACACTATTCTCCTCCTCTGCCCACCCTATCACCTTCCTAGCCTCAAACATCACCACCCTCGAAGAGTCACAACGCCGTCCACCACTCTCCCTCTGAACCATCTTGTTCTTGTTCTTCTTTTTCCTCCTCCTCCTCCTCCTCCTCCTCCTCCACACTCCCCGTTCCAACCAACCCACAAATTCGACGTCCTCCTCCTCCTCTTCTTCTTGTTGATCTCGACCATGGTCGTCACCAGAACCACAAGAAAACTTGACAACAGCAGTAACCTCCTCATCCCTGTACCTCAACACTTGCAGCCGCGGACAACTCTCCACAAGCGATCTCAGGTCCCTCCTGGTGGCACCAGCCAGCCCGATCCCGCACTCGGACACCACGTCCAACGAAACCAGGAACTCGGTCGGTATCCTCCGCCCCGGCATCAGATACAGTTCCTCATATCCTAGCCTGTAACCCTCGATGAGTAATTTCACCTTTTTTTTTCGGCGTGTTGAAGTAGCAGTTGTTGTTATTGTTGTTGTTGTTTTCTCCTCCGAGTCCTCCGAGACTTCCTCCTCGCTGTCATTCGGCACGAAAAAGCGCAGATCCGAGGGAGTCCAGCCCGCGTACTCGTCCGGCGGGCCCTCGGGGGGATAAACGAATGTGACGGCTTCCAGCTTGCGGCACTTGTTGAGGATGGTTGTCACCTGGCGGCTGCAAGGCTCGAGAGGGAGAGAAAGAAAAGCCGACGAGGACGGGGTGGGGGTGTGTGCGTATATTTTGATGCGTCGGGTGTGGAGGTAGATGCTGCGGAAGATCAGGGTCGGGTTGGGCAGTCTGGCGCGGAGGGACGGGGTGAGGAGGGTGTGGGTGAGGGTTATTGAGTGGTAGAAGTAGGGGAGGGCGATGGCGTTCCAGAGTGGGTGGGTTAGGCGGGTTGAGGTTAGGGAGGTGGATTCTTGGACCTGCGCAGTTGTGTCAGGATAAAGGGGGTGGTATAAAAGGAGTGGTTGGGTGGGCGTACGAGTTCGAAGATGCTGCACAGCATTTCGTTGGGGAGCTTGCGGTTGATCAGGGGAGCATTACAGCTTCTTGGGGGGATGAAGGGTTCGACGACGTCGCCAAAGGGTTAGAGTTGGCCGGGTGACATGACGGCCGAGTCTGGGGATTCTGATGGGAATCTGCAAGCCCTAGTAGGCTTATGAGCCCTTGACTTGATACGAGTTTGACGCAGACTCCGTCGACAGGGAGAGGCGTGGGGCCCAGTCTTATAGTGAGAGACAGGCTCTGAGACAAAACACCGGCCACCTCTTATCAAACACTGAGTTGTTGTTTGAACCATGTTGTGGTCCGTTTGCGTGGCACATGCTTGCTCACGAGATTCTGTCCACTGATCCAACATTCGGGAAACAGACAGGAATTGCCCTACAGAATCTCGGGTGACACGACAGCCGCGGCGGCTTCCCGCGGATGAGGGAGCAACTTCTCCGCAAAGGATAAGAGAGAGCCAATGTTCCGCCGAGAAGGCTTTCTGTAGCTTCAAGCCACCCACAACAATCACGATGCCAAGGCTGATGGTGACGATTTGCTCTCGATCTCTCCAGATGGTCAGTGGCCCGAGGATCGAGAAAAAGCCTTCCATCCCGTATTACCACACCACCACCACCACCATCACCACCATCACCACCACCACCATCACCCAAGCCCTCAGTAACACCTTTGTCACACTCCGACTTCAGACGGACCAAAAGCTCCCCCCCTAAAACACGTTTCCCCAAGCAACACCGGCTCTCGCCTTTGGCTTCGGCCCGAGCACGTCACAGCCAGACATTCAAACCACTTCCTCTTCCAGCCTCGTTCCCGCGCCGAGCTTTCCTCGCCATCCGAAGGCTGAAAACAAGATCAGCAAGGCCCTTTTCTGTTCCACAACACCTGCTCCTTTTCTATCCCGCCCGACCTCTGCCTCTCCATCAGCCAGCCTCATTTGAAAGTAGCATCCCGAACAAGCTGCCCAATCACCATCATCGTCCCATCATACCCCCCCTCCTCCTCCCCACTGTACTGTTTGTTGCCTAGATATCCTAACGCAAGGTAAGCAGGCAATATGATTTCCCCCACGACCAGACAGACCAGACAGACCAGAACCGGAACCCCCCAATTTGTAATAAGTGTGAAGAACAACATCCCGTCTCCCTCTTCCTCTTCTTGTTCCTCTTCCTCCCCTCTTGCTCTTCCACGGCTAAACTCGGATTCAAAATGTAAACAGACATTACAAGAGAGGAAAAGAAAAGAAAAAAAGACAGATCGTCTTCTTCAATATATATATACTATCAAAGTGTGAGCAAATAATAATAATGATAATAACGATAAAATAAGATAAGAGGGCAAAAATATATATATATATATTCAAGAAGTTGATTCATCCATCCTTCTCTCTCTCTCTCTTCTTTCTCTCTCTTTCTCTCCTCAGAAATAGATAACAAAAACAAAAAACAAAAATTGGGGGTACTTGTGATACTCTCTGTAATAATAATAATTGTCCCACACAAAAAAACCACCAAAAAAAAAAAAAAAAAAAAAAAAAAAAAAAAAAAAAAAAAGCCACCCCCCAGGGCCCCCCGACCAACCAACCCCGACCGAGCCACAAACAA